>CM077175.1:10043615-10443615 GCA_039654105.1 Coreius guichenoti
CTATGTCACTTCCGAAACTTTGCAGCGTGCAATTGGCCATTAATCCTTTTTGCAACATGAAAAACAATAGTTTTATTCAATGGATTATATACACTGTAGACTCGAAAGCGAGCCAAGACCGCTCCATTTACGACTGTCGCTATGTCAGTGCATCGCGATCTCACAAAGTTCAATGAAGCTGCTAACAATGCACAATAAATATCTTACTTACATCGATTCGTGTCTACACTTTGTTTGTTCATGAGAGGTTTTGTGAGCCTGTATAACTCAGCACTGAATAAAAACTCTGGCGGTTTGAGCAGTGAGTGGAGTCTGACCAACTTTAAACACATTGGCCACTGCGTACAAGAGGTCAACAACTATGTCACCGCTGCAGAAACACGTTGCAAATGGATACATTTGACGTTCTACAGACACAAATTTGCACTGGAGCATTTGCCAATATATTAGTACAGTATCAAGGTTGATACTGAGGGTGCTTATGCTAGCATTTGAGGGTGCTTAGACAATTCAGCAGAACAGTGTCTGCAAACGGCCATTTTTGCGTCTTTCTCGGACACTTTATTGCTTCCACACTTCCAACATGTTTGCTGCATTTAGAAGCGTGCGCGCCTCTCTCTCACACGCGCTGGTTGCTATATTTGATCGCGTCATCAAAAACGTCATTGTTCGGTAAAATATATTCGGTCTTTTCACTTATTCGGCCGAACACCGAAAGTGCAATTTTTGCTATTTTCGGCCTAATAATTTCGTTTGCCGAACATTCGGTGCATCCCTAATAGTTGTCAACAGAAATAGTAACAAAACATCATCCTCTTGCAACAAACAAACAAATGACGCTCTCAGCAAAATGACTGACAAAGTAAAGCAAAGTCTTCTGATTGGTTAAACAAAAAATCTGAACTTTTTTTCAGTTTAAAGAGTCTAGCACTGTCACAGAGACAAGAGTGATATTTCAGGACACCTATTTCAGTGACTTATGTTTTCTGCACGCCATTCCACAGAACATCACTTACAGCACCTTTATGAAAGTCAAGGGGTTGTACAAGATTTGCTTACTTTTGCTCTCAATATTTTCTGTCTTTATTGTCTTCAACTGTGAAACTGTGAAACTCTTCCTGTCACGCTCAATCAACACTGACTTCCTCCAGCTAAAAGATAAAACATTAAGCAGATTATAGCAAAAAATATATATATATTTTTTAAAGACAAATTTTGTAGTTCAGTAATGTCAGTTGCTACATTAGAAAATGCTAATGAATGCTAACATAAAAGTAGGGCAATATATAAACAATATATATATTTTATGCATACTTACACAGTTGGGGTCCAACCTGTCTGTGTCAGTGATTCCCTCAGGGACTGTATAATCTTTAATGGAATAAATGAAACTGCTGCATTTATCCTGGAATGAAAAAAAAAAAAAACATTTAGCTACCGAAAACAACTTAAAAATAAGTTTAATATTCACAAGCATAAACAGATACATTAAAAGAGCAGATCTTTTCATTACCTAAGTTCGTTTAGACTGGGAAAGGCCTGGACAAGTGAGAGGATTGCGGGATTCCATCTGACAGTCCATCGGTCTGTTTGCATATGGACTTTCTTTAAACCAGGTACAGAGTTCAGGACATCCAGAGGGAAGAATTCATCCACTGATGAAACTTTAGAGCTATAAAAAAAAAAAAGCAGTTATTTGCACCCCAGTGTAAATATTATAACATATACACCGATCAGGCATAAAATTATGACAGGTGAAGTGAATAACACTGATTATCTCTTCATCACGGCACCTGTTAGTAGGTGGAATATATTAGGCAGCAAGTGAACATTTTGCCCACAAAGCTGATGTGTTAGAAGCAGGAAAAATGGGCAAGCGTAAGGATTTGAGCGAGTTTGACAAGGGCCAAATTGTGATGGCTAGACGACTGGGTCAGAGCATCTCCAAAACTGCAGCTCTTGTGGGGTGTTCCCGGTCTGCAGTGGTCAGTATCTATCAAAAGTGGTCCAAGGAAGGAACCGTGGTGAACCGGCGACAGGGTCATGGGCAGTCAAAGCTCATTGATGCACGTGGGGAGCAAAGGCTGGCCCATGTGGTCCGATCAAACAGATGAGCTACTGTAGCTCAGATTGCTCAAGAAGTTAATGCTGGTTCTAATAGAAAGGTGTCAGAATACACAGTGCATCACAGTTTGTTGCATATGGGGCTGCATAGCCACAGACCAGTCAGGGTGCCCATGCTGACCCCTTTCCACCGCTGAAAGCCCCAACAGTGGCCACGTGAGCATCAGAACTGGACCACGGAGCAATGGAAGAAGGTGGTATAAATAATAATTTATACCACGATCTGTCTGATTGTCCTGATTGGCTGGATGGTGTGCATTCAAACCATTGACCACGCACACACAGAAACATTCAGCAGCACAGAAAACTATCAACACTGTCCCGTGACATTTATTATCACCGTCAAGTTGTTCCAAACCTGTATGAGTTTCTTTCTTGTGCTGGACATAAAAGAAGATATTTTGAAGACTAACTAAACAGTTGCTGATCCCCATGGAATTCCAAAAAACGTAACCTCGGTTCCCTGAGTTAACGGGAACGAGTATTGTGTCTAAAAAAGACTATAGGGAAAACTCCTTTTTCTCCAATTATTGAAGCTTATTATAAAATTTTACAACACAGTGCAACTGCACAAGCCAAAAGCCGAGCAGGGCTCTGCACGAGCTGATTGGCTGGTGAGTTGGTACTGCACGAGCCTATGGTGATGCAGTGTAAGTGCACAAACCAATGGGTGCACTTCCCACTGCGAATGATGCGGAGCCCGCCAGAATGGGCGGGGCATCTACCTATATAAGCAGCTCCCTGTCCTTCAAGAAGAATATTGAACAGTGAGAGTTGTCTTCTGAGGTGAAGAGGTCGACCTCTGCCCTCTCGAAGACACTCCAGATCATTTGAACCATTTCGGGATGTAGCGCTTATTCGCCTGGGAGCATATTGTCCTGGGACAGCATTTCTGCCCCTAGGTTCAGTCTGCCTGGCACATGGGCTGCTCTCAGAGAGTGCAAGTTGTGCCGTGGCCATAGGAGGAGGCGTCTGGACAGCTCGTGCAGCATTGTGTTTAAGTTTGAGGGAAGCCAGTAGCCTATTAATGCCATTTATGTTGTTGGTATTAGTGTAATCATGATAAGAAGCATTGTTTGTTAGAACATATCCTTTATTTGTTTGTTACAGACCACACATATGCTGATACACTTCTATGGACATAAAGCACCAGACGATACCATTCTGCACTAGTATGTTCATTTCCTGTATGTGAATAGAGAGCACTGATTAATGCAAACCACTACACCCTGGCTCCCCCTCTGCATATGCTTTATCTGTTGAACTAGATTCCTTCTCCGGCTTTGGTGTTCTAACCAGCACACCCGGACCAACTCCACCTCCTTAGCAATAACTAGCACCTTACAGTTCTTAGAGACATGTTGTCATCGCGGATGTCCTCTTCAGAGCCACCGAATGAGATGTTCGCTCGCTTCACATTCGTGGTGTGGCATTTGCAACAACGCCACGGAGAATTGCTCGAAATTTGCTCTTTTATACTCGCCGGATGGCCGCAGTGGAGATGAGAAACCGCTTGTGCAGCACCGAGACTCGCTGGGGAGTGCCGAGAGAAGGCCGCTGAAGCTAGACTGCTCTCTTGCAGGAATCGCTCGTTCTGCTGCAGGGCTCGTTCGACTACGAGAAGCTTCAAGGAGGTCAGCGAGGTAAGAGGATCGTCGCTGAAGGAGATGAAATCTGATTCCTATGGCGAAACGAGCCACATATATAGGCAGATGCCCCGCCCATTCGCGGCGGGAAGTGCACCCATTGGTTTGTGCACTTATGCTGCATCCCCATACAGGGGTGTCAGACTGCGTTGTTAAATTTTATAATAAGCTTCAATAATCGGAGAAAAAGGAGTTTTCCCCATAGCGTCTTTGACGCAATACGAGTGAACCATATCGAAAGGGAACTATAAAAGTCAATGGGGACCAGAAAATGTTTGGTTACCCACATTCTTCAAAATATCTTCTTTTGATTTGGAACAACTTGAGCACGAGTAAATGACATAATTTTCATGTTTGGATGAACTATTAGCCTGGCTCCGCCCTCCTACGTACGTCCGCTCAATTTTCATTTTCCTTCAGTACTCCGTCTGGGATTGCGGTATGTTCTCTGGTTTTCTCCGGTCACATTTTAACCGGTCCAATCAGCGAACAGAGGGTGTGGCTGAGAACGATGATGTTGATGTAGTGCGCTAGTTTGAGTTATAGTTCAGTAATGGCGGAGGAGAAAGATGCGAGCGAAGCCATTCATCTTTGCTGAGTTTTGTTGGTGGCCATGATGTTGTGGCCCTCATCCCCACAGGGTTCGGGAAAAGTTTGATTTTCCAGCTCGCTCCGTTAGTGGTGAAGGAGTTGGCTAAAGCCCTATTCGGATGGTAATTGTTTCTCGTGGGGTCGTAAGGTATTGTCATCATTTACAGTGTTGTCAGTGATTTTATTGCCGTCCGTCTCCCACCACGCACGTAAAAATCCCCGGCCGAATTACCTACTGTTTTTTGACAAACACCAAGGTCGTGTGGTAATTTAATTGCTGTCCGAATCCACATCTCTGAGTTTAAGAATATATCACTTCAAAATTCACTGTTTATATCCTTTTTGACCACTGCAGAGCACCGTGCAATTAGGATGCATTTTAAAGATCTAGACTTTTATTACTGAAATGCTGGCAAGTATTTACAAGAACAATATATTTCATCACCGCTACAAAAATAAAAAGAAGAAAAGCACGTAAACATTTGAAATGGGCCGTTATTACGGCAGCAATTTTATGTTAAAATAACCAAGCAGCATTATGTTTACCTCATGTAAATAAGAGGCTGTATTCACTTATTTCCGCTCATTTCCATGTGGAATAAAATGGCAGCTTTTATTTTGAGGTAAAACAAGACAGAACTATAATGTGTGTCTATATATCTTCCTATTTTTAAACAGATTTAAATAATTAGGATATTATTTTCATATTATTAAATTAAATATGCATTTATTCTTATCATACCAAGCATATGACATTTTATTTACAGCATACAATCATGTTATTGACCACGTGAGTAGCGCGTTCCCGATCACAAAACTCGCTCCTCCACTTAGGTTTTATCACTGAGGTGGGGTGCACATTTATTTTTACGGACTTCCACGTGAGAAACAAAGGCGAACGGCGCATGACATACGTCACGACCAAACGTTAGCGATTGGTTATGGCAGATGCAATAGTTTTAAACTTCAACAGAGTACCCGCCTTCAAGGAAGTTAACGCTTGTCAATGGAGAGTGGCCAGACTCTGTGTACAAATGAAATGTACGAGAGTCTGGTAGGACCAGGCTAATGAACTATCCCTTTAACTAAAACATTTTTAATAAAACAAATATTTCTCAGCAACGAGGTGGTTTTTAAGTAATTAAACCCCATGAAGACTCACTATTGGAGACACTACAAAAATGCAGGTAATTCATACTTGCACAATCTTTCCTTTTTACAGACCTTGGTGATCTGTGGAGTTTCTGTAGGAAGATTCTCCAGTTGACAGAGGAAATCTCTTGCCGTGAACAGGTGAGAGTAAATTCTGAGATTAATGACGATGGTCTTTTTGAGCAGCAAACAGAGAGCCTAAAATAGCCACAGAAGTAAAGTTTGAAGTTGAGACTTTAATTTCGCATAAGTGGCAAATTAAGCTGTCATTTTTATGATTAGAGTTTTTTACGTGACATCTTCATTTTCAACTGATGCAATAATCTCTTGGCAGAAGCTTTTGGTCCTTTTCTTGAGAGATTTCAGTCCTTTTTGATCCTGTATTCTGCCAATTACAATAAAGACATAAATTCCTTCCTAAAAAAAGTAATGCATAGAGCCCATAGCAGTAAAAGGTATTACTGTTACTAGAATGAAATATCTATTACATCAGTTCTTTCACAATCTTTCCTTCACCAAGCGCTGAGATCAAATCCCCAGCTTCATCTGTAATGTGATCCACTTTCAACCTTTAAAAGTGAACAGAACGCATTAACATTCAGATATTAGATAATCATTTGTCCAAAATTAGAGCTCACATAAAAGTAGAAATTCAAGAGCAGTGATGTGTTAGTGTCAAAACATGTAGAGAGTCTGAACTTTGCTCACCATAACTCTCCACAACTGTACAGTGCAGACTGAAGAATCTTCAGACTGTCAGATGTTATATTGAGTCTCAGAATGCTAATGTTAACACAGTTCTGTAAACAAAACTGCAACATCAAGCAGTCAGCATTTTTCAGTGGAATATTGGACAGATCTATCGAAACTAAATGTTCCAAAACTTTTCCAACGAAGCTCTTGTCATGGAACTCATAGAGACAATGGAGAATGAACAGCATGTGTTCATTTTGATATCTCTGTGAGCACTGATTGATCCATTCCTTAATCAGGGTTTCTATGTTGATAGAGACAGCCATGTTGTGCTTTTTAAAGAATGGGATCCATTCTTTCCTACAGAGACCACAGAGGAACAGAATCACAGGCTGAAGAAGCTTTGAATGTCTTATTTCTAAACCTGCCATTGAAAAGTCTCTATCAGACCAACAGGACAAAGCCCATCCTCTCTCTACAGTGTGAAGCAGCTCTCTCACTTTCCTCTGGGACTCTTCTTCATCCAGAAGGACATAGTACAGAGCAGTGAAGAACTCCTGAAAGCTGAGATGCATGAAACTGAACATCGTCTCCTGACGGTTTCTTCTCTTAATGAGGAACTTACACAGGAATGGACTGCCAGCAGGGTCTGAAACTGTTTCATTCACACTTTTCTCATCAAACAAGACTTGCTGTTCCAGAATTCCTCTCTCTGCCAGTTGACCCAGACTCCTCAGCAGGGTCGGGACGGACTGACTCAAACCCTGGCAGTGATGCGCCAGTAGAGTGGACACAAAATCAGCGTAGATGGAGGAGGTAGTTTCCAGTCCGCTCGTCACATCCACACCATCGCTGAACCTCTCTCGCATAACCGTGCAGATGATCCAGCAGATGACTGGGATGGAGCAGATGGTAAAGAGGGATTCATTTGCCTTCACATACTTGAAAGCTTTCCTGAAGAGTTCCTCATCCTGAAAGAACTTCTGGAAGTACTCTTCCACCCCTTTCTCACAGAAACCTACAATCTTAAAGAAACGCTGTTGTCCTATACGCAACACTCTCTGTGGGACCTCAGTTTTAGTAGTGATGAGCAGGAAAGATCTGGGCAGAATTTGTTTACGAAGCAAGGAACAAACAATGACCTCAGCTGGGGCTCTCTGGAATTGAGACGATATGGAAAATTCATGATACATGAATCTAAGGTCATCAAGATCATCAAGTCCATCAATGATGAAGAGCACTCTCTGTGCTGAATTCCGTAACATCTGTGAGATCTGATCTGACGATAAACTACAATTCCAGCTCAGGAGCTCAATCAAGTTCATATCCTCAGAAATACATTTCAGCTCTTCGTACCTCAGGTAGAAAGCTAGAACAAAGTCATTAAGGTACTGTTTTTCAGATGCCCAGTCCAACATAATCTTTTGTGCTATGAAAGATTTTCCACTACCAGAATTTCCTTGGAGAATGATAGTTGTTGGATAATACAGACCAATTTGTAACCTAAACAACTCCTCCACACTGATATTCTGAAAACTGCCTTTTTTATTTTTCTGAATGATCACAGGTTCAGTGTACAGGTCAGCCAGCGAGACTTGTTCACCAGAGAGGAAACTCCTCTCATTCTCATGCCAATCGACTGACTTCCTATACTGCCATTCTAGAGGAAAACATAAAACATTCTTTAGCCCCACAATACAAAATGTTAAATTAAATGGAGAATAATCACATAATACAGTCACCATGAGATGAAAAGTCTTGTTTAACAGCACTGAACAGACAATGCTTTTACACCAAGTTGAAGTTACATTATTTTGTTACATTGAATTAATAACCCACATTATAACGTCTGGTTCAGTAGCTCTAAATAAATATGACCATCAGTGTAAGAACTGCTCAGTAAAGATTCAAATTAAACCTCTGTCTCAAAAAAGAAAAGAGTTCACTATTTCACCACTTAGTGTGTATCAGCTTTTAAATTATGGATCTAAACTCTTATAGTGTTTTGTGGTATTCAGTTGGTGATTTATTTCAAGAGCAATCAAAGCAGAGCTCTCACATTAAACAGCCAGAATATGAGCCTACCTTGAGTTCTTATTTGGTGTCTTTCAGCCCTTCCAAACATTGAGAAAATGGCCCACTTAATAAGGAGAGAATGATGAGTGTTAAGCAGTTCATTAACATGGAGTAAACAGATGCACACAGCATTAGTTGAAAATCAAAAGCGTTCAAGTCCTTCTTAGTTCACCACTGTCTCATTATAACAAACACACATTATAAGAAATTCCTCATCACTTACAGGAGAAAATGACTGAAATTCCTCCATTCTGTCTGCACCTGCTTGAAAAGAACTGGTTAGAGCTCATGTCAACTGGAATAATGTCAAGTACAATCCCAGATAGCAAGGTAACATTGATACAATGCTGAGTTTTCATCCAAAACATTATCTTGGTTGAGATTGACATTTCAGTGTTTAAAGTGTTTTGTCACATTCATTTGGTGATTTATTTCAAGAGCAACCAAAGTAGAGCTCTCATATTAAACAATCAGAATATGAGCCTACCTTTGTGTCTTATTGGGTGCATTTCAGTCAAAGCATGCTCTTCAAATGCTGGGAACTTAATAAGGAGAGAATGATGAGTGTTAAGCAGTTCATTAGCATGGAGTAAACAGATGCACACAACATTAGTTGAAAATCAAAAGCGTTCAAGTCCTTCTTAGTTCACCACAGTCTCATTATAACAAACACACATTATAGAAAAATCCTCATCACTTACATGAGAAAATGACTGAAATTCCTCCATTCTGTTTGCACCTGCTTGAAAAGAACTGGTTAGAGCTCATGTCAGCTGGAATAAGGTCAAGTACAATCCCAGATAGCAAAGTAACATTGATACAATGCTGAGTTTTCATCCAAAACATTATCTTGGTTGAGAGAGACTGACATTTAAATGTTTAAAGTATGTTGGATCCGCATAATTTTGATGAAAGCCGACAGCACACATGGGTGGATAAATGCCCATCATTGGTTGAAAACTGATTGCACTGATTGGAATTTTAGTTCTGTGTGTGCACTCAATAGTCTAATTAATGCTTCCTCATTAGAAAGAAAAAACAAGTGTGTCTTATACAAAAATCTTGTTTGTTGAACCACCTGACATACGCATACGACTTCACTGGAACAGTTTTAAACAATGGTTCATCTACTATATTATTCCTCTGTTCTTTTGTTTTACTGGTTTGTATTTTGTGCTTGATTTGTTTTGTTAGTGAATGGAATTAAATACATTTATTTTAAAGCTTATTAAAGTGTTTGAATAAACCTTCCTACATACTCAAAAAATGTATTAGGTATGTCCAGATTAACAAAGTACCAACAACATTTAAGTGCAAGCAAGAATATTACACTTTACACATAGCCCATGTCTTGCATATATTACTCAATGCCTGCATAGCATCATACAATAGGCTCATTTGAGATGCGCAAAGCACTTAGAGAGAGTTTGGAAATATTTCACAAATAATTTACACACATAAAAACATGATATCAGAGTTTTAAAATCAAACATTTTAAAAGAGAACAATACATCACGGTTGTTTAAACCAATGACAATTAGGCCTAAGCTGTGTAGTCAGCAAGTCGTTTCCCACCGTGCTTTTAATCTGGGCTGTGTTTCCCAAAAGCAAGAGACTAATGGTAGCAATTGTTTAACGATCAACTTAGCCAGGGGTGTCCAAATGCGGCCCGGGGATGAAATTCAAACGGCCTGCAGTTTGTCTATTAAAATATATTATATGTGGCCCGCGGCCCGCCACGCATAATTTACAATCGTGCGGTTTCACAATGTTAACACAATGTGGCAGTACTAGATTTTAGGCCAGGGAAACATTAACACGCCAAAAGCGTAACTACTAGTGCGCAGCGCAACTCGCGAGCTCTGAGTCTGAACCTTTTACAGTCTATGGTCTGAACAAATGTGTTTACTTGCTGAGTGTCTCGATCACGCGAACACTACACAGATAGCGAGAAGCGTTCGAGTTCGGCGTAGAGGTCTCCGGTACGAGCTACAAATCTCTGTGATTTAATTTAATCAACAGCACTAACGTGCAAATCAGGAGAAACATTGAGCCACAACGATCCAGTTAGAATACGTTTCAACCAACAATTCACAAACATTTATCATGGATTTACTAACTATGGTATTTTGTCAGAAATGTAAGGTAATATCTAATTTTATTTTATTATTAATGTAGACATGTATTAAATGAGTAAGAGGCCAAATTACAAAATTCTTTTGTCATAATCTCACAGTTTTGTGCATTTGTATTTATATTAAATGTGTTTATAGACTAAATACCATAAAGCCATTCTAGATATAGAAACAACATTATACACAAAATATTACAATATTTTACCTGTGGTGATCTAAATAGACTACTCATTCATTTAAATAAGAGTAACACACACACACACACACATATATATATATATATATATATATATATATATATATATATATATATATATATATTAGTATATATACAGTATCTCACAAAAGTGAGTACACCCCTCACATTTCAGCAACCATTTTAGTATATCTTCTTAAGGGACAATGCTATAGAAATGAAACTTGGATATATTTTAGAGTAGTCGGTGTGCTGCTTGTATAGCAGTATAGATTTACTGTCCTCTGAAAATAACTTAACAGCCATTATTGTCAAAATAGCTGGCAACAAACCCTAAGTGATAACAGCGGTACATCGTTTAACCATGCAAAGCCACATGTCCTATTCATCATGTTCATGTTTTTGTCTGCTTGACAGGACCATAAAAATTTGTGTATCTTGTATTAGAGCAGTTCAAATGTGGTGCTTTGAGTACAATTCTGTCATACTGACCACTGGATGTTTAACATGGCATCTCATGGCAAAGAACTCTGAGGATTTGAGAATTAGAATTGTTGCTCTCCACAAAGATGGCCTAGGCTATAAGAAGATCTGTGACACCCTGAAACTGAGTTACAGTACACTGGCCAGGGTCATACAATGATTTTCCAAGACAGGTTCCACTCGGAACAGGCCTCGCAAGGGTCAATCAAAGAAGTTGAGTCCCCGTGCTGTGTGTCATGTGCAGAAGCTGGCTTCAAAAAACAGACGCATGAGTGCTGCCAGCATTGCTTTAGAGGTTGCAGAAGCGGAAGGTCCGCTTGTCAGTGCTCAGACCATACGCCGCACACTGCAACAAGTCGGTTTGCATGGCCGTTGTCCCAGAAGGAAGCCTATTCTGAAGCTGGCTCACAAGAAAGCCTGAAAACAGTTTGCTGAAGACATCCTGTCCAAGAACATGAATTACTGGTACCATGCCCTGTGGTCTGATGAGACCAAGATAAACTTGTTTGGCTCAGATAATGTCCAGCATGTGTGGTGACGCCCTGGTGAGGAGTACCAAGACAATTGTGTCTTGCCTACAGTCAAGCATGGTGGTGGTAGCATCATGGTCTGGGGCTGCATGAGTGCTGCTGGTACTGGGGAGCTGCGCTTCACTGAGGGAAACATGGATTCCAACATGTGACATTCTGAAGCAGAACATGATGGCCTCCCTTCAGATAAGCAGTTTTCCAACATGATAACGACCCCAAACACACCGCCAAGATGACAACTGCCTTGCTGAGGAAGCTGAAGATGAAGGTGATGGAGTGGCCAAGTACAGTGGGGAGAACAAGTATTTGATACACTGCCGATTTTGCAGGTTTTCCTACTTACAAAGCATGTAGAGGTCTGTCATTTTTATCATAGGTACACTTCAACTGTGAGAGACGGAATCTAAAACAAAAATCCAGAAAATCACATTGTATGACTTTTAAATAATTAATTTGCATTTTATTGCATGACATAAGTATTTGATCACCTACCAACCAGTAAGAATTCCGGCTCTCACAGACCTGTTAGTTTTTCTTTAAGAAGCCCTCCTGTTCTCCACTCATTACCTGTATTAACTGCACCTGTTTGAACTCGTTACCTGTATAAAAGACACCTGTCCACACACTCAATCAAACAGACTCCAACCTCTCCACAATGGCCAAGACCAGAGAGCTCTGTAAGGACATCAGGGATAAAATTGTAGACCTGCACAAGGCTGGGATGGGCTACAGGACAATAGGCAAGCAGCTTGGTGAGAAGGCAACAACTGTTGGCGCAATTATTAGAAAATGGAAGAAGTTCAAGATGACGGTCAATCTCCCTCGGTCTGGGGCACCATGCAAGATCTCACCTCGTGGGGCATCAATGATCATGAGGAAGGTGAGGGATCAGCCCAGAACTACATGGCAGGACCTGGTCAATGACCTGAAGAGAGCTGGGACCACAGTCTCAAAGAAAACCATTAGTAACACACTACGCCATGATGGATTAAAATCCTGCAGCGCACACAAGGTCCCCCTGCTCAAGCCAGCGCATGTCCAGGCCCGTCTGAAGTTTGCCAATGACCATCTGGATGATCCAGAGGAGGAATGGGAGAAGGTCATGTGGTCTGATGAGACAAAAATAGAGCTTTTTGGTCTAAACTCCACTCGCCGTGTTTGGAGGAAGAAGAAGGATGAGTACAACCCCAAGAACACCATCCCAACCGTGAAGCATGGAGATGGAAACATCATTCTTTGGGGATGCTTTTCTGCAAAAGGGACAGGACGACTGCACCGTATTGAGGGGAGGATGGATGGGGCCATGTATCGCGAGATCTTGGCCAACAACCTCCTTCCCTCAGTAAGAGCATTGAAGATGGGTCGTGGCTGGGTCTTCCAGCATGACAACGACCCGAAACACACAGCCAGGGCAACTAAGGAGTGGCTCCGTAAGAAGCATCTCAAGGTCCTGGAGTGGCCTAGCCAGTCTCCAGACCTGAACCCAATAGAAAATCTTTGGAGGGAGCTGAAAGTCTGTATTGCCCAGCGACAGCCCCGAAAGGATCTGGAGAAGGTCTGTATGGAGGAGTGGGCCAAAATCCCTGCTGCAGTGTGTGCAAACCTGGTCAAGAACTACAGGAAACGTATGATCTCTGTAATTGCAAACAAAGATTTCTGTACCAAATATTAAGTTCTGCTTTTCTGATGTATCAGATACTTATGTCATGCAATAAAATGCAAATTAATTACTTAAAAATCATACAATGTGATTTTCTGGATTTTTGTTTTAGATTCCGTCTCTCACAGTTGAAGAGTACCTATGATAAAAATTACAGACTTCTACATGCTTTGTAAGTGGGCAAACCTGCAAAATCGGCAGTGTATCAAATACTTGTTCTCCCCACTGTATGTCTCCAGACCTGAACTCTATTGAGCACCTGTGGGGCATCCTCAAGCAGAAGGTGGAGAAGTGCCATGTGTCTAACATCCAGCAGCTCTGTGATGTCATTATGGTGGAGTGGAACAGGATCCCAGCAACAACCTGTGCAGCTCTGGTGAATTCCATGCCCAAGAGGATTAAGGCAGTGCTAGATAACAATGGTTCTCACACAAAATATTGACACTTTGGACACAGTTTTGACATGTTCACTTAGGGTGTACTCACTTTTGTTGCCATTTTGACAATAATGGCTGTATGTTAAGTTATTTTCAGGACAGTAAATCTATACTGCTATACAAGCAGCACACCGACTACTCTAAAATATATCCAAGTTTCATTTCTATAGCATTGTCCCTTAAGAAGATATACTAAAATGGTTTCTGGAATGTGAGGGGTGTATATATATATATATTAAAGTCCTTAACGCGTTAAAATAATTTAACGTAATTAACGCAAATAAATTACAGAAGTATGTGAAGCTGCGTCATTTCGTCACGCAGTTAGATGATCTTAGAAGTCGGGAGTTTATCACAATCACACTGAGCATCTACAAGCACCAGTAACCCTGGTAGGAGGAAATTTACAATTTCCAACCCTTTAACCCGATTCTGCTTCTCTGTTTGTGATCAGGCCATTTTAAACCCGTTAAACTGGGGAAGTTTTCAGTGTTCCAGTAATCGAATTCATTCAAACAGTCCAAAACAGCGCTGATGTAAAGAAGGCCAGGCTGATTACATCAGAGAGAATACAGACTCACATTGCGTTTTTAGTGAATTATTCATTCCAGTGTGCATGTGCTTTGCTTTAAAACACGAGCTCTGTCGTATTCTGCGATTGTTTCTGAACAGCGCAATTTTGGTGACGTACAGGAGTCGTACAGTAAGCGCGTGAGAGTCTGTTATATTGATGCACAAAGAAAGAACCGTGTCTGCGCGCTCTCGATCACTGATCGCACGCTGCATTCATGTACAAACACATTTAAGTACATTCGCGTTGTTTCCACACACACTCAGGAAGGATAATGTTTGATTTGTCATGTGTACGATGTTGTGTTTAGTAATCGTAGGTTTATGCAGTCAAGTCAAAGCGGTTGATTTAGGAGTTTTTTTGGCGTCTCCGTGTGGTCCTGTTCGGTATCGCAGCTTGACTCGTCTAAAATGAAAGCAAGCTCGTTGTTGTTGCTCTGTACACATACCATACACTGTGAATTCTGTAAAGTTTTTTTCTGTAATGTTTTTTTTTTTTTTTTCATGGGTGCTTAGGTGTTTATAAATGTATTATATAATAGAATTATATGGACTCCTTTTCTTTGCACCTGCTTGAAAATAACTGGTTGGAGCTAATTTCAGCTGGAATAATGGCACAAGTACAATTTGATCTGATGTTGATTTAGTAAAAACAGTTTAATGCCCAATGCTTATTATTCTGGTAGAGACTTCCTTTTAGGAGTTCCTTAGTGTAGACACAAACACAGCAGCAAACTGTAATGTTAATCAGCAATCAAAGCAGAGATCTCATATTTTAAAAAGAGAATATGAGCCTACCTTGTAATGTATGAGTTACTAAATGCCGCTTAGACAATAAAGAGAGAAGGATGAGTGTTAAACAGTTCATAAACATGAAGAAAACAGACACAAAAAACATTAGTTGAAAATAAAGAGCTTTCAAGTCCTTCTTAGTTCTCCACAGTCTCATTGTAACAAACACACATGGTAGGAAATTTCTCCACTTACAGATAACTGAGGTTTCACCTTTGTGCCTGGACCTGGTTGAAAAGAACTTGTTAGAGCTCATGTCAGCTGGAATAAGAACACAAATACAGTTTGATCTGATTTTGTAGACAGTTATTAATTGGTAGAAACAGTATTATTCTGGTAGAGACCTCATCGTTTTTTCTTTTTTACAATTTCCAGGCCTTATAGCAGGGAACTTTTGGGTAAAGACAAAATTCATCTGAGAATCCATACCTTCTTGTCTCTTAAGGTGTTCTGTATGGACACTGGGTTGATCATCATCTGAGCTTGATGTCTGTGTGAAGAGCTCTGAAGAAAAGAATTATTCAGAACACAGATCAGCTGGACTGGGGACAACAAGCACTTTAATGATCAGCTATATGACAGGGACAACTCTGAGTTATATAACTGTGTATTTAATTCTATATATTCCTGTCATTTCCTATGGGAATCTTACTTTTAGAAATCTATGTTTCAATATTTGTGGTGACATTAGCAGCACAACATTAGCAGTAAAATCTTTGTGGATCGCTCTTTGAATATGACTTTATTACAGTGTCAAAGGCAATACTTCAGAAACTTCTGATGGTTAAACTTAAACCACTCAAAATGGGTCCTACTTTATGGGCAGACTTGCGGTTTTGTGGTGCCTAGGAAGTAATGAATTTGGTTCAGTTTTGCTGTAGCCATGATATTAACTATTGAGAATTGGAATTTAGGGTACGTTTACACAACATTATACTGTTTCTGAATGCTAGACGCTCTAAGTTGTTTTCACTGGAAGTTCGGCAGCTGTGCTACAGAACAACGATGTACTAAAAACTGAAAAGTTTTTCCTTTGCGTTTTTTTGCGTACAGGTGACAATGCTGTCAAAACGATCCTGTTCACACGGATTCGCGAAACCTCCTAAAAACGCTGTATTATTCATGCCAGGCCAGTAGTTGGTGAGGTTACTTTGTAAGGCCTGGGACACACTAGACGACTTACAAATTTTAATCGATTAAATTCCCACCAAAAGTATTTCGGGCACTGATCAAAAAATAAACTTGAATCAAAAATTTAAAAACGCCATATATGTCAACTCCCCTATTCAATTGATTGGCTAGAGGAGGAGCTGTCAATCCAGAACTAGTGGATCAATGGTAATGCTTAAGCCCGCCCTAATTTACATGAAACTCAAACTGCAACATTTGGAAAAGTTGGAAAAGTAAGCGCAGAACGTGGAAAGAAGAGCTAAGAGAAAAACAGCACAAGTGTACAAAAGAGTAAAATATGAGCAAAAAATGTAAGAACACAAAGTACAGAGTAATAAAACCAAGGAAAACATTTTTTAACACATAAATAATAATAACTAGAATGTACATTTCCTGAAGAAAATGTGAGTGGTGCTTGCCGTGTGCAACTACACTGCCCCTTACACTGCTGGCATGGTTTTAGCATAATGCTAACACGATTAGCATATTGCTAGCACAATGTTAACATAATTAGCATTTTTGTTAGCATAATGATAACACGATTAGCATGTTGTTAACATGTTTTAACAATATGCTAACATGATTAGCATGATGCTAACACAATTAGCATTTTGTTAGCATGATGTTAACACGATTAGCATTTTGCTAACATGTTTTTAACAAGATGCTAACATGACTAGTATGTTGCTAGCATAATGCTAACACAATTAGCATTTTGCTAGCATTATGCTAACATGATTACCATGTTGATGACGTTTTTAGAAAGATGTTAACATGATTAGCATATTGTTAGCATGATGCTAGCACCTTTTTAATCATGTTTTAAACCTAAGCTAATTTCCATTAGCATGTAGCTATTCACTGCTAGCATGTCTAGCATGTTGAAAATCCAGTTTGCTAGCATGAGTCAAAAGATCCAACCCCCATCTCTATACTACGGTCTGATGCAAAGATATAGGTCTTGATAGACGGTTGTTAGGGTACTCTGTTTGGTTGCTATGGAGTGGCTTGGCAGCTGCCAATGATGATACTCCAAAGGCTGCTTGTCAGTATGAATGATATAAACCAACCCCCATGCCTCTATGACATTCAGATGTGAAGATATCCCTCTTTGGATTTGGGTTGCTAGGGCGTGGCTAGAAAGTGCTGAAGGTGATTTGTGATTTGAGCCCATCCCCTTGTCTCTATGACACTGTGATCCAGAGTTATGTTCAATACAAAATCCCTATGCAAGTTAACATAGTAGGAAAAACATGTATGCGTTCCATGGGCCGTCCCTCACCATAGTATGTCTATGGGGCAACTTTGGGCAGCTCTTGCACCCCTGGGGTAAAACTTACACCCCATTGTGAGGTATGTTCTTACAGAGCCTGCCAGCCTCTTCAAATGTGGTAACCTATATGTTTCTACTGAAACCTCACTCAGACCTATGACTCGTCAAAGTTCGTCGCAATGCAAAGCGCGTGGATTTTTTTGCCCGCTTTTTCGCCCGCTGGGCGAACGCTGTATACCCGACCACTTATAAAAGTCATAGCACACCTCTCCTCAATAATCTGCACGATTTGACACCTCTTTCATGGGTGTATGACAAACGGTGCAGGACGAGTTACGCGCCGAAGTTTCTACGGAAGAATTATAATTCTGGGTATTCTGGGTGGTTGCTAGGGCGTTGCTAGGCAGTTGCTAGGGTATCCTGATTGGTTGCTAGGCGGTTGCTAGGGTGCGCTGGGCAGTTGCTAGGGTATCATGGGTGGTTGCTAGGGCGTTGCTAGGCGTTTGCTAAGATGTTCTGGGTGGTTGCTAGGCGGTTGCTAAGGTATTCCTGGTGGTTGCTAGGGTGTTCTGGGTGGTTGCCAGGGCGTTGCTAGGCAGTTGCTAGGGTGTTCTGGGTGGTTGCTAGGTGGTTGCTGAGGTATTCTGGGTGGATGCTAGGCAGTTGCTAGGGTGTTCTGGGTGGTTGCTATGGTGTTGCTAGGTGGGTGGAAGTTGTCACAGATGGTTACTATGGAGTTTTTATAGAGTTCTTAGCATGTTCTTAGCCTGATTTAGTACTTAGCTAATCACTATTAGCATGTAGATATTCACTGCTAGCATGTGTAGCATGTTGACTCCTGTTTGCTAGCATGAGTCAAAAGAGCCAACCCTCATGTCTCTACGATGTTCTGATGCAGAGATATACGTCTTGCTAAACGGTTGCTAGGGTACTCTGTTTGGTTGCTAGGGACTGGCTTGGAGGCTGCCAGTGATGATACCCCAAAGGTTGCTTGTCAGTATGAATGATATAAACCAACCCCCATGCCTCTATGATATTCAGTCTTGAAGATATCCCTCTTTGGGTTTGGGTTAGGGCTGCACGATAAATCGCAATAAAACCGCACGCGATTTGGCAAAGGCTGCGATTGTTGCATGCGCAGCTTCTCAGTGCAGCATGGCTGTGATCAGTAGTAAATGCTGCTCCATCTGCAAGCCAGACGGCGCTCTCGCGCAAGGTACTCTAAATGTGCCGCAGAAGTACGATAGCACACGTCATTGGAAATCCCTATGAATATCATACTATCGGTGAGCTGAATAAACAGATTGAAACGCTTTGATTGATTAAACATGACTAAATGCTTCTCATGTTTGGAAAGATGTTTGACGTGTTCCTTTTGCAAATGCACGTTATAAGCGACTCAAACTCGCAGTGATTTCAGATGAAGTAGCATTTGCTACTGATCACAGAGCCGTCCTGCACTGACAAACTGCGCATAAAAGATAATCGCAGCCTTTGCAATTTCATAATCGCGATAAGCCAAATCGTGTTAAGCGCGATTTCATGTAAATTGCGATTTATCGTGCAGCCCTAGTTTGGGTTGCTAGGGTGCTCGATAATGGTTGCTAGGGCGTGGCTAGGAAGTGTTGAAGGTGATTAGTGATTGGCTGTGTGCTGCCCTGATTCACGAGACCACCCTTTTATGTTTCTGTGACACTTCTATCCAAAGATAGACGTGTCATAGAATACATACATACCTCAGTGTCATACATACCTCACCACATTGTGAGGTATGTTCTTACAGAGCCTGCCAGCCTCTTCAAATGTGGTAACCCATATGTTTCTACGAAATCCTCACTCCAAGTTCGTCCCAATGCAAAGCGCATGGGATTTTTTCGCCTGCTTTTTCGGCTGCTGGGCGAACATCATACACACGATCGCTTATAAAATATTTCACACCTCTCCTCAACAAGCCGCACGATTTGACACCTCTTTCATGGGTGTATGACAAACGGTGCCCACAGAATAGTAATAGTGTGCTTCGCCTTTACAGTTTAAAATTTTTGTCGCTTATTCTTTTTTGATCCGTGATTGCAATACTTTCGACGGGAATTTAATTCCATAGGACCACAGACAGATAGGCAGTTTCAACTGATTTTTAGCATTATAATCCTCTGAATGCACACACTAGAAGATTTGACCGGGCCACGAGACCACACACCTGACGATTGTAGTAACATTTTCACAGTGAGACGAGATCTCAAGTAGACTCACGAGATAAAACATGACTTGAAAAGAAAAACGGATGGAGGACGATCGACGTCGTCAGCTGGTTATCCTGGCGTGAGTTTTGTTTTACAGGAAGAAAAACAAAGGAGAACAAAAGAATATGGGTGAACTTCTTTCTCACTTCTCACTTTCGTTTCGTGGCATGTTTGTGGCTGCCAAGTTTCAGCTTTAGAAGCACGTAACATCCGGTTGGTGAAGCTTGCTCGCTCTCATTGGCTATCATGGGCATCGCGTCAGAGGCAACCCGATCAGTAGTCGTTATTATATTAATGTTTGATATTTACTATTTGGGATCGGCCGGGCTCTGACGCTATTGGGAGCAGTTACGACAAGCATCGGATTGGGCCACGCACCCTGATCGCTTGGGGTTGCAAATCGGCCTCAAAATCGGGCTCAAAATCTTCAAGTGTGTGGCCAGTCTAAAGCAACACTACGCGCCCTAGACTGAACACACAGCATGATTTTTTTTTTTTTTCCAAACCAGTTCACCGGAAACTCCGCCCTGCAGCCGATTCTTGAGAGATTGTATTGGTCATGTCAATCACAGTACTGATTTGCATACACCAAACATTGATCCCTAAACCTACCAGTCACTGTAACCTTAACCAATGAAATTAGCTGCAGGGCGGGATTACTAATGAAGTGATTTGGGGGAAAAAATCTTGTTGTAGTTTACACAGAGACAGTAACAGTATTGTTTTCAAAAACTTGTACTTTATATGGGTGCAATTTGAATGAGGTTATTTAGACGACAAGGATGTAATAAAAAAAGACGCCAATTTTATCAAAATGATCCCCGTTCACACTGATCCGCGAAAATGACTAAAAAGGCTGTATTATGCATCCCAGACCAGTAGTTGGAGATGTCACTTTGTCAAGAAACACCCCACGAACACGAAGACTATTCACATACTCTCACTCTCTCTCTCTAACAATTCACTGCATTAATCACTGCATTAGTCTGCTATCAATGGCTGAAGCCTCCGTTACTAGCTCTAAAATTACGTTTTGGAATTAGCAACGGAGGCTTGGATTTAGATGCGTAAGAAATTAGTCCTGCACACAAGAGCGTTTTAAAGACAAAGCCTGACTAATGTCTTGAAATAAATCATCTGAACAATGTTTTGAGGTGTGGTAACCGTAATATAAGTGGAATAATTGACTCCGGGCCGTTGCATACCCAAGGTGAAACTCCGCTTTGCATCATGACCGCAATTATTCCTTACATATATTTTCTCCAACAACTTTATATAGAATGGTGCATCAAACAAATTCATAAGTAAAAAAGGGGTTTAAATAATAAATAAGCTCCATAGTGAATTGAATTCCAAGTGATCAAGGGCTTCGTGCATTTCATTTAAACCTTATGCACGAGTTCCGCCAGTAGTGGGCACTCATGCAACGTAAGCAATGACGCACATCCAAGTCCACGAGACGGAGGGAAGTTAGAATGCAAAATGAACATTTGGAGTGGAACGCAGCCATAATAAAAAGGAACGCTGTTCCCTCAACATGGGGTGCGTCTCAATCAGCTCCTTAGTTCAGTAGTCACTGTCAGGACACTGATCAGGGAGTCAGCCATTTTAAGTCTCAATCGCTGAATACTTCCAGTGGACTGAAACGTTAGCTCCCTAAAAAAAGTCAACTTGAACACGAATCAATAGATTACATTTCGTGACTATGTCACGAACTGCCGTGAGACTGGGTTGAGCCATGAGAATAAATAAAAAAACAGTTTAGGCTACAAGAAATATATGCAGGAACAATTTAAAGCCAGAATAGGTTTAGCCTATTTAAATATATCTCCTTCCAAACTACAGTAAGCTATTCCACAGTCCACACTTTTTGGGCGTATAATATAATATAATAATATTTATTTAATTATTCCTTTTTATATATAATATACTATTTTTTTTTATTATTTCCCTCTCATACTTATATTCCATATATAGTCCTAGTTATTGGGGAATTAAAACAAACATGATGGATAAAAAAAGAGAGAAATACATTTTAAAACTAATTTTGTCAGAGTGACGACTAGCCTAATAATTTGCCTATATGTAGCTCAACATCTGCAAACATGTTACAGTGCATAATAAACACAAAAATGAGATTATATTTAGTCTGGTAAACTTTATCATTACCAGGCATGTTGACCAGCAGCAAGTTTTCTTAGAGGAAACACAGGTGTGTTTTCTTTGCTCTTTAATAATTTTTAGAGTATAAAGATGTGAATTAATGTAGTGATTAAATATTATCTTTCAATTGCAAAATACTGCTATATAGTTATCCAAGTTGTCTAATGGGGCTTTTATTTTGAAGTGTAGCACCGCAGGTGGGATTTGCTGAGGGAAATGGGTGTAATCGCAAATCTGTTTTGCATCTAATGAATACAAGTTTTTACTAGTAAGAATACAATTGTAGAGCTCTGTAACTGGAAGTCTTACTAGTAAGAATTGAATTAGAGAGCTCTCTAATTCAATTGTTACTAGTAAGAACTGATTTAAAGAGCTCTCTAATGCAATTGCAGAGTTCTATAATTGAATTAGAGAGCTCTGCAATTGCATTAGAGAGCTCTTTAATAATAATTGTTACTAGTAAGAACTGAATTAGAGAGCTCTCTAATCACAATTGTTACTAGTAATAATTGAATTATAGAGCTCTCTAATTGTAATTGTTACTAGTAAGAATTGAATTGGAGAGCTCTAATTGAATTCTTACTAGTAAAAATGCAATTACGATGAGTAACGCTGGGAACAATTTAAGCTAAAACGGCTTGCGATACTATGCTACATACATACTACTTACATACCATACATACTACTTTACTGTCCTTACCAGTGCCCGAATTCATGTAGGCCTACGGTATACTGATTCAAGAGCTCGGGAGCTAGGGAACTGATTGAGACGCACCCATATGACCACGGGAAAATAATGTCGTTCCCTCAAAGGGATCTTGAGACCAGGACTTCAGATTTTGAGGAGAAGACCTCGACAAAATGATCTTGTGGTCACAGTTCCCACTTCGAATGACTCCACGAGTTGTCATGACAGTCCCCATGAGTTAATATGACGTGGACGTGGCATGAACCGAACCCCCTTCCCAAGCAACATAGGCTACTTTTTAAATTTTTAAAAAAGAAATTCATTAATCAAAGCAGCAAAATTTACAAACAACAAAAATATTCTGAATTTCGATCGGAATCCGGGTTTTATTGGTTCAGTAAAAACGTATTTCAATACAATTGTCAGTGGATTTAGCTAAATAATTACATAAATTGTACACTCACTATAAGAATGAGCCATCGTGATTGATCGACTTTATCCCGCGTTTTACATACAGCAGAGCTGTATTAATAGTGCTCCGAAGTTCATAGTGCAGTACACTGAGAATTCCAAAGGATTACACCAGTTTATTTTGTCATCCTCTAAAAACGTACAATGCTTCCTGACTCGAGAAACAGGAAGTAATATGACACGCGCCCACGGACTTCTCAGAAATCGAACTGAAAGTTACTCTACTATGGCGTTCCGAATGGGTCAAAAAGATGACTTTGCTACATGCACTCGTCTACACGTCTTAAAAGGCGCAGACGAGGCGTAGACGTCACGTAAATCACGTGTAGCAGTGAAGTGTCGACTCAGACGTTACGCGTTATTCACGTGTAGCAGTGAAGTTACAATTTTTTTTTTCGCTAACAGGTATTATAACATGCTACTCAACACAGCTCAGTGCATGGCAAGCCGTTTTAGCTTAAATTGTTCCCAGCGTTACTCGTAATTGCATTTTTACTAGTAAGAATTCAATTAGAGAGCTCTCCAATTCAGTTCTTACTAGTAACAATTACAATTAGAGAGCTCTATAATTCAATTATTACTAGTAACAATTGTGATTAGAGAGCTCTCTAATTCACTTAGAGAGCTCTGCAATTGCATTAAAGAGCTCTCTAATTCAGTTCTTACTAGTAACAATTATTATTAAAGAGCTCTCTAATGCAATTACTGCAATAATTCTTACTAGTAACAATTGAATTAGAGAGCTCTCTAATTCAATTCTTACTGAATTCCAGTTAAAGAGCTCTACAACTGTATTCTTACTAGTAAAAATTTGTATTCATTAGATGCAAAACAGATTTGCGATTACACCCATTTCTGTAGATCCTGTAAATAGAATAGAAAAAATAGTAGTGCTAATAGCCTACGTCTGATATTCGAAATAATACAGGCTATAACTATTATAAACACAAAACAGTTAATGTCCTATAGGCCTCGCTACTTTACTGTAGTTCGTCGTTTGTTTATTTATTTCTTTATGCCTATTTATTTATTTAATTTTCGTAACAGCAGCATAATAAACCATTTGCCATGTTTCGTTTGTAGCATGCTATAGGTTTAGGTTTTCAGCATATTTTTATTCTCAATGTTCAGCTTTAGAAATTAGTTATTGAACAGGTAGTTTATTTGGCTTATTGTTTAATTGCAGTTACGAAGGTTTTACTAGTGTAATAAGACTTATTTATCATGCAAACAGTCCTGGCTCCGCACATCGGATGACCATGTTTCATTTACACGTTGAATTAGGCCTACCCTGCGTTTATGAATTGTAATTTTTATTGTGGTAGTTCTGTTACATAACATCCTGTTGTGAAAATGTTGGTGACCACTGCTCTTATGTGCTTTATAAATAAAAAATGATAGATTGATTGATAGTAGTTTTTACTTCATCTTCGCTTCGCTATTGTGGCAGAAATGACACATTACATAGCTGACCAAGCCCTAACAAAAATACACTAACAAAAGAGTCATTTTTAAAAACGTTTGCAGGTCCTGTAAGGAGACCCAACAAAATGACAGCAGTGAAAATGAGAACTATTATTATTATTATTAGGCTACTTTTATTATTGAATTAATATTACCTACAATTCGTTTGCACCGCAATTATTTCATACTTTAGGGCGTCACCGAGCTGTGATGATCATAAAGATTAGAGAGATTATTTGCCCTTGAAAAGGTTTTAAAAACATTTAGGTCTATTAATAATAATGATAATAATAAATTAATTTTATATAGTGCCTTTAAAAGTTAATTTCTCATTATTAGACAATTATAGGCCTAATTAAAATTATATCAGTCTAATAGCCTATAGTCTATCTGACCACTGCAATAATCAGTTTATAAAGATTAAGAACTGCTTTTTTCAAAAAACGTTTCAAAAACAACTTGTTTAACACAAAATACTTCTCTTCTCATTTCACAACGTATGGGCCACAAGGGAAATATTAAGAAAATAAATTTATATAAATGTGTAATTTATAAAGTTATATTCCGTTAGCATGAGTTTAAGTAAATTAGTTTCTCGACGTCTCTGAGAGAATATAGGCCTAGCCGGTCAGAAAAGCTTGGTTAGTTTACTTTCACTTTCTGCAGTGAATAATAGGCTGGTGTTTGAGACTTATTCATAATAAAATTAAGCAAATTATTAAACAGTTAAGTAAATAGCCTAAACAAGTAAAGGGAGAGAGTGGGGCACAACCTAACACTTTCTGACTTTCTCAGTTTGTGTAAATTTACTTGGGGTTCAGAGTGTTTATTTTTTCCCACATTATTGAAACCCCCTTCCAGCAAATGCAGACATCAAGTTCAGGCAGACGAACGAGTGATGTGGCAGACGCAGACGACAAGTTCACTGAGACGAGTGCATGTTGCAAAGTCATATTAAAGAACCGATCGGAACGCCATACGCTACTGACAGTAAAATGCTCTAACATTCTTTACATCTTCACATATTTTTTTCTTCTCTTTTTAATTAATTATTACAATTACAAACAATCAGTATTTGATTTCATGAAATACGAAGCAGGCGTGTACAGGTGTAACTTTTTGCTGTGCTGCACAAATACTGACCGGAATACACATGGTGTTTGTTTCTTAGATGTCTTTCTCTTTCTTTTAACAAAATAAATGTCTAAACCCTACATGTGATCCACAATTAATGGAACAAGAAACGTCTTTGGGATAGGCCTATTTGTCCCCATGCCAGGTACACACTCTAGAAAGGATGTTAAAAATGACACAACCTGTGTTAAATTTTTACACATTAATGGGTGAGTTTTGGGACAACGCGTGTTTTGTTCATTTGAACTCACTGTGTTTATGAGTTTAACACAGTGAATGTGTCAGAAAGGTTAACACAAATATGTGTAAACACGTGTAACATTACCACATTGTGCTATCCTTGGCTACACAAAAGAAGGTACTTAAAACCCTAAACAAAATGTTAGCCTTTGACAAAATGAATGTAAAGTCAATGGTTGTTTATCTTATTGTCAAAAAAAAATTATTATAATGAAATATCAATTAAATTCAATGCAGAATATAACAATACAATTTTAAGCAGTCGAATAGGAAATGTCCAACATAGAACAAAACAGTTCTTTTCACAATTTCATTAGGTAACATGACACACAACCCCACCTTCAAAATAATTTTACTTATTTCCAAACTTTGTTGGATTGACGTACAGTACACATGGCAGCCATATATAGTAATATATTGTAACATTTTATGTTTATGTTTAAGAGTAACAATAAAACTATTTATTCCTGTGATGCAATGCTGAATTTTCAGCATCATTACTCCAGTCTTCACTGTAAAAAAAAAATTCAGACCTCTCCAACTCTAGTGACTGGTCACATCTAAATTTTTCAATTGGCCTAAATTGAATTTCTGTGAATTGAATTTTATCAGCTGTGGCAACAGTCTGCTAACATGGGCTCAATCAGAAATAATATGTTGAGCCAATGGAAAAATGTAGTTTACCAAACAGTGTCATTGGTCCAATTAAATATTTTAAATTGTAGTAGCAATTGTTTATTTCTCACTGTCCCAAAAGAAAAAAAATGTATAAAAACAAATACATTAAGCAAAATACAGAACACAGACAAGGTTGACATTTTATCACATCACTCTATTAACAAATTAATTCCAACACAGGATATTTGGTGAAAATACCTTATTTTAAATAAGCAAAAACACTGAATACATGCAGTCTTCTGCATAACAGGATGCCTTGATGTGGTGAAGAAAACTTTCAAAAGCGGCACTGCAAAGGTTAAAAACCTGCAAATAAAATGTATACCTAACTGTCTGTCTGTCTGTCTGTCTCTCTCTCTTTCAGATATAGTGCCTGTTGGTGTGATAGCAGGTGGATCTGTTGGATCTTCCATTTTGCTTCTGCTGCTCCTGTTTGGTCTGATATTCTATCTGTATCGACAACGCAAAGGCAGTGAGTACACTGTGTATATGTATGTGGCTCTGTGTGTGCATCTGTGTTTCATGTTCATTTGTTAGTGATGAATTTGTCCAGTTTATTACTGGGCTTCAGATTCTAGAAAATACATCTATTTTCAGAAAATAAATACATGTGCATTAAAAGTCAATGCTCTGGAAGTCAAATTAGTGGATGATGCTTGATTCTGGTTTGGTGCCCCCGTGTGGCTAGAAGACAGAAAAGACAAAATCCTGTCAAGAACATGTCTGGGTCACCCCGGAATCAAAAAGGAAAATATGTGAAATTATATTTTTAAATAATATAATATTATATAAAAGTTATATTTATTTATTATTTTCCATTTTTTTTATTGAGGCATTTTCTTTGCATTATAAATTATTGTCATGACAATTAAAGGGTTAGTTCACCCAAAAATGAAAATTAGCCCATGATTTACTCACCCTCAAGTCATTCTAGGTGTATATGATATTCTTCTTTCAGACGAATACAATCTGAGTTATATATATTAAAAAAAAAATGCCCTGGCTCTTCCAAGCTTTATAATGGCAGTGAATGGGAAGTTCTGTTTTGAAGTCCTTAAAAGTGCATCTATCCATCATAAAAGTAATCCATACGGCTCCGGGGGTTTAATAAAGGCCTTCTGAAGCGAAGCGATGCGTTTGTGTGAGAAAAATATATATTATAAACTAGATATCTAGCCTCCGGCGGACAGCCCTACGCATCGATTTACGGTAAAAGAGTAACCCCTGACCTGACGCATGCGTATTGACGAACGCGGAAGCGCAGAAGATAGAGCAAAACAAAACACCGGTCATGAATTAGAAGTGTAAAACGAGAATTTTTAAAGAGAAATGCCGGAGGATTTTGATATAAGAGAAGAGGGGCTTGAGTTTGTTGTCCAGGCCTATTTGTTTGAACCGCGGGAGGCGTCAAAGCTTGCGATACTTCTATACATTGAGTCGGGTTATTCTTCAGTAGTAGAGGGAAAGTTCGGATCATTTTACGGACTCGGATCTCGTTCAGCAAAATGAACAAATCTTTTTTTCCAAGTCAGAATTCGTTCATTTCAGCAGAATATAATTAAAATGTCACATGATAAATTCCCTAACACATCTTGTACTTACCGAAACGTTGATCACATTTGGAATAAAAAATAAATTACAAGTTAATGCAGCCAAGGCCAAACTTTGAGAAAAAAAAATGATTAATTCATTGCTTAACTGGGTCTTCAGGCTATGCAGTCTGTTAGTTCACCTCACCTCCGAATCCGAGTCGTTCTTTCTTTTGTCACTTTACATTTATCACGTCTGTTCCCTGGAAAGATTAGTTCACCTCTCGTGTCTTCGGGTTCGAGTCATCAGTTCCGTCATCAGTGTCTGATCTGGGCCGTGACAGCCCCATATGCAATGCATGCAGTCCTGGAAACAGAATTGATTAGTTCACCTCTCGAGTCTTCGGCTTCGAGTCATTCGTTCACCGAGTCACAGAAAATATCCTGTACAGAACCGATGGCATGTCAACACAAAATGAACGAATCGCCTTCTGAGACAATTTGTTGTTCCCGAGTCAAATTAAAGATTTGTTCAAAATGAACGACACATCACTATTCTTTTGCCGTAAAGCCCGGGACACACCAAGCCGACGAACGGCCACCGAGCAACGTCGGGCCGTTTTTGAGCGTCGGCCGATTTAGTTTTTTCGGTGTGTTCCGCAATTGGCTCTAGTCGGACACTGTCGGGTTTTTTTGGGCCGATTCAACTACTATATTTTACTAAATACTATTCTACTTATTCTACTACTTTTTATTCTACTATATACTAGGGGGAAAACAGTAGGCGAACGAATAGTATGTCCGAATCCTCAGTATTAAATCTAGTATAAATAGTAGGCGATACCTGGATGACGTACTAATTCTCGCGAGACTCAGACGTGCGTATACTAATAGTGTGTTCGAATATGCCTACTTACCTACTATATAGAGCTCCGGACGTCACGTGACCCATTCTGTTTACAACGCCATATTGGCAGGCAGGAACAGCCGGGAGCGAATATGAAATGAATTACGCCAGCGTGAGTTTCAAGGCAACAGAGTTCACTGCGCACTTTAATTCAAAAGACATAGACCTGTACATAGCAAAACTTAATAGATTAAACATAACAGATCCATATAATGCCCCCAGGGTGCTTTTCACGTGTATCAATAAAGGAACGGATAGCTTTCCTGTCAGGACACCTGTTGCACCAGCTGTACGCAAGTTACAACTAGCCTAGTTTTGACGTAAATTAGCACTAAGTTACAACTTATGCACTACTAAATATTTTTGCGTTGCACCATTAAACTTAGTTAAAGCCTAAATCTACGTATAAACTAAATATTTACGGAAGCCTCCGATCAGGAGTAACGTTAACGGATAGAATAAAATAGCAGACAGACTGAACTGCATCAATAAGCTCTTGTTTTACATGACAGACTTCAATTCTTTACACGTATATGATAATGCTGACATATACACGCGCTTATATTTTAAGAAAGAAAACATGTGAATAGATTACTATGTTAGCGGTCCAACTAGGCTATGTTCCTATGTTACATACAGTGGCGTAGACAGGGGAGGGGCCATGGGGGCACTGAAAACTGATTGGCCCCCCAGTGTGCCCCCACCCTTCTACTGTCACTCAAAAATTCAAATCATATCTTTCGGCTTGTATTTGAATAATTAGCGATTCCACATGCTTCTCAACAACCGGGACTAAGAATAGCAGGCGGCTGTTAGTGTTTTACAATGGAAAAAAAGCACATGGCAAGTTGTTATGGTAGCCTAAGGTTTTTGTTTTTTTCAATTAGCGAGTTGCAGCGCTAGATTTTGGTACCGTCTTTTAGTGTTAGGACAGGCCAGGTTTGATGTTAGCTCATAGACCAAGATAATGCTAATCCTTACAATGCTCTGTGGCTGAATGTAATGCATAATAACACAATCAGGGTTTTCCTGCGTTGTGATTTTTTTTTCCCCCGGCCGAAGTGATATTGCAAGCGAGATGCCGAAAAAAAGTCGTATGATGTTTATCTCACGTTCCACACTTTAAAAGCTGTAAATATCAGAGGTGGAGATCTTGCGTTATGTTATGCACTATGTGATGCACACAAAATTAAAAATTTCTAAGACATGAAAAAAATGACTTGACTTTGACTTGAGAACGAATACTCTAAATTAAATCAGTCTCGAACCGCATGACTCAATAATGACTTTATATGAAGTGTAGGCCTAATTAAACTTTTAAAAAATCATTAAAAAAATCATTGCGACATGTAAACTGCAAGCCACGGAACAGCGGCGCCTGATCAGAGTCTACGCGGCTGCGCACAGAACAATACAGGGGTAGAGGAGAGTCTACAGATGTTCTTCGTTTGGATATAAACACTTCGAAATAGACTTTATTCATAAAAATAAATTTGGTGTACGAGTACGCACAATTTGCAACCCGAACATGACCGCCGCAGCCTCGAACTTCATTCACCCACATGTAAAACGCCATGGGTATGTAGGCTACCTGTTTCTTATGGATAATTTGTCTAATATTTCGAGATTGTGAAGATATTTTGTATATGTAGCTTGTGTTTTATTTTTGTTCTTTAGATCCACATTAATGATTAACCTTGTTAATAATCATTAATATCAGCTTTTGTAGTTTCAATAATGTGACCAATGTCAAACTTTAATTTAACTGACATTTTTTCGTTTAGAAACTTAGTGCTTTAAACCTTTCACATGTATTTAGTTTAGAATATTCCAGCTGGTCAAGCTAAATCACAAATTTAGTGTGATACTCTGTGTTTTCTCTGAAGATAGAATTCATAGAAGTTAGTGACAAAACGTCCTTTGATGACATCCAGAAACATTCTCAAAAAAAAAAAAAAAATTCATACATATAAATGCATGAATAAATAGGAAAATAATTAAATAATAGCATACTAAAAGAATATAGTGTATAAATAGCCTAAATAATAGCTACTAAAATAACACTGGACTAAGCTATTCTAAACTGTTTCTATAAGATACAAATAATTTATATGTAGTTTAACTAAAGCCTTTCTGACATAAAGGCCTGGATATATGATATTTTACAATCAGTGTGCACAAGACTAATTAGCCTTGGCATATTTAGATTTTGTCTATTCATCAATGCAAATTTACTGCAACTGCTGCTATGCAAATTGAATATGATGTGGATAAAACGAAAATAAAATATTTTTCATTACTAATGTTTAATTTATAAAGTTATATTAATTAATTAATTGTGTATTTAAATGAATGATTAATATAATTCTGCATTTGTATAAGGCTTTTATTATGAAACCTGGTCTTTTTGTTTTGCCCATAAGGTTGTGAGGATTTGTTTAAAGTTTATATAACAATATTGAGTTTTATTATTTTTGTGTGTTGTACTCTATTCACAGATTGGATTATTTTATTTATTAATGTATAAATACTTCTGAAAAGTGAAAAGTTAATGACTGTCTGTTTGCGCTGCGCAAAGAGAAGAGCGAGCTTCACTCACGCGATCAGCACGTGATCAGCTCCACGTCAGTGAATGAATGCGGTGAACTCCATCCGTGCATGTTCTGAGTTTAGCGTGCGTTTGGGAACATAGCAGGCACTAGTTACGCATTATTTTCACATCTGCATAGTTGACGATTACCGCATTTTACTAGATTTGTAATGAGCGTTTGTAAACATGTTTACCGCCATAATAAAAGCTCGACTGCGGTTTGCATCAAAATAAAAGCTCACATGTTTATCTCTTTCAAGTAGCTATAGAAATTAGGACAAAACTAATTACAAAAGTTTCATATATTTTCCAGTGCATTTGTTTTACTACATATGGCTGTTACTGTCATAGGATTAATATTATAACTATTATTATTATTACTATTATGTAGTGTAAGACTGAGACAAATATAGTTTTGGGTCCCCTTTCAAGTTGAGGTACAATGCACAGACTTTTTATTTGTTCAATTTGCACACTGAATATGGGTTGGAGCTCTTAATTGTGAACTCTCAAAGTGCACCAGATTGATGAATTTAACATTAAAATGTACAAAATTTTCCTATGGGGGGGGGGGCATGCCCCCGGACCCCCCTAGAGGGACAGAGGTCCATCCACCACAGTTTCATTAAATCCTATGGGAAACACCGAATGCCATTATAATAAGGTATTAATGTTTATTGCTGATTTTAAAGCTTACTGATGATTTGGATATCTACAGTTCTACATATAAATACACAACATAACATTGGGCCTCCCTGCATTCATTGTGGCCCCTCTTGTGCCCCGACCCCCCCAGTTCGTTTTTATTATGCCCTTCACTCGCTAACTTCCCTCCGTCTCGTTCACTCGGATGTGCGTCATTGCTTACGTTACATGAGTGCCCACTACTGGCGGAACCTTTGCAGTGGACTGAACTGGAACGTCCTAAGCACTTGATCATTTGGAATCCACTATGGAGTTGATTTATTTATTTATTTTTTCCTTTTTTCCTTTACGAAATTGTTTAATGCAGCATTCTATATGTATATAGGTGTGTTTGTGTTGTTTTAAATGTTTTTAAAAATAATTAAAATATCATAGAGTTGTTTGTGGTGGGGTAAATTAAACGCGATATGCGGTGACGTCACATTCATGTTGCATTGTGGTATATGAAGCTGCCTGACGTGTACACATGAAGTAGACTCGCTCCCTCGGTTAAAATCGAGGGAGCGAGGGTCTGTCCATATAAACTTCCCTCGTCCACTTCATGAAGTGGAACGCACTTCAAAATGGCGGCAGGGATGCCCCTGAGGGGAAGTGCTTAGGGAAGTTCGCAAGTGCGTGTCTAAAAGTGGAGTGGAACGCAGCACCTGAAGTGCTCCTCCGATGGATACCTTTCTATCCCAGGAGGCCACGGGACAGGATACGTCATAATCGAACACGGAGGAGAACAGCGAAGCGGGTGTTTTCAAATGTGAGTAAACACGGTTCCTTGTGTTAAAATCGGGTTTGTTGAACTACTGTAGAGTAAACGTCTCGGTTACTAAACGTAACCTCGGTTCCCTGAGAGAAGGGAACGAGTATTGCGTAAGTTAGCTTACGCTATGGGACTCCTTTTCTTGAAAATATGAAGCCAAAAATTATCCTTATAATTTTATATATGTAAAACGCAGTGCAGCTGCACAGCAGACCCAAGAAGAGCGTACTAGCACGCTGACTGGCTGTGCTGCGGCAACTGCACGAACCTATGGTGAGGCGGCTGAGGCGTGCAAACCAATCGGGTCGCTTCACACCCAAAGCACGTCAACTACCACCTAAATTTGCATGGCTAAGCTATAAAAGCCCATACTATGCCATAGGATTCAGGTTAAATCGACTGAAGCGATCCCCTGATCTAAGCACAATAGCACAGCGGGTTACGCAATACTTGTTCCCTTCTCTCAGGTAACCGAGGTTACGTTAGTAACCGAGACATTCCCTTTCGAGAATACTCTCGTATTGCGTAAAAAAATTTGTGCATGCTTAAAAAAACTTTGCCCCATACTATGGCCTGGGACGAGAGCCCGAGGCCCATAGAAGAGTAAAAGTTATGAGTCCCAAAAAGAGGCCAACGAGTGGTGAGCCTCATATAAGGGTATATGTAGGGAATGAATATTCCTGTCATATCATGTAGATAAAAACTAGACCGGACAGAGTCGGGCCTATAGTTACTGCAAATGTGTTATACATTTGTTTATATGGAAAGAACCCTAGCTTGCAAAGCAGGAACCTCCAAGTTATAAAATTTAACAAATGTGGACGGAGAGGCCCAGGCTGCCGCTGCACACATATCTTCCAGTGGACCAAGCCCACGACGAGGCCATGCCTCTAGTGGAATGAGCTCTGACGCCTATGGGGCAGCAGAGACCTCTTGACTTGTAAGCCAGCGAGATTGCATCTACTATCCATCGCGACAATCTTTGCTTCGTGATCGCGCTCCCACTGCTGCGACCGCCAAATGCGGCAGAACGTCCTAAATAAACTCTAAGAGCCCTGACGGGACAGAGTAAATTCGCGTCTCTTTCGTCCTCAGACAAGGGAAGAGCTGATAGCGAAATTATCTGTGCTCTGAACGGAGTGGAGAGCACTTTGGGTACATACCCGTGTCTTGGTTTGAGGACAACTCTGGAGTCGTTAGGTCCAAATTCAAGACAGGAAGCGTTCGCCGAGAGTGCATGTAAATCGCCAACTCGCTTGACTGACACTAGTGCAAGCAAGAGAGTAGTTTTGAGCGAAAGGTGCTTCAGGCTTACAGACTGAAGTGGCTCAAATGGGGCACCTTTCATGGCCTCTAGGACCGTGGAAAGGTCCCAAATAGGAACTGATGAGGTTCGAGGCGGGTTCAGCCTCCTAGCTCTTCTGAGGAAGCGCACGATTAGGTCGTTTCTCCCCAGTGACTGTTTGGCCACATGAGCGTGAAACGCTGCTATGGCCGCCACATATACTATGAGCGTGGAAGGGGAGCGACCCGCGTCCAAAAGCTCTTGAAGAAAGGACAGCACTTCTGCCACTCCACATGAGTGTGGGTCCAGGTTCCGCTCTGTAAGCCAGTTTAAGAAAACACTGACCATTTTAGAGCGTAAAGCCGCCTGGTTGAGGGCGCTCTAGCTTCAGAAATAGTATTCAGCATCCCTTTTGGGAGGTTCCCGGGCATCCTTTGATGGGCCATACATGAAGGGCCCACAAGTCGGGATGGGGATGCCAGATCGTCCCCTTCGCCTGCGTGAGGAGGTCTCTCCTCAGCGGTATCGGCCATGGGGCTGTTTCTAGCAGCTGAGTCAACTCGGAGAACCATAATTGGTTCTTCCAGAGAGGGGCTATTAAAAGCGCTGCACACTTGCTCTCCCTGATCTTGATGACCTGAGGTAACATCACGACCGGAGGGAATGCATACAGCGAGCGGCTGGGCCAGTCGTGGGCCAGCGCATCCCTGCTTTTGGAGACATATGTTGGGGAATGAGCATTGTCTTCTGAGGCAGAGAGACTGACCTCTGCCTTGCCGAAGACGCTCCAATTAACTGAAACGTTTGTGGGTGAAGAGACCAGTCCCCAAGGGGAATTTTGTCTCTGGATAGCATATCCAGGCCCTGGTTCAGAATGCCTGGCACATGCGCTGCCCTTAGCGAGTGCAGGTTGTGCTGAGTCCATAAAAGGAGGCTTTTGGCCATGGTGTGCAGGTTCCTTGACCTGAGTCCACTCTGGCAATTTATATAGGATACCACTGACATGTTGTCTGTTCGAACTAGATCGTGGTGACCTTATATGTATGGGAGGAAAGCTTTTAGCGACAGATCGACCGCTCTCATCTCTAGACAGTCTATGTGCAGCCGCCTCTCCGAGCTTGACCAAAGGCCGGAGATGGGCCTGCCTTCGTGCATGGCACCTCAACCTAGGTTGGATGCATCTGTCGAGATCACTTTGCATTTTGAGACCGTGCCCATACTCACGCCAGACTGGTACCAGTCGGCTGCTTTCCAAGGTGCCAGGGCTTTGATACAGCCGTGGTTCACTTTGATGCATAAGTGGCCTGACCGCAACGCACGAGCCGGTGTGCGGGGTTTTAACCAGCGCTGGATGGGGCGCATATACAGTAGGCCTAGTTTGATACTGCGGCCATGAGGCTTAACATCCTCTGAATGTTTGAGAGGAGTGTAAGTGCCAGCTTCAAAACGACGCCGCTAGGCACTGGATGGCGAGCGTGCACTGTGACGTAAGCCACGCTCTCATCTGCGCTTCCCAGAAAATAAATATTCTGGCTGGGAGACAGCGCGCTCTTGCAGTGTTGATCCTGAGACCCAGACATTCTAGATGGCTGAGGAGCCAGGACCTGTAAGTTATAAACTGCACCTCTGATTGGGCTATAACCAGCCAATCGTAGAGGTAGTTCAGTACTTGCACTCCCCGTAGTCTCAGGGGGGCAAGGGCTGCATCCATGCACTTCGTAAATGTACGGGGTGCTAGGGAATTTCTTTGGAACAAGGAAGTAGCGACTGTAAAAGCCTGACTCGTTTATTGCTAAGGAGACAGTTTCCACAGCTCCTTTTTCTAACAGTTTTGACACTTCGGTGTGAAGCACGTGACTCACGGCGCTATTCACCGATGTCTCAACCACGGTGCGAAAGCGCGGGGGTCTGTGAGCAAACTGTAGCGAGTAACCTCGTTTTATTATTATGTTCAACACCCATTCTGATATACCGGGGATGGCCTCCAAGACTTCAGCCCGCATAGCAAGGGGTTAAATTAAGTTTGGAGACGGGCTGCTCTGTAATAGGGACCCGGTCGCCCGGCTGTTTGTGCTTGTGACACTGTGGGGACAGCGCGTATGTGTAGTGGCGCGCACTTAGTGGGCGCACGCTCTACATTCAGTCAACGGGATAATCTGTGTGAACAGTGCTTATGTGCACGGGTGCATACTGTATAGTGGGCACACTGCCTGCAGTCAGAACAGAGGAAAAACTTAGTATTTTATTAGAGTCGTTGTTAAAACGGCGTTTGTGTGCAGGCGTGCGTGTTTGATAACAGGCTAGTTGACTGCAATATTTATATCTCCAGCCGCCTGAATAGAGGGGACTGGGAGAATGTAAAGGAAGTCTGTGGTGGTAATCCGGCCGCGGCGGGACTTTTGTGTGATTTTTGTGGCGCTGAATTAACAGTGCTTATGTGCAGGGGTGCATACTGTATAGTGGGCACACTGCCTACAGTCAGAACAGAGGGAAAACTCTTTTATGGTTTATTAGGGTCGCCGTTAATACGCCGCTTGTGTGCAGGCGTGCGTGCTTCATAACAGGCTCGTTTACTGCAATGTTGACCTCTCCAGCCGCCTGAATAGAGGGGACTGGGAGAAGTGTAAAGAGAGTGAAAATGGCACAAGGCTTGTGACGCCTTCTGTACTTCGATGAAGCACTCTGCGCTGTGTGAAGTGCTTATGTGCAGGGGTGCATACTGTATAGTGGGCACACTGCCTGCAGTCAGAACAGAGGAAAAACTCTTTTTGTAATTCATTAAGGTCGCCGTTAATACGGCGTTTGTGTGCAGGCCTGCGTGTTTCATAACAGGCTTGTTTGCTGCAATGTTAACCTCTCCAGCCGCCTGAGTAGAGGGGACTGGGAGAAGCGTAAAGACCACCACTGGCGGCTTGTGTAGAGCCGAAGCAGCCTGGCCGGCGGAATGGGTGCATCGCAAAGATGTGCGGCGACCGCTTCCTCAAGAGGGGGAAGGACTCTCATAACTTTTTCTCTTCGCGCCATCGAGTGACGAGAGCGCTGAAGAAGCCGAGGATTTGCGACGAGCTGAAAATAGCGCTGGGCGGTGTTATTCGTTAGCTCGTCGTGGACTTTCAGGGAAGAAGGGGGCGGGCCTCTGCAGAGGGGCCTGACGGCGACCTTGCAGAAATCACTCGTCCAGCCTGCTTCGCGTGGGTTCTTTGGGATGAGACCAATTAAGTCCGAGGACTCGATGGCCCTGGTCAATAAATAAGACCGGCGAAGAGGATTCTGAGAGCGAGACACGCGGGGAGAGCTCCAGCATGGGCTCGCTCGTCTGCTCCGGCATTCTCTGTCCGCGGTGCTTCTTTCTGCGCGGCCGAGAGAAGAGGGAGAGCGGAGGGAACAGCGTCCTTATTGAAGTTGACGAGTCGAGCCCGCAGGGTCGACAACGTCATTTCGTCGCACTCCGGGCAGCCGCCCTTAGAGAGTGCAGCTTCGGCGTGGTCACGGCCTAAGCACGCGGTGCAAGAAATGTGAAGATCCCCGCCAAAGAGAGGGCCTCTGACAGGATATATGAGGCATTTGAAACAACGCCTCAGCTCTTTTGTGAGTGTGTGTGTGTTGCAGTGGCGAACACACACACAGTTTGTAAGGATATAAAAGGATATCGAACACGCCGGATGGCGCAGCTGGAACAGCAAGGGCTGAAGGCGGAGTCCAGAAGAAGGAATCCGGCGTCCTCAGAGCTGCAGGGCAGGAGCTAGTTCCGCTGAAGGCTTGTTGACGGCGGTGACTTCACAATCCGGAGGTTAGCAAAGGGTGAGTCCGCTGAAGAAGATTAAATCTGAATCCTATGGCATAGTATGGGCTTTTATAGCTTAGCCATGCAAATTTAGGCGGTAGTTGACGTGCTTTGGGCGCGAAGCGACCCGATTGGTTCACACGCCTCAGCCGCCTTGCCATAGGTTCGTGCAGTTGCCGCAGCACAGCCAATCAGCGCGCTAGTACACTCTGCTTGGGTCTGCTGTGCAGCTGCACTGCATTTTACATATATAAGATTATAAGGATAATTTTTGGCTTCATATTCTCGAGAAAAGGAAAAGCTAACTTACGCAATACGAGAGTACTCTCGAAAGGGAACAGTTGAATTGTTGAAGGTGTAAAGACGCAAGACAGTTTAGTATAGTTGTGATTTTGCTGTAAAAACATGTTTTATTATGTATAGCTAACAGGGGAGCTCCAGTAACACACGTAACATACGTCTCCAAAGAGGATTTACATAAACCATATACATCTTAAAGATGCTTACTAAATGTTTATTTAACATCTGACTGAAACATTTTCGATAAGTATTGCAGATGAGCACATCACAGCATGAAATAGACATCTGATCAGAATGATAAATGTGTGCTATTATGTAGAATTCACTGTTGTCAACACTGCTTACATTACATGCATGTAAAAAGTAATGTAAATAAACAAATCGACATAAAGTAACTAAACATAAGTTGTCTATTTTATTTGTCCATTAGTACTGTTGATAAATTAAGGAACATTTGTGTAGGATAAAAAGCGGGTTAACACATCAGCAACAGCAACTACCTCAACATTTAAATGTAGTATTGAGCACATAAATCACAGAGGTAATCTTGAATCTTGTCTGATGTTACAGGGACAGATGAGCACACGTGTGTTTATCCGGTGGAGAGTGGATCATGAAGCAGAATGCTGTCGTCAAAGGCTTTGAGTGAGTATACTACCGAAATGAATAAAACGTCTATTTAAATCTTAAGTTATAGTTTATTTTAATTATTGTAATTTCAAACAGATTTATAACTGCACTTTTCTGATTCTTGATGTCTGTGCATTTGCTGCAGAGCTTTTGTGGTGGAGCAGGGCCTGCAAGACACAGTGACGGTGGCATGTGTGGGGAAAAAAGGAGAAAACCTGAAACAAAAATATAAAGTAAGGTCCTTTTGTTTCTTCTATTACAGAAATCAAATGACATAGTGCTGTTAAAATGACTGCTTTTGTATTATGTTTGTGCATTTTTGTAGGATCTGAAATGTCTGCAGACTGGTGTGAGCACTGGGGATCCTGGAAATGGTTTAGTGCCATGGATGAGACCCTTCATCCCTCCACCTGCCCTTATTGCCTCATCTGGCCCGGATGTGGTGATGGCTGCGGAGTTTGAACCAGCGACCTTCTGCTTAGCAGTTCAGTGGTTTAAGTCCACTACACCAATTGATTGTAAAAAAATTTTTTAATGAAATATGGCAAGAAATGGACTGCTGACATGAATTGTAAAACATTTTAATCTGTTTAAATGTTTTACAGGTAGTCATGCTGATGGAGAGCAGGAACATGAATGTTTGGAGCAGACACAGCGGTAGCAGATTGTCAGGGGGGCCGTCATCATGGTCTTCCTCATCCTCTGGATCAACGATGTTCCCGTTGAGAAGAGCAGCAATGAGGGACGTGATTGACGGCAAAGACGGGCACGGTGGTCAGCTGCTTCATGAAAATAAAGCTGCACAATTGGAACAGCTGTGCTGAGATGGCAGCAGGATGTGGGGTTTATCCCCGTAATTGTTAGAACAATAAGTTTGAATAAAGCTTTGTTTCATGTGTTGTTGACTTGTATTTACTTATTTATTATGATGGTTACTTTTATTAATTCTTTTACTAATTTATTCATGTTTCATATTGTTGTCAGTAAATAAAATATAATTCTTTCATTAATTAATGCATTAATTAATTGACTGAAAATGGAGATGTATTCACCTTGGCTGCATTTGTCTAGTGTGTATTCATGCATTGCTGTCATTTGACAAAACAAATTGCATTTTGCTTGTTTTACTAAGATCATTTTTGGTAAAAAAAAAAAAAATATATATATATATATATATATATATATATATATATATAATTAAGTATTGGTCAGCGTTTATCATTATTATTGTGTGTAAGTGGGCAATGCAAGTTATTCTGGGGTAATCTTAATTTTTAAGTAGTGATACTTACATTTTTCGAGTATAAAATCAACAGTTTACTCCAAAGGCGAGATCTTCAAGCAGCTGCCCGGCGTCTCCTTTGTGCAGGCATTACAAATGCTGAGAAAAACCGTACTCGGTAGGGCTGTTGAGTTACTGATTCTATTAGGTGTTAGTGCACCTGTCGTTCATATATTTTTTTTTATTGCAGAACTTATAAGTACATGGTTGTGTCTTTAACAATGAACAATCATAATGAGAGAAAAAAACATGGGTTTGTGTACATTATAGAATGAGATTATATACACAATAACAAGGTTATGAAGAATAATTCATCATAATGCATCAAAAAAATATTTTTTTTTTGTTATTTTTGTTATTGTATATTTATAAGGGATGGTAAATGAGAGGTAAATTTAACAAGATGAAAACATAAAGGACATTAAAGCCACTTTTGCTTGCGGATGAAAATTTGTGCATATAAAATTAAGAAATTATTTAAGAGATCACGATTTTGGGTTTTTGTAATAAAAAAAATAATATCTTAAGGATAAAACTGTGGGTCAGATTAGTAGGGTTAAAAATATAAGAACTTAAATTAACCCAAAATGTATTGGTTATACTACAATCACAAAATAAATGGGCAGCTGTTTCTTCAACAAGACCACAAAATGAGCAAGTTTCATCAATATCAAGATATTTACAGATAGATGAATTAAACCTGTCACTCATATCTTTTAAGTTGTTCCACTTGTGATAACGTCGTAGGTCACATGATAACGTCAACATGGTGATGTGCAGATCGCATTCATACTTAACGCGATCAGGCTATATAGTACCTACTCTCTTAGCGCTCGTTAAGTAAGTAGCCTACTTTTTGAAATTGAGTACCTACTCAATGAGTATGCGGTTTCGAACGCAGCCGTAGAATCGGCGTCGGGCCGTCGGTGAGAGAGAGAACTCTGATTGGCTGTTCAGCTTAGCGAATGAGTCAGTGCACGAGAATAATAGCGGCGAGCCAAGTCAAAACGGTACAGATAGAAGGCTGTTCTAATTTTACGTTATCTTACCGAGTGTTCCTGGGCGAATATTTTAATAAAGACCCTTTTCATAGACTGTGATGGCGCGTTTTAACGGTCATCAATATCGTAAATCCTGCAAAGTTTTTTGTATTTTCACTTTTTTTTTTAAATGTATGTACATTTATAACACTAATACTTTGTATTATATTACTTTTGTATTAAATTACAAAAAAACAAGTTACCGCTGCTGTGAGGGTGTTTCTAATACAGCGTCTATGGGAGTGACGGTAAAATTAACATCTTTCTCTCTTTTCACTACCGTTATCAATCTCACTCTATTTTTTCCCTCTTTTTGAAAGTTGTAAAATCACTATTGTGGAGTTTTTCTTTTGCTATTTGAGCAAATGGGGACACAAAAAAAATATATTTAATGTATACTCTCATTCGCCGCTATAAAAGTTAACCTAACTATTACGACTTCCGCTTCTGAGAAACCCGGAAATGTGAAAAAGGTCTGTTAACATGAGCGGAGTGGAATAAAGAACGTGATCAGCAGGATTGATATTCAAAAAGGTAAGCGCACGCTGCTTTGTTTACGGTTTGTGTATCTGCAGCCTGGAGCGTTGGTTTCCCTTTTGAATGACGAATATAGACGAATATATCTGCAGAAATAGACAGTTGTCTCATTCACACGCAGGCGCAGAACGCGCATGCTATCTGACAGTCGGCTGTAGTTCTCGCGGTGTGTTCAAGTGCAGCTTTTTGGCCCAGACGCGGCCGACGAGAGGCGACAACACCGTCGGCTTTCGTCGCTGCTAGTTCTTTGACGTCGGGTTGGTGTGTCCCGGCCTTAAGTCGACTTGCGTAGACCGTTAGTTATTTTAGTTTTTAAAGTTTTAAATGTGGTTATTTTTCTCACACAATTGCACCGCTTCGCTTCAGAAGGCCTTTATTAACCCCCCGGAGCCGTGTGGAGCACTTTTATGATGGAAAGATGCACTTTTATGGACTTAAAAACAGATCAGCCATTCACTGCCATTATAAAGCTTGGAAGAGCCAGGACATTTTTTTTAATAACTCCGACTGTATTCGTCTGAAAGAAGAAATATACACCTAGGATGACTTGAGGGTGAGTAAATCATGGGATAATTTTCATTTTCGGGTGAACTAACCCTTTAAATAATGCACACACTTCCCTCACCAATTGTGTGAAATGAAAAAGTTGTATTGGGAAGTATTTATATTCATATGCATTTATATTTACGAACAGAGTTTATAAACTTCTTCCTATCTATGCTGATTTAAACAAATAAATAATTTTGTCCAGAAACGAGAATCATCATCAATGAGGATTGTAAACTTAGAAGTCAAACATCTAGACACATTGACAGTATTGACTATTTGACAAAAGTGAAAATTTAGGCTTTAATAGATTCACCATTTTACTCAAAAAGTGGTTTATGCATTTTGTTTTTTAATTGAAGCTTTTACACCAGCTATTATCAAATACCTTGGTACACATGATAATGATTTATGTGCTCTACCTTTTATAGAACAGCCTGTCAACACAAAAGTTGTAGGTTCAGTTTGAGGGAACAATAAAATGACTGAACATAATCTTCTTTTTAGGCCAATGCCGGCTGTGATTTAATGGAAGCATAAAATCATTTCATTGATGATACATGATGTGAGGCATTGTGTCAGTGATCTGTCATGTTTCCAGGTCGTCGTGGAGTCACGCTGAAGCCAGACATCAAGGTGGAGACGGTCAACAAAGAGACTCACAGTCTTGAGGAAATGGCCGCCAGCGCTTCCACAGCCACGCGAATGGTAAAGGCTATGTATTCTGTAAGTATCTATAGCATAAAGTAGACTAGCAGGCTGTCTGATCTAACATCATTTAGACTAAGTCTGACATTATATTTTATAGTAACAAAATAGTATCAAATAAAGACTTCTAAAATGCTTCTAAAAAAGAAAAGAAATTGAGGGCGACAGAGTTTAGTTAGTTCACATGGATGTTGCAAACAGGGCATCGCTATGTTTTATCCTAACAAGAAAGAAGCATGACAAGACATTTTGTCAGGCACATGGTTTCTGCCACTTTGTGTTGGTTAGACCCACCCACAGTTAAATCTCATTGGCCTAAAATCCTGCTTCACGTACACTAGTGTTCAAAAGTTGGTAGTATTTTTTTATGTTTTTGAAAGAAGTCTCTTCTGCTCACCAAGGCTGCATTTATTTGATAAAAATACAGTAAAAGCAGTAATATTGTGAAATTTTATTACAATTTAAAATAACGGTTTTCTATTTGAATATATTTTACAATGTAATTTATTCCTGTGATGGCAAAGCTGAATTTTCAGCATCATTACTCCAGTCTTCAGTGTTACATGATCCTTCAGAAATCATTCTAATATGCTGACTCAACATTTATTATTGTTATTATTATTTTATATAACAATTTTATCATTATTTGGGGACTTTTTGAATTTGAAGATCAGGGTAAATTGTACTTAATTTGTCTTCCAGGAAACATATAAGTATCTTCTGTTGCTTCCAAAGGGCAGTACTAAATAATAGATATTTGAACAAAACAAGAAAAATCAATTCACAACCTCACCGCTAGATGCCGCTAACAATCACACACTGCACTTTAATGCATCGTGTTTCCTTCGGGAGCATCAGTGAATGTTTGAACTTTTTTAATAGTTGTGTCCCTCAGTCGTCCTCTGTGTGAAAAGATGGACCTCAAAATCATACAGTCACTGCTGGAAAGGGTTCAAATATGCAAAAGATGCTGGAAAACTGAAGAATTTGCAGGACCTGGAGGATTTTTCTGAAGAATGTTGGTCAGTTTTACTGCTCAGGACAAACAAGGGACTCAAGAACCGTCACAAAACAAAAAAACAGCCGTGGATCATCCAGGGAACAACACCATATTAAGAATCCAGGGTTCATAAACTTTTGAATGGGGTCATTTTTATAAATTCAGCTATTTCAGCACCCCGGGCCGCTACGAGCCCCGCCCCGCCCCGCTTGCAGAATGGCTCACAACACATACGGCCATTTTAACACCATTGCCAGTGCGTCACAAATCCAAGCCCCGCCCAACCCTGTCTCCAAGACTACAGACTATTCTGGAGACCGTGGCCTGCTGGAATCAACCAATCCGCTGGCTTTTGACAGCTACGCTTATTCAACGACACCTCAATACAGGTTAGGCTTTGCTCCGCCTTTGAAGGCAGGACCAGCTTATGAAATGTATCCTACGGGACAGGGAGTGGGGACGAGTCAAGACGCTAACGTGGGAAAATACCCCAGCTCCGCCCAATTTCCATATTCGACCCCGCCCACGGAATACTCTCAGAGACACACGCAAAGAATGCAGACTTGTGTGAAAAAAAACATGCTTTTCCCCACAAAAACTATATGCCAACACACACACTGCGTTTTCTACCTTTACAACAAGATGATTGAGAGAAAAAAGTGCCAAATTACTAAATGACTGCAGCAGAAGAGGAAAACACAAGAGGTCACTGTATTGAGCGGAGAGAAAGCATGTCAACCGGATCATCTTTCCCTCTCCTTTCCAAAGAAGAAGTGTTGAAGGGACCTTTCTTTAAAGAAGAAGGGTTGATATGGCAAAACCAATCCTCTAAAATCTTAACTGATGTCCGCACCATAATAAAACACTGCAAAGCAGCAATTGGACATTTTTTTTCCCATGTGAATCAGTAATGGCTGTTTTCTTTTTGAAAGAATAGCCAATAAAAGGCTGGAGGGCACCAGAAGCCATCAACTATTGGGTGTAAAGCCCAGTGAAAGCCTGATCGCTATGCACTGGAGTTGACACTGGACCTGTTTAGATCTGTCCCGTCACTCAACCTAATAAAATATGATGTGTAATAAATTATGGGAGTTGTGGGTGGGCTCACACTGATTGTATAATCTACAATGTGATATCGCAGAACAAGTCAATCAGTTGAAGAATACTGCAGGTGTCGACAATCGCTTGTGAAATAACTCGCCGTACGGCCCGCTCACCACTGCTCACACTGCCTGAGCTCCTCGTAGGAATAGCTGTCCGCTGCCAGTTTGAACTCTTCTGATAGGACGGAGACGTGAGTATCTGGGTAAACGCCACCAGTGCTTTTAACTCTGAAAGCTGGAGTTTATGTAACATTTTAGGATTTTTTTTAAACAAATGGATGATACTCACAGAGTGTCAAAGTGAGCTTACAGACTCTTCTCTGAACACACGCTCTGCCTCCTTCCAAGAAAACCTCACGAGTATTTGACGTTTTGTGTCTCTATGTGTGTGAGAGAGAGTGTGTTTGCTCATGTGATGTGAAGGAAAAAAACTGAATGTGATGAATCTCTTTCTCTGAAGTGTCCATGTGTTTGTCCTTCACACTTTCAAAGTAGAGTAGAGTGCTTTTCCATATTTGTATCTGAACTAAATTGCATTTGAAAGCGCTTTTTATAGTATTTTTCTAAGATGGTGGTAAGGGGTCAGAGATCGAATGGTTTTTGGTATAAGCAATGTAAAGGAGAAAATTGTTTTAAAAACATTTTTATGTTCATGATTTGTACATTTGTCTAAATTCTGGAAAGGGATTTTGAATCCGATTATAAGAGAAAAGTTTAAAATAATATTAAAATGGAAGCAATTTAGTCATTCAAATCCTGCAGTTTCTGTAAAATCTCTTTTGCAAAATAATGTTAAATATTATGAGCTCAAACCTTGGCAACGTTTGCTCTGCAGAAAAGCTCAATTTGTGCAGAATATGTTTCTGCTGGATTTTGGTTAATCTAATTAAATGTACAGAATATGCAATGATCAATACATTTTGATTTAACATTAGTAGCACTGTTCAGTTTTGTCATTTAAAGTAAATAAAGTAGAAATAATAAAGTAGAAATTTTACAGTGACATAGTTATAGGAGCTGCTCTGTTAAAAAAAAAAAAAAAGTTTACTGGTGCACAGTAATAAAATGGGTTTTCATTAAATATCCATGTTAGGTCTTTGATGATTTTGACTTATTTGGCACCTTTATGAAAGAAGAAAGGACGATGAATCTGACAATGATGAAATTCACATATCAAAGATGGAAAGTATGAATGCGCAATACTGTTTATAGAGTGAATGTGAGGGCATGTTTCAGTGTGACTCTTGAGATTCATTTCCTCATGCTCCTGTTAAAAAAAACTTTATATTGTATGAACTTTATTTTTTGATTATTTTTGGTTTATTCAACCTTAAAAATATGTAAAATGCTTTCCCCCATAACTTTACACAATGGGTTTTTCATTGTATGTGGTTAGTTTTCCACAGTATTATCAAATAAAAACATGTTTCATAATAATTCATTGTCATATAGTAACAGCATTATTTATCATACTGCACCTTGTATTAAATAAAACTGGGCTTACACAGCCTAAAACATAAGCATATTACTGTACATTGACAATCAACGTGTACATATACACACACATATATATTGTTGTGGCAAATAAAATATCATCACTGAATAAGAGACAAACATTTCAAATTGTCTTTAAAGATGATTTATTTCCTTGCAAGAAAAGGCCAGCAGTCATACAGTCATTCAGAGAGTGGCTGCAGAGTGTGACAATGAGGGGAGGGCATCTTTCCTCTTTTATAGCTCATCTCTCACAATGTTATCTTTCTCAGCATTCTTAGACTTGGTCATCATATTCTATCCTTGAGTGGAGGCCCTCCTGTCACGTACCAACACCCTTTTACTCTTATGTAATGAATATTAGAAATTCCATTACAAACCATGCAATCATAACAGTGTTCCATAAAATAAGCATATTAATTCAAATTTCTTCCACAATATATACACACAGTTGGGACGAAAATAGAACATAAGGTGACTAAAAAATAAACTTGATATTCAGATTTGAGTTATAAGGTAATATAAACTGTAAAACAAGGTTATAACAAATGAAGAAATATTTCAGATACTGCACTCTTTCAATGTTATATTAAATAGACAAATTTATGACTTTGTACAGAGGTTAAGATGTTACTGCTTCCATTGAAGCATACGATTTGGATCATTCTGCCGAAGAACATGGGTCACCAGAATTCACGCCAAATTGTTATGAAAGAAATTAAATTAAGAAAACAAGGACCTGGATCTCTCTCTATATACATTGCTTTATGTCTGAAACTAACTGAAGTTCATTCATGTGGTCTACTGTGTCCAGACTCCAGTTCATCTACTAGATGAGGTTCGTTCTCCTTCAGCAGTCTGTAGAATTCTGCTTTAACAGTAGGTCCTCCTGAGTCAAGAACATCCAACAAGCGTCTTGTTTTCTCCTGTCGTGTTTCCGCAGCATGAACTTCACTGTACATTTCATCTGAAATCATGCCTTTGGTCCTCAGACCATCAGCAATCGCCATCACTGATGAAACTCTCTGAATGAGTTTATCTCTGTGTTTGTTCACAAATTCACATTCTGATTGAAACAAAAGAAGATTCAAGTTACTCTTCAAGAATATGTGTGAGACAGAATAAAAAGAATAAACATAACTGAAATGTTGTGCATTAAATGCATTGAAGTCAAACCTGTGATCCTTCTGTGAGCAGGCTGTTCTACACCTTGACTTGGTGCTAATAATATAAAAAGACATTTGCGATCACTGAGAAATATCCGTCATACATTTTAAAGTCATGACATAACGAACAGTTTCTGGGTCCAAGCCTACAATCCATTTCAAGTGTTCGCATTGGGAAATAGCGTTAGTGAATCAGAACATTTGGACTGTTCATGCAAATGAACCAGTAAAAAAAAAAAAACTTGATTTTCTTTTAATATGAAGAAAAAAAATTAAAAAAAACTTTTAATATAGAAATTGTTCTAGTTTTATTAGTTGTGTTTAGTGTAAATGGATCTGCTTGGTGTAGGTTTATCTGTTTAATACTGTCACTCTAACTGAGATCATTATTGTTTTGTGGCAGATATTATAATATTGCTGATCACTAAATACCTAATCTGACAGTTATATATTTAGATACTGTAGTGCTCCCTTAAAGTAAAGTAAGCTACTTCTTGTTAGTAGCTTGTGTAGGTTTTTTTTTTTTTTTTTTTTTTTTTTAGAAAAACAGGAATTTCATCACAGCCAGTTTCATGACTACCTGAAAGAAGGATTCGCCGTCTGTTCCACACTTCCTTCCTATCTCCAGTTTTGTCCAAAATACCCAGTCTGACCTCCTCAATGTTGACATCCAGAAACACTTCAAATGTGGGATGATAGTTTGGGCCAAAATTATCACACTCAAATATCTCACTCTGAAAAATAGAACACCAATATGAAGACAACATTATAAAGTGGTCAGTTCTGACTCTGAATTCTGACTGGATGAGCTACATTTAAAGGCCTTAAAAATGAAACTGTAAAATGACACGTGACCACAAATTTAATATTAATAAATGCAGCTGCTAAGTTGCATGGCAACCGTTAATAATCAATATTTCACAGTTAGGATAATTAACTATATGGCACAATTGTTTATTCTGATAATTATTATAAATAAACTTAATTCTTTGTTGAATATTGGTGTCTTTTATCATAGTTTTAATCACCAGGGCCGATTATATGCATAGGCATCCTAGGCACATACCTTTGCTCATATGTCCAAGATGGGGCCCAGACAGCTATATATTATTAGCAAGTTGATTTAAAACGGACTTATGTTTCGAGTTCACAATGCACATTGTTCCAAAAGCAGCTTTACAGAAAACCATGAGGTTAATGTTTATATTATCTTAATATTTTCATGCCTTATAGTCACATTTAGCAGATTAGAGCTGGGCGATTTAAAGTTTCTATAAAAAGTTTTTATTTGAATGTTGATTATATCTGAAAATAAATAGCAATTAAATTTAGTAGTTCTATTGTTAATTTTAACCTTTAATATTATAATAATGTACCAAATGAGAGGGTTCCCTGTATAGATTTATTTTCCTTAAGAAAAATTTCCAAATAAACTGAAATCGAATCAAATTAAGATGAAATCAGTGTCATTACCCAGCCCTAACATACATCAACTATCTAATTTTAGTGTGCTAAATATCTAATAGCACACTAATATTAAGCTGTATAAATGATATATGATTTTTGTATAAAGTGTTCTTGATTAAATATGTTACCAGTGGTTGTACTTCACATTCCTCTGGCTGACAACACAGACTGTATTCTCTGCCAGGAATCAGATGACATTTTGAACTTGTCTCAATGTATTTTTTATCCTTGTGCCTGTGCTGGACCTTGGACACAAAAAAAAACCACTTCAACAGTTGCGCTAGTTTCACACAGTATTTCAGCACAAAGCCTGCATCATATTCACTAATCAACTGCAATACAGTTCAAGCAGGTGCTAATGTCACACATGAATAAAGCTGGTGCTAAAAAAAAAAAAAATATATATATATATTTTTTTTTTTTGTTTTTTTTTTTTTGTTTACATTTTCAGGTGATCATGGCAGCAATAATTAAGCAATTGACGAAGTGTTGTAACATCCAAATGAGCTGTGTAGCAGCATTTTAAAGTTATGTCTGGATTACAGTGGATGAGTGATGATGTACAGTGAATGCAAAATCTAAGAGATAAGAGATAGGTAAGCAATGTTGCATTCTATCATCTGTGTTTGGATCAAGTGTTCCTTTGAAAAGTTCCTTCTATCCTCATGAATACACGCCTCTAATGTTTGACATTATGCCTGATCAATACAGATATACAAAAAGCTCATCATGTTCATTTAAGGAGCTTCGAAAGATACAAGTTTTGTTATAATACCCCATTAATAAAAATTAATGGGGAAAAGACAGAGCACAAAGAAACAATACATTCAGATAGCAGTACCTCTGATATTGGAACATTCCCTGGAAGCAAGTGTACATTAAGTATTTTCTGTTTCTGTTCAACAGTTACAGGTCGAAGGAACAGCAACACTTGGGCATCATTCAGGGAACCAAACCAGGGAACCATTTTTTTTATTATGAGTCCAAAGATGGAGAGATTTCTGATGTCAATGATCACATGAGTATCAGTCACGTTGAATGGCTGTATCATTTCAATATTACCACCAGTGAAATGTGCTACAGCCAAACCATCCTTATTTTCCTCTGAAAAAAAGAATTTTGTAAAAATCTTATTTAGTAAAATAAAGGTATTGTTTTTCTAAATAGTCAAATTTATTTTCTATACATGACCATTGTACATTAAGTGTTCCTTTTTTGATAATTATTAAGATCTCTCATCTCACTCCTACTTACATAAATATCAAATAGTTGCCGTTTCTAATAATTTAATATGTAAATTATCAGTCACTGTTGCATGAGTTCTATACAGTTGTTCAAGTCAACAACTGTGATACAAATTAGTATTACATTTAGGATGAAGAAATAAACATACCAGAGATTTCACAGTGTGGAAAGTGCAGCTTTGAGATTGAACCTGCAGAACAGTCAATGCTGTACAAGGGTCCTGCAGGCTGCATCTGACCCAAACCATCTAACAGACGAGGATCCCATGAGACAATTTTATACAGGATCTTTCCTTCATCCTCCATCACAAACACAAGGTTGGTCAGACTGCAACGAAACTGACCAGCATGTGGACACAAAAACCTGGAGGACAGAGTAATAATTTTCATATTAAGTCATAACTACCTGCATCTTTTACTATGTGAAAATGCAGAGTCTAACTCGATTTGACAGTTTATGCTCAGAAACTTATTTTCTATACAGTGTCTCATTAAAAAAAACAAAAACAAAAAAAAAGCAAAACAATAGTGTATGTATCAATACCTGTGTGTATTTTTGTGTTTGTCCTCATCATCTCCATGAATGAGTTCAGGTGTGAACACTTCTGCATCTTCTGAGGACTGAAGTAAAGAAAATAGTAAAGGGAATAGTTTATCCTCCAAATACTGTTACTGAAAAGATTAAATGTTAAATTTCTGCAAACATTCTGTGTAACAATAATAAATTAGAATTGACTTTTTTATCTCCAATATTTGTGTGTGATGAATTACTGTGAATCTGGAGCTGGTTTGAAAGATAGAAAGAAATCATATGAATGACAGCTGCTACTCACTGATTGTGCTGAAAATGATTCAGCTTTTAATGATGAATAAGACACAGAATCTGAACTCTCTCCTACTGTCAAACAAAACAAAGTTAAAATATTAGACCATTAAGAACAAGGAAAAACATCTACAATTTGTCAAACTGTATAACTTTTTAAAAAAAAATCAGATCAGATCTTATGATATAACTGTCTGGTACATTACTGCACTTATGCTAATATACATACACCAACCAGGCATAACATTACAACAGGTGAAGTGAATAACACTGATTATCTCTTCATCACGGCACCTGTTAGTGGGTGGGATATATTAGGCAGCAAGTGAACATTTTGTCCTCAAAGTTGATGTGTTAGAAACAGGAAAAATGGGCAAGCGTAAGGATTTGAGTGAGTTTGACAAGGACCAAATTGTGATGTGAGTCAGAGCATCTCCAAAACTGCAGCTCTTGTGGGGTGTTCCCGGTCTGCAGTGGTCAGTATCTATCAAAAGTGGTCCAAGGAAGGAACAGTGGTGAACCGGCAACAGGGTCATGGGCGGCCATCATTGATGCACGTCCTCAAGAAGTTCATGCTGGTTCTGATAGAAAGGTGTCCGAATACACAATGCATCACAGTTTGTTGCGTATGGGGCTGCATAGCCGCAGACCAGTCAGGGTGCCCATGCTGATCCCTGTCCACTGCCGAAAGTGCCAACAGTGGGCACATGAGCATCAGAACTGGACCACAGAGCAATGGAAGAACGTGGTCTGGTCTGATGAATCACATTTTCTTTTACATCACGTGGATGGCCGGGTGCCCTGGAGAACACATGGCACCAGGATGCACTATGGGAAGAAGGCAAGCCGGCGGAGGCAGTGTGATGCTTTGGGCAATGTTCTGCTGGGAAACCTTGGGTCCTGCCATTCATGTGGATGTTACTTTGACACGTACCTAAGCATTGTTGCAGACCATGTACACCCTTTCATGGAAACGGTATTCCCTGGTGGCTGTGGCCTCTTTCAGCAGGATAATGCGCCCTGTCACAAAGCAAAAATGGTTCAGGAATGGTTTGAGGAGCACAACAACGAGTTTGAGGTGTTGACTTGGCCTCCAAATTCCCCAGATCTCAATCTAATCAGGCATCTGTGGGATGTGCTGAACAAACAAGTCCGATCCATGGAGGCCCCACCTCGCAACTTACAGAACTTAAAGGATCTGCAGCTAACATCTTGGTGCCAGATACTACAGCACACCTACAGGGGTCTAGTGGAGTCCATGCCTCGACAGGTCAGGGCTGTTTTGGCAGCAAAAGGGGGGACCAACACAATATTATGTCATAATGTTATGCCTGATCTGTAATTATATACCGATCAGGTATATACACTCACCTAAAGGATTATTAGGAACACCATACTAATACTGTGTTTGACCCCCTTTCGCCTTCAGAACTGCCTTAATTCTACGTGGCATTGATTCAACAAGGTGCTGAAAGCATTCTTTAGAAATGTTGGCCCATATTGATAGGATAGCATCTTGCAGTTGATGGAGATTTGTGGGATGCACATCCAGGGCACGAAGCTCCCGTTCCACCACATCCCAAAGATGCTCTATTGGGTTGAGATCTGGTGACTGTGGGGGCCATTTTAGTACAGTGAACTCATTGTCATGTTCAAGAAACCAATTTGAAATGATTCGAGCTTTGTGACATGGTGCATTATCCTGCTGGAAGTAGCCATCAGAGGATGGGTACATGGTGGTCATAAAGGGATGGACATGGTCAGAAACAATGCTCAGGTAGGCCGTGGCATTTAAACGATGCCCAATTGGCACTAAGGGGCCTAAAGTGTGCCAAGAAAACATCCCCCACACCATTACACCACCACCACCAGCCTGCACAGTGGTAACAAGGCATGATGGATCCATGTTCTCATTCTGTTTACGCCAAATTCTGACTCTACCATCTGAATGTCTCAACAGAAATCGAGACTCATCAGACCAGGCAACATTTTTCCAGTCTTCAACTGTCCAATTTTGGTGAGCTTGTGCAAATTGTAGCCTCTTTTTCCTATTTGTAGTGGAGATGAGTGGTACCCGGTGGGGTCTTCTGCTGTTGTAGCCCATCCGCCTCAAGGTTGTGCGTGTTGTGGCTTCACAAATGCTTTGCTGCATACCTCGGTTGTAACGAGTGGTTATTTCAGTCAAAGTTGCTCTTCTATCAGCTTGAATCAGTCGGCCCATTCTCCTCTGACCTCTAGCATCAACAAGGCATTTTCGCCCACAGGACTGCCGCATACTGGATGTTTTTCCCTTTTCACACCATTCTTTGTAAACTCTAGAAATGGTTGTGCGTGAAAATCCCAGTAACTGAGCAGATTGTGAAATACTCAGACCGGCCCGTCTGGCACCAACAACCATGCCACGCTCAAAATTGCTTAAATCACCTTTCTTTCCCATTCTGACATTCAGTTTGGAGTTCAGGAGATTGTCTTGACCAGGACCACACCCCTAAATGCATTGAAGCAACTGCCATGTGATTGGTTGATTAGATAATTGCATTAATGAGAAATTGAACAGGTGTTCCTAATAATCCTTTAGGTGAGTGTATATATATATATATATATATATATATATATATATATATATATATATATATATATATATATACACACACACATACACACACACACACACACACACACACACACACAGTGGGGAGAACAAGTATTTGATAACCTGCAAAATCGTCAGTGTTTCCTACTTACAAAGCATGTAGAAAGCACTCGGCGTGTTTGAAGGATGAACACAACCCCAAGAACACCATCCCAACCGTGAAGCATGGAGGTGGAAACACACCTCCTTCCCTCAGTAAGAGCATTGAAGATGGGTCGTGGCTGGGTCTTCCAGCATGACAACGACCCGAAACACACAGCGAGGGCAACTAAGGAGTGGCTCCGTAAGAAGCATCTCAAGGTCCCGGTGTGGCCTAGCCAGTCTCCAGACCTGAACCCAATAAAAAAAATCTTTGTCCGTATTGCCCAGCGACAGCCCTGAAACCTGAAGGATCTGGAGAAGGTCTGTATGGAGGAGTGGGCCAAAATCCCTACTGCAGTGTGTGCAAACCTGGTCAAGAACTACAGGAAACGTATGATCTCTGTAATTGCAAACAAAGGTTTCTGTACCAAATATTAAGTTCTGCTTTTCTGATGTATCAAATACTTATGTCATGCAATAAAATGCATAAAATAAAATATACACATATACCGATCAGGCATAACATTGGACCAACACAATATTATGGTCATAATGTTGGTGGTGTGCATGGATCGGACTTGTTTGTTCAGCAGATCCCACAGATGCTCGATTGGATTGAGATCTGGGGAATTTGGAGGCCAAGTCAACACCTCAAACTCGTTGTTGTGCTCCTCAAACCATTCCTGAACCATTTTTGCTTTGTGGTAGGGCGCATTATCTTTCTGAAAGAGGCCACAGCCACCAGGGAATACCGTTTCCATGAAAGGGTGTACATGGTCTGCAACAATGCTTAGGTAGGTGGTACGTGTCAATGTAACATCCACATGGATGGCAGGGCCCAAGTTTTCCCAGGAGAACATTGCCCAAAGCATCACACTGCCTCCGCCAGCTTGCTTTCTTCCCATAGTGCAATGTGTTCCCCAGGTAAGCGACGCACACGCACCCGGCCATCCACGTGGTGTAAAAGAAAACATGATTCATCAGAACAGGCCACCTTCTTCCATTGCTCCGTGGTCCAGTTCTGATGCTCACGTGGCCACTGTTGGCGCTTTCGGTGGTGGACAGGGATCAGCATGGGCACCCTGACTGGTCTGGGGCTATGCAGCCCCATACGCAACAAACTGCGATGCATTGTGTATTCTGACACCTTTCTATCAGAACCAGCATTAACTTCTTGAGCAATTTGAGCTACAGTAGCTCGTCTGTTTGATCGGACCACACGGCCAGCCTTTGCTCCCCACGTGCATCAATGAGCCTTGGCCGCCCATGACCCTGTCGCCGGTTCACCACGGTTCCTTCCTTGGACCACTTTTGATAGATACTGACCACTGCAGACCGGGAACACCCCACAAGAGCTGCAGTTTTGGAGATGCTCTGACCCAGTCGTCTAGCCATCACAATTTGGCCCTTGTCAGACTCGCTCAAATCCTTACGCTTGTCCATTTTTCCTGCTTCTAACACATCAACTTTGAGGTTAAAATGTTCACTTGCTGCCTAATATATCCCACCCACTAACAGGTGCCGTGATGAAGAGATAATCAGTGTTATTCACTTCACCTGTCGTAATGCTATGCCTGATTGGTGTATATTACACTGAGATGATATTCTGCATTCTCAATCCTAAAATAAAACACACCAGAGCACTAATTAAGACTAAAAATTTACTTTGGTAAATAAATAATTCAATTAAATTAAATTAAATTAAATTAATCAATGTAAATAAAGCATAGTTACTTGCCACTTGGCCAATTACTTTATTAGGTAATAAAATATGAAATGGTTTAAACAGAACCGTCTCACAGAAAATACCACAATCTGATTGTTTCAATCTGATACCACAGAAAACATCTGTCACCACTTGTGGATCTTCTAATGTGTATGACAATGGACAGGAGTGGATTATTTATAATAAAAATAAAAAAACACTTTGCTTACTTTTTCTGTCACTCCTTTCTCTCTTTGTCTTCAGGTCCTCCTTTGTGAATCTCTCTTCATCTGGCTGAATACACACGGATTTCATCCAGCTAATGAGAATAACATTCAAAATGGATAATGATTATCCTGCAAAATTATCATGCAAAATTATCAGTTATTTTCTGTGTCTACAGAAAAATAATATTCATATCAAAAGAAAAAGACTATAGAAATATATAATAAAATCTTACACAGTCATAATCCAACCCATCTGCTTCAATGACTCCTTCAGGGACTGGAGTTTCACCAGGAATTTATTTCTGATATTTAAACTGAAATACATTTAAAAAAAAATTAACTACATTCATTTTGAAACTGTAAGAGCTTCTGGTTTACGTGTACAATGGCTAGGGAAAAAGGTTTTAATGATAATTAATATCAGTAATCAAGTGGAAAAATCAATCAAGTTATTTTCTATGTCAAATTTTCACAAGTAATAAGAAAACTGCATAAAACCCACTTAAAGATATTAAGTTACCTGAGTTCAATCAGACTGGGGCAGCTCTGAATAAGGGACAGGATGTGGGTGGCCAATATGTTAGTCAGACTTGAAACCTGCAGACAGACTTTCTTCAAGTCAGACACAGATTGCAGGAACGTCAACAGACGAACTTCCTCTTCCTCAACACCCCTAAACAACAACAAGAAAACATGCTGGTTCTCAAGCACAATGATTGAGATCTACATAAGAATCAAAATAAAAAAGAATTGACACCAAATAAATACAAATAATAAACAAAATAAAATCGATTCATTGATTGTGATGTAAAAACATGAATGACATTTTTGATCTTCAAACTGTCACTCTGCTGCTCTGGTGGAGATGCACTCCCTGTCAATTCAATTAAATCATACAAACTTTATACGGGAAAAAAAATAATTGTTTTCTAAAATGCTTGGCATGATGGCAAATGACAGCAGTTCTAAAGGTTTATCTGAAAAAAGAAAGAATGAAGCATCCACTCACGAGTATCTGTAACTGTACAATGCCCGGTCATTCTGCAATTTTACCCACTTGATGGTGGAAATCAATGAGTCTGGACAGGTTAGAGTTAATTCTGTCTTTAAGGATGTTTCTGTGATCACTGATGAGCAAACAGACAACCTGAAGCAGCCAGAGATATGAACAAACATTAGTAGACTGCACTTTAGTATGTGACAAGTGAGAAAAATGATGGCGTCATGAGATTCTTACATGATGTCTCCATCTCTGACTGACACAGTCTCTGGGCAGAATACACTTCCACTGTTTTCAAGCATCTTTATACTGGCAATAAAAAAAAGATATATAAAAAGTGCATTGCTGCAATTGGTTTTTGAATTAAATTACATAAAACTTGTGAAATATACTGAATAATTGAATGTGGCAAAAACTGTATCTTTTGTTCAAAATTATTCTGAAATTAAAAATACTTTACATCAGTTTATTCAGAATCTTTCCTTTACCAGCAGCTGAGATCAAACCAACAACATCATCTGAAATGCGATCCATCATTAACCTTTGAAAGTAGAAAGAACACAGTATATCAGGTATTTAATACTCATTATACAGCAGTTCTATCATGACAACCCTCTGAAGATTTTTAGCATGCTAATGGATATGACAATGTTAGTGTATTTGGTCTTGGCTGAATAGATCTGCTACGCTGCTGCTGAATTGCTGCTGTTGCTGCAGAGCAATTACAGGAACTTGCTCCTGCCAATACATACGCCGTTACGCTGCTGCGAGTAAAACATAGTGATAGCAAATAGTATATCAATAACCCATAACAGATCTATACAGGTGGAGCTGGGGAAGGTGGAGGGTTTTAGAGGAACTCTGAACCACGCTGCAAACTGCTATAGTGAATATAAGCAGCCATTTAAATGTGTTGAGCAACAAGCTCATTGGCTGCAGATGCAACATGGGCCAGTTAGCTTGTGCTAAGTAGTTAACGCTGTAATTATTATCAGCTTGCGCTAGAACCATCAGCCTGCGGCATCTAGAGTTTCATGACAGAACTATGCATTTCATTCTGTGATCAAGAATGTTCAGTTCATGTGTTGCTTGGTGACATGAAATGCTTGATAGTTTGGCTTCTTTTGGAACTCTTTCTGTTGGATTAGAAAGAATATGCTAGCTAACTGGTAACTCAATATGAACTTATTGTTCACTGAACTAATCAAATCAAATTAATAGCCTATGTCATGTCAACAAAATATTAAAAGCAATTTCACTTGATAAAGCCTGCTGTAGTACTAAATATCAGATTAATTGCAAGGCTGAATCATATCCATGCTCTTATTCAGTACTACAGCACTCTTGCTTGTTTGATATTGCTTGCATATTAAAACTGACAAAATATGACATTACAGTTGGAGCTTCAAAAGTAGTGAATGCATTGCATTAAAGAAATGTTCAAACAGTAATATTGTTAATTGTTATTTGATATTGTTATGGTACAGTAGGTAGGCTATGCGTTCCTGAGGGGGTAGCCTACATAAGCAGGCTCCAGGGGGCACACAAAAAGATTTAGAATTAGCACCAGGGTTGGAAATTAACAGGGAAAAAAAATGCCTCAAAAATTGGATATGGGAGAAATGCCCTTGTAATGAGCTCCTGTTTTTTTTATAAGATAGTCCTATCACACAAGCAAGAAAGCTGTTTTTTTCTAGAATATAAGCATGATTGCAAAAGTGATACTTATTTTATACAACAGTTCAATAAACAAAGTTATTTTTAAATGACTTACATTTTAGACACAATATTGTCAATACAGTCTATTTTTCAGTCTGTTTTTGCTCTGTAGTTTAAAAAAGTAGTTTAAGACAAAGCCACAGCAGAACCATTGCATATCTACTGCAGGGTTTCCCAAACTTTTTTTGTCAGCCGAACCCCTTAACCCATTTGTGCCCAAATTTTTCTGAATGGTTTCATGCATATAGTCATGTTAATAGTGTCCTATGTGAACATGTTCTGCATTTATTTTCCCCAGGTTTTTGTTTTTTTCCCTTGAAAATCATATTTGAATGTGCGGCAACTATAGTTGCCGTTGGAAAATATGTTGTATGCACCCCTTCAATGTCAAATTTGAATAGGAGGAGAACATTTGGCATCTAACTCAAAATAACTGCTTTCAACAGATCAATCTTCATTCATAAACAAATTTATTAACATTTATTAATTTATTAACATTCGATGCAAACTCAAAAAAGCTGCATCTATCTTATAATCTTTTGAATATGAAAACACAACAAACTACAAATCCATTTGTCTTAAAGTGGTGGAACATAGTGCAGAACAAAGTGCACCCATTAAGTTGCCCCAACAGGGCATTGTGTATCAAAAAGTTAAGTGAAAATAAATAAATAATAATGAATAATAAATAAAAATAAATAGAATGAAGAAAAAATTACATCCATATAACAAAAACAAAAAACAAAATAGTCCCATAGTATTCAATGGCTGACTGTAGTAGGTGATTTCATATAATAATGTAAATGTAAACTCATTACTTGTCTGAATTTCCACATTATAATGGAATCATAAGCTACTAGTCATAAAAAGAATTAGGGTCCTTGACCGATTAGAATGAAACGCATCCAAACTGGATGAAGGGGCCTCAATATTTTGCCCCTTACAAGACATAATATCATAAAAGGGAGAAAAAGATAATCTACAGCAATTAATCCCATGCTTTAACTCTCTATCTTTCCATTCTTCCTTTGGTGTGACTGACTGAAGTTTGAAAACTGGAAGGCCCATCCACCCATGGACAGCAGACACAGGGGTGGGACAGTAGAGCTGTGGAAAGATTGCTCTCTCATCTCCTCCTTTTGACAGATTTATTACCTATCGAATTAAGGTCTACTGTACAGTAGAGATGTCAGTTAAAGGGTTATTATGAAAGCAAAAAGCACTAAACAAGACCAAAATCTTGATTTATTAACCTATTAACACAGTATACCCCATTTCCCCATAATATATGTACTTACAAGTCATTTAATAGTTAACTATAGTTGCCGCTTGGACTTTTGACGAAGTATACAAAAAACTATAGATCTCTTGTGAGATTTGTTTTGTGATTCTAGAGACCTTCGTGATTATGTAGATATATATGTCAACAAAAAATACTTATTAGTAACATGAAAATGACCTTTCTTTGGGAGGGTTTGCCTTCGCTATGCTTCCTGGAATTAGGGGTAGGAAGTTGGCAGCCTCATGTGACAGGAAGGAAGTGAATACCTTTTTTTTTTTTCTTGAAATCCTTTATTTGGTTGTTTGCTTGCATGTCATTGAGACATAAAACATGGATAACATCTAGAAAAATACTTACAAAAGGAAAATGACAACTATACACTGCGGCAACTATAGTTGCCGGTGGGCTTAAATGGGTTAAATGTAAAATATTTCAAAAATGTAATAATAATAACAAATAAATATATTTAATCAAATAAAAACAACTAACTTCAAATGCAGATTCTGTGCCACCTCTGCAGTGCCAAGATTTTGTTGATACTGATTTTATTTGATTAGTAAAACCATAAAGTCTTATTATTATATTATTATTATTATATTATAATATTATTTATTAAAGATAATTATATTCATCAATATAACTATATTATTATAATATAGGTCCATACTGTATGTGTGTGGTTTGAGTGTGAGAGAGACCGGGAGAAAGAGATTATGTGCTTTTCCATAATAAATACATAAAACGGAATGTTGTGGCAAAAAAAAAAAAAACATTTTTTTTTATCCTATTGTTTACTACATTTATTTGCTTGGTCACTGTCGTTGTGGGTTTTGGTTCTTTTGCTGTTGTTGGCTATAAGGACCTTTGAAATAACTGACTGAACTATAATGCAGTCAAGACCTGTCTGGAACTACTTTTGGCATGCGTTTCCCTGAAAATAATTGCACACCTTAGAATGTTCATCAACCGATTCAAGCATTCAACAGCCCTGCAGTATAATATTGTAATAATGACCACTTTACATACAATTTCTATTATCATAATATTATAGTCTTTGGCACAAATCTTTGGTTTAATGTTGATGGGTACTTGAGGCTTAGGCTACTGGGTGTGGGGGTACTTAAGGCAAGCAAGTTTGGGAAACAGTTAATTTATCAGTACAGGCCAAAGTCTGAACTTTCACTCACCACAGCTCTTTACAGCGGTCCAGTTCAGGCTGAAGCATCTTCAGATCATGAGATGTTACATGGAGTTTCAGGTTTCTGATGTGTTTACAGCACTGTAAACAGTACTTCAACACCCAACAGTCTGTCATTTTCAGTGGAACATTAGACAGATCTATCAAAATCAAACCTTCCAAAACTTTCCCAACAAAGCTCTTCTCATGGAGCTCATAGAGACAATGGAGAATGAACAGCATGTGTTCATTTTGATATCTCTGTGAGCACTGATAGAGCCATTCCTTAAGCTGGGTTTCTATGTTTATAGAGACAGCCATGTTGTGCTTTTTAAAGAATGAGGAGATCCATTCTTTCTTACAGAGACCACAGAGGAACAGAATCACAGGCTGCAGAAGCTTTGAATGTCTTATTTCTAAATCTGTCATTGAAAAGTCTCTATCAGACCAAAAGGACAAAGCCCATCCTCTCTCTACAGTGTGAAGCAGCTCTCTCACTTTCCTCTGGGACTCTTCTTCATCCAGAAGGACATAGTACAGAGCAGTGAAGAACTCCTGAAAGCTGAGATGCATGAAACTGAACATTGTCTCGTGGCGGATTCTTCTTTTAATGAGGAACTTGCACAGGAATGGACTGCCAGTTTCATGCAAGCTTTTGTCTTCAAACAAGACTTGCTGTTCCAGCATTCCTCTCTCTGCCAGCTGACCCAGACTCCTCAGCAGGGTCGGGATGGACTGACTCAAACCCTGGCAGTGATGCTCCAGTAGAGTGGACACAAAGTCAACATAGATGGAGGTGGTGGTTTCCAGTCCACTTGTTACTGCACCAAATTTGACCCTCTCATTGATGATCCAGCAGATAACAGGAATGGAACAGGCCGTGAAGATGGTTTCATTTGCTATCACAGAATAATATGCTTTAATGAAGAAGAACTTCTGAAAGTACATCTCCACTTCCTTCTCATAAAAGCCCATGATCTCAGTGAAACATGATTGTCCTTTCAGCAGCTTGCTCACTGTGTCCTTAGTTCTGGAGGTGACCAGCAGGAAGGACTCTGGCAGGATGTGACCCCTCAACAGGGCACAGAGAATGACCTCAGGTGGGGTTTTCTGAAGAGGATCAGTATACGGTGACATGTCATAAATGTCCTGTGTGAGCCTCAGCTCATCAAATCCATCAATGATGAAAAGCACCTTCTCTGGTGACTGCTGTACTATCTGTGAGATCTGATCTGATGCTAAATTACAATTGTAGCTCAAGAGCTCAATTAAGTTCATTTCTAAAGAAATACACATCAGTTCTTCACACTTCAGATAGAAAACTAGATTAAAACGTTTAGCAGAAGGTGCTTCAGATGCCCAGTCCAACATAATCTTCAGTGCTGTGATGGATTTACCACTGCCAGAGTTGCCTCGAAGAATGACAGTTTTCGGACCATCAAAACCATCATACGAAAGCAATTCAGACACACAGATGTTCTTAAAACTGCCATTTGCATTTTTTTGTGTGATCACTGGTTCAGTATAGAGGGCAGAAAATGACTCTTGTTCACCACACAGGAAGCGCAACACACTCTCATACTTCTTTTTGATGGACAGCTTATACTGATGTACAATATCCTGAGCTCCTAAAGAAAAAACAGTTGATTAACCAACAATATAATTACACTGATTATTTATCATGTAATATAGCTATTTATTTTTAGGAAAAGAAAATTGTGTTAAGCAGAACAAGTACAAACAGGGCTGGAAATGGGGGGTAATGCGGGGGGACGTTGCAGTTGACGAAGACAACAGCAACGTGTAGAGAGAGTCATTCATTCAATTAAAACGGATTTACAGAAATGGCGCAAGCGATAGGCCTACCTATTTGTGATGATTATCAGGGCCAGTATATATGGAAAAGCTGATAAAGACACAAAAACAGTGTTTACATTTAAGTCTTCATGGTTACTGTTGTACATGTAAGCAGCTTTCTCTGCCGCACATAGACAGTCGCACATTTAGGGACCGTCTCTAAAGTTACATATGACAAGTGTATAGGCCTACACCTTTCTAACTTCACTAGCATTTGAAGAGAATGGCTTACAGTCATATAACCAACTGTAAAGTGTTCATGTAGGTGTCAGGCATGATGCACACCTTTTAAATTTTTGAAATTAAAGAAATTAGAAACGTGTATACACATGTCGTATGTAACTTTAGAGACGGTCCCTAAATGTGCGACTATTGTCCAATGTCATTGTCAAGCCAACTTTATGCCAGTATACCACTGGGAAACGCTTAGCGTGAAACTTTGTGCGTTATGTTCATTTTTTGAGTCCACCTGCTTGCCTGTAGCCTATATAGTATAGCCTACATCCCCAATAAGGTGCGAGTTTGGTCTTTTATATCACTGCATTAAGATACTTTAAGCGTCCCGACGGCAGGGGAATCCTGGAGTATGACGTATTGAGGGAACCCCCAGCACTGCAGCACAGCGCTGCGATATAAAGTTAAGGAAACTACACAACCGAGAAATATATGTCTACCTCAGATGTAACGTTTGATCTGTACGTCAGCATCGGGGAATAACATTATAATCTCGTTCCCAGTAGAGAAAGCTGCTTACATGTAGGAAGTAACCATGAAGATTTAAATGTAAACACAGCTTTTGTGTCTTTATCACCTTTTCCATATATATACTGGCCCTGATAATCATCACAAATACGTACCGCTTGCTCCATTTCTGTAAATCCATTTAACGAATGAATGACTCTCTCTACACGTTGCTCTGGTCTTCGTCAATAGCCGCTTGCACCACCTGCTGGTGAGGTCGACTAACAGCAGATGGAGATTATGCTCGGTAATCTACTGCTATTCCTGCAGTTCCCGGATGTGAACTGTTGAATTTTCTGTCGAATTTGAACCACTGAATTTGTGGAAGCGAGTTTGTAAAGCGAAATAAAATGGACCGAAAATTTACCTGTAGAATATTATAGGTTGTATTTTTAAACAAAATGTGATTCTCAATTTCCAGAATCGTGCAGCTGAGTAAAAACGGCATCATATGATGAAACGGATTGTGAGAAGGAGGGGCTGTCAACTGACTAATACTCTTTAAATTCTTAATGAATGAATGAATGAACGAATGAATGAATAAATAAATAAATAAATAAATAAATAAAGTAAATAAAAATAGAATCAGCAGTCCTCGAAACAAAAAGTTTTATAAAGTGATAAACATCACATTTCAACCCTTTTAACCATTGTTTAAGAAAAGGGATGGGCCAATATTATTATATATTCTAAATACATTATTATCCAAATTGTTGTGATTTTTAGAATGCACATTAGCTTCCCTTTCCCTTAAAATTGAATTTACCTTTAAATGTGTTTAGTGATTGTTGATTTTCAAAGCACTAAACTGAGAGGCCGCCATCCAAAACATTTTACAGTTTTCTTTAACCTGAGGACAAATGTTTTTAAAAGGTTTGTGTGATGTGTTCAAAATTCTGCATTCACAACATGCAGATTCTTACACAATGTATCTTTAATTTGGCCAAAATTAAACTCTCCAAGCAGAATTTATCTCCAAGCAGAGATAACGTGTTTGTGCCACACACAATTTATAAATGTTGTTCAATGACCCAATTTGTTTTAAGGAAACATGAAATGTGTTTAATGTTATTACAGATTATAGAAGACTTTATATTTAAATAGATCTGAAAAGTACATAGAGTCCCCCCAGTTAATCTCAGCCATTTCCTGCCCTGAGTACAAGTGTCCATACCCAAGTCTTGTCTCTTATAGATTTCTCTCGATCTCTTCTTCCTCATATATTTTGGATTAGCAAAATCACTGGTCTTAACATCTGCACCTGATGTTTGTTTGATGGGCTCTAAAAAAAAAAGATTCAGGACACAGGTCAGCTAGTAAAAAAGTAAAAAATGTCAAGCTGGAGCATAACAGCTTCATCATGAGGGTATTGGAGATTAATCTAGTTGAGTGGAATATACCGTGTGGGTCACCGTGATTTTGATAAGTAAGACAGGTTCCTGGATCAACATATTCTGTTGATATTCCCTACCCTAAACCTACCCCTACCCATAACTTTCCCCTAAAATCAAAGGGAAATGATAGGTGAATATGATGTAGAATGAACACTGACGTAGAAGCACCTAACCCTAGATGGAAGCCAAAACTTGACATAAAATTGTCCCTCGAAAAGATGTTGATCCACATGTTGTACTTGGTGAAATCACGTACACCAGATGATCGTGGGCCTATAAACTTTTAAATACTTTAAAAGTATTGAATCTAAAATCAAATTCACATTACTAACTTATCTACAAAGCAAACTGGTGATGTGTGTTCCTTTTCAATGTTAAATTGATAATTGATATAATGCATCACTACAGTTTAGCTAAAAAATGGAAGTTGAAAATTCAATTGTTAAAGCATGAAATAAGGTACCACAAATCAATGAATTTGAATTTAACGTGGGTATATTATCAGTAATAAAGTAATCATTCAAAAAAAATTATCAGCCATTTATAACAATGCGATTCAGAGATGAAGGCCATAATACTAATGTTGTCCACTAGAGGGAGCCAATGAAGCCAATGAGCCAATTGTGAAGCAATTAGTCTATACGCTGAGTTTCGGTTCATTTATCATTACAAATGATTAATGATTCGGTTACAAATCATTATCTGGCATTCTTACTACACATATACCCTGTTAAATGTTGAATATTCACTTTTGTTCATTTTTTATACTGTTTCACGTGTACTCCTTTAAAAGATCTAACATCATACAACGTTTACTTTAAGCCTAAATAGAAAAAGTAATATTTTTTATTTAACAAACATATTTTTGTATTAAGAGAGACTATTACTTTAATAACTCAACAGCACTTAAGAAACATATTGTAAGCATATTCATTTAAAACAAATAAAACTCCCTCTGACGGTGGTGACTCTAGAACTGACGGTGGTGACACTAATCTGACAGTGGTGACAGTGGCCTCATTACAACATACAATTCCAAAATGTATACCACTCAAGTCAATGGCTTCTTGCTTAACAACTTTATTTAACTATTTGGTCCAAAAAATAACAATCCTGAGCACTGTGATACACATTTTTCAAGGAATATAAGGTACAATTAAGCAATATCATTATTAAAAGTACCCCATCCCCATATAATCAAATAACAAATCATCTTAGTAAAAAATAAAGTCATTACCAGTAGGAATAATGTACAATGCCTTCTGAAAACAGGACTGTAAACTGTATATTGGACGCGAAGAACAGATAACAATTGTGAGCACTGTGGCAAACATTCAATAAGAAACATATAGCTTCAGTTAGCTTCTTTTATCATTAATAAAAGTACCCCTTAATAATCATCATAAGTAAAAAATAAATCATTACCAGCAGTAGCAATAAGATAGAGTGCATCGCTGACCTCATATTTAACTGTCATGTAGTGCCCCCCACTCATAAAATAATATAGATTATATTCTTATAGAACATATTCTTCTGTAAACTAGACTATAAATTTAAATAATAAATGAATAACTACATCTTACAGTTTTTTTTCCATAAACTGAAATGTTTCAGAATACAGAAAGCATTCTGTGTAAATATTATAATAAAACATTTTTATTCCTAGCTTGTTCTCGTACCCAACGCTTTTTCATTTTGTTCCTATCCTTTGTTACCTCTTGAAGTTTAGTTTATTTCTCATAGCTTTTATCTCTCTAGAGTACCTTGCTCTTGTTTTCTTTCTTTCCCTTTTTCCTGCTATAGCCTGCCTACTCCGAGCTGGCTCGTGTATGGCCTGATCCACTGGACTGTCTGGGGGAGTTTCTGGGTGATCTGAGCCCTTTCTCTTACGTTCTCTTGATGCTTGTTGTCTACGTTTCCAAGCCTTTCTCTGACTTCTCTTTCCCCTTTTATTCAAGTCATTGATATTTTTTAGCTTCCCTTCCTCCAACCTCTTCTTCCATCTTTGCTTTTCCGTTCTGAGGTATTCCTCCTTTAACTCTGCCTCACTGTGTATTTTCTCTCTCCGCTTCTTTTGATATTCCCTGTTTCTTTTCCTTCTCTCCTCCACAGATAGCTGCTGCTTAGCCATAACTTCCTAAAATACATAAAATCAAAGTTGAGTGTAATGACTATGAAATTGGGGGGAATTACAGTGAATGTTAGATTTGGTTAAATGTTGTCATGCCATATTCATTTGGCTTTATTCATTGGAGATGCATAGCCTACAAGGGATATTGTATACTATGTCGGTAGGTAGTAGGTGCACTATATGCATCCCAAATGAACATGGCATAATAGTGAATTGAAAGAGAGGGAAGGCACACCTCATGCCCTACGGCTGGACGATAGGCTGATGGTATAGTTAATCAATGGTTATACCGCACTTAGGTCTGGTCTAATTACTTAGAATCATTCATTTATTTCCGATTGGCCGAAAGACGTCCTATGACACACTTTGAGTGAGGATATCCATACACATCCTCACTCGACCATAGAATCTTCACTGCTCACAGCTGATAATCACTTCGCCTTTCGCTTTAAACTGCGCAACGCGAACATTCCAAGTTCAAAGACAATGAAGTTGCGGAGCAACCAAGCTGGCTGTTTGGAACTAATATTTAGTGCGGGCGAAAATCAAAATGAACTTTAGAAAAAACTATTTAATCCCTTCAAATGTGTTCAGATGCAAGTGGAACTGCTGTATAAAAGCAATATAGCTTTTACACTCGGCCTTCGGCCTCATGGCTGCGGCCGAACCACAGCCGTGAGGATATCCACAAACATCCTCACTCTCACTCGTGCTATATTGCTTAATAGTAGCATGCAATGTAGGCCTGTATGGAAGAAATATAGGGGGAATTACATAAATAAAATATAAAAGAGGTTAATGAAACATTACAGGTCATATTGGTATTTATTGTGATCAACAATTATATTCTAGCCTCCGTTGAGGACCATTTGGAGGTTTTTGTCACCACCGTCAGACTGTACGTCACCACCATCAGACAGAAAACCTGACGGCGGTGACGTCTGATGGTGGTGAGAAAAACCTACTCTTTCACATGAAATGATGAGTTGTTCACATTAGCCATCTTGTTTCCCTTCTGTTGCTAGCTACTTCAGACCTCTTCTTAAAAAGTATACATTTATTTCATAATCTAATCTAATATTTTTTATACAAAAGAGACGGTGTTGACATGTTATGGTTGTGACAGTAGCAGTGTCCAAAAATATGAACAAGTTTAAGAGAAAATAGCAAACTTACAGGAGCTTGAGTGATCTTGAAGCATGCAGTAGAGCTGAAGGTTTGAAAATGAAGTCCTCAGGAATGTAGTTGCCTGATTTTATTGCTTTTTATAACGGTGGTGACGAATATGTGGGACACATTTTGAACAATCACAAAATAATAGTAAATATTGTTCAAAACTCACTGTTTGTAGTTTAAAACATATTACAATGTACTCTTTCATGTGGTAAATACATTATTCAATTCAATTATTACTTTTGTTTTTTTTAATCAAGTTGAAATGATTATCTCTTATCCGAGGACAGCTGATTTTGTAGGCAATGGGCCAGCATATAATCATTAAATTAATAAAAAATAAAAATAAACCTATAAAAGAACCTTACATATGTGCAAAGGACCCCCTGATTATAACCTTGATTCTTTTTCTTCATGAAAATGTTATTAATTTCCAACAGAATTAGCACTTTTCTTAGTGGGACATGTTTTTGCCAAAGTTTCAAGAATCAGTGAGGTCTGTTACGTCCCAGTAACAAGCTCCTATATTTTGCAGTAGATTAATTTAGATTGATAATAACGGGTAATATTAGGCTTGCTGCGATAGTCGTGTTACCGGTGTTCATGTACCTTTTAGTTCAGTTAGAGAACAGATTAACTACAATTAAAAACTGAACATGCAGCGTGAGCCGAACGAGAGTCGCAGCACAAACTAGCAGCAGGAGTCAGATTTCATTGATCACGAGAGCGAAGAGCTGAATGACAAGATGATCGCGGAAGATTTGGTTTCAAAGTGAAATGTAAAAGCGCCTATTTAAGGGAGTTTGTCATTGTACTGTTTTGTTGTTGTGTTTTTCATTAAGAATAATAGGCTAATGAACCCACCATTCAAGCAACCCGCCCCCGAATTGGCAAACCGAAAGTAAAATGCACACGGCTGCACTGTCATTCGTTCAAGGCCGCACAGTGCACAAGCACTGTAATGTGAAGGTGAGGGAAAATTTTCTCACCGTCACATCCCTAACGGGTAAAAAGGCTAATACATTTTGTATTGTATTTCGCCAGATTTTATAGTGTAAACATATGCAAGCGTGAATGAGAACCGTTTCGAGGGGGATGCCAGGTGTCGAAAAAAAAAAAAAAAAAAAACGAATATTCGAATCCCAAAATTGAAAATCGAATACTAAACCATTGAACGAATATTCGAATATTCTGGTCCAGCCCTAGTTCATTTATGTGACGGGCTGCAGTTCAGGGAGACCGAGACGGCAGGAAGCGAATCCCGTTTGTTTTATTTTACAAAAGCAAAATGTTTTGTTGTTATTGTGATTGCACACAAATAAAAGTACACCTTTACAGTTTGGAGTGATCTATTACTCTTATCTGTATGACCAAAAATGAAGGAGTATTTTAAGTTGAAAAATGCAAGTGATCACGTCAACGCCTCAATGTCATGCAACAAACACGCTATATTTTAGCTTCCACACTCTGCACGAACACTTGGATTTGCGCCTAATAATAGCGTTAAATGTTAACGCTAGGTTAAATGTCAGAGCAAGCGGCCATGTAAAGTTGCTACTACTTACATGTTTCAAATGATAAGCCATCTTTGAGATCGATGGATGATAAACAAATTTTTGGATTTCCTGCCTGACATACTGCAATTAACACAAGGACCCGCGGTTAACGATCTGTGTGTCAGACTGCGTGACTTCACCACTTCCTGTGGAGTTTTTTTTATGAGACTAACAGACAAATAAAATCTTGGTCGACTAAAGGTTTAGTCGACTATTAGGAGGCAGCCCTAATTTCCTCATTCGCAATGTTTCATGGACTGAGTAGTTCATTGACTCATAAGAGGCGTTAAAGTGATGATACTCTGGGCAACTTTTTGAGCAATGTTGCTGGGTAATGTTTAGAGCCCAACCGATATGGGTTTTTGGGTGCCGATGCCGATACCGATATTAGGAAGTAAAAAAAGTCTGATATTGATATATCGGCCGATATTCTTTATGTGTATATTATAGTACAGTACCAGTCAAAAGTTTGGACACACTTTCCTACTGATGTGTCCAAACTTTTGACTGGTACTGTATAAAATACAGTATATACATAATATACATAGTACATAAATACAACAGAACAAATATACAACTGAAAAACAGTTCTTTTCAGGTTTTTCATGTAGGTCTAAACTAGATTTTCAGGTAGGCTACAGAAATAGTAATGTAAAATGTAAAATATCTCTTCATAGTCTTCACTGTATAAATATAGATTAACCCTTATTAAAGTTATTCAGTCAAGAGCAGTGAGTGATTTTTTTGTTTGTGTATAAATTGAGTGTTTATAAAAGACAGATGCCTTATACATTTTAGAATGGGGTCCCTCACACAGGGATGATCATATTTGGGGGTCCGTGGCATCTAAAAGATTGAAAACCCCTGATCTAAAGTATACAGATAGAAATTTGTTGCCTATTCTCAATGGCAAAGTGCCCAAGAAACATCACTCGGCAACATTGTTCAAGAATGTTTCCCTGTGTATCTTTAGAGTCGTGAAATTGACGAACGCATTTTAGATGTGTTGACAAATTTCCTACTAAATCAGGAAGATGCTTTTTAAATAACCAAAAAATGAGAGTGATATAAGAGCTCATTGCACTGAATATAGTTATACAGAAAATAACCCAATATTGCATTATACCCATTGACTTTCAGAAATATTGCCTATTAATAAAGAGACGACATGTAAAAAACAAGCAGTTATAGCATTTAAACAAACAGAAATATTGGGATGTTTGTTTGTTCAAATATAAACTACATCATTTTTTTATTTTGGTAGGATTCTCTAAATGCTAAAGAATGCAGTCAATAATGTAGATCACCAGGCTCCTCTGTTTTATAGGAGTTAAGTGTAACTGTATAAACTGACAACTCGCAATCTAAGATATACCACTGAAAACAGACTAGAGCAAGTTCTCTCCCACAATAGTCAGTATTAAAAGATGTGTTTTTGCTTTTAAATTATTACTCTGAATTATTTGTGCAGCAATAATCCATTTTTACATTAAAATTTTATAAAATTATATACTTTTTTTATAAACCCAAACCATATTTAGTTCCATATAAAATCCAATTAAAATTCACCTCTGTATGAATGGTCAAATCAGATTTTCAAGCATTTTCTTTCATTATTCAGGACACGCATGCCATTTAAACTGTGGGATATTGTCAGCTGTGTCCAAACACAATAATTTCAGCTCACTGTTTCCTTAAAGGGTTAGTTCAATCAAAAATGAAAATTAGCCCATGATTTACTCACCCTCAAGCCATCCTAAGTGTATATGACATTCTTCTTTCAGACGAATACAGTTGGAGTTATATTAAAAAAAATGTCCTGGCTCTTCCAAGCTTTATAATGGCAGTGAATGGCTGATCTGCTTTAAAGTCCATAAAAGTGCATCTATCCATCATAAAAGTAATCCACATGGCTCTGGGGGGTTAATAAAGGCCTTCTGAAGCAAAGTGATGCGTTTGTGTGAGAAAAATATCCATATTTAAAACTTTATAAATTAAAATAACTAGCTTCCGACAGACGGCTGTACACATCGATTTACGGCGAAAGAGTGACCCCTGACCTGATGCATTGACGAACGCGGAAGTGCAGAGGATAGAGCAAAACACCGTCATGAATTAGAAGTCTAAAATGAGAATTTTTAAAGAGAAATGCTGGAGCATTTCGATATAAGAGGGGCTTGAGTTTGTTGCCCAGCCCTATTTGTTTGAACCATGACAGGCGTCAAAGCTTGCGATACTCCTACATCCTGCGTCATATCGCGTCAGGGATTACTTTTTTGCCGTAAGTCGGCTTGCGTAGGCCATCTGCCGGAAGCTAGTTATTTTAGTTTATAAAGTTTTAAATATGGATATTTTTCTCACACAAACGCATCGCTTCGCTTCAGAAGGCCTTTATTAAACCCCCGGAGCCGTGTGAAGCACTTTTATGTTGGATAGATGCACTTTTAAGGCCTTCAAAACAGATCAGCCATTCACTGCCATTATAAAGCTTGGAAGAGCCAGGACATTTTTTAATATAACTCCGATTGTATTCGTCTGAAAGAAGAATGTCATATACACCTAGAATGACTTGAGGGTGAGTAAATCATGGGCTAATTTTCATTTTTGGGTGAACTATCCCTTTGAAAATGAACTGTGACATTGAGCAGTAAATTGTGAATGAGTGTTTCAAAGACAGCAAAAAATGTTTAAAATGCAAATCACTATTATACTCATTCTATCATGAGTCAGTTGATGAAATGACGAGAAGCAGCAAAATTTCCAGTTTTCCATCCTGTTTTTCCATATTGATGGTTACTCACAGTTGTATGATAATGTCTTGCCGTCATGTGGCACTTACATCATTATGGTGATTGATGCAGCTACACTGTCAATATCAATAACACATTTCATCACTTACACAATCATAGTAGGAACAGTCAATCCAAAAAGATTTATATACAGTGAACTTAAGTCTGAAGGTGTTCTTCAGCTGCCGATCTACTGACTTTTTTTTGGCAATCAGAACAGGGTTCTCATTTTTAAAGTGAAAATATGGACTTACCTGTCATCCTAGACAGGTTGTGTGGAGTCTCTTCAAATGTTGGCAAGATTTTTTTGAAGCCATGAGAAATCTTAAATAAATAAATAAAATAATGGATGAGTATGTTAAGCAGATCTAGCACAAGAAGTGCACACTGTTACAACCTCCTTAGGTTCTCTTCCCTGTTTGACAGGTTACATTATATTTGGTCATCAATGAGCCTAGTTACAGAGTACAGTGATGTACTTTGTAACTACAGGCTCATGATGCAAACCTTGAAAAGTGTAATGTTTTTATTACAACATATATGGACACAGAGATATTGGACTGTCATTTCACCAATATTAAACAATAAAAAACAATATCATTTTAGAAATAACTTAGAATTTAGATGCGATCACTTCTAGCCGCTACGCCAGCTAGACCCAGCGACCAATGAAGCAGCAGAGTCTCCCACAAGCACCGACCGCTCCTGGAGGAGACGGAGACGGGGGGGCTGTGAGTATGGAGGGGCTAACTATATTCAGGTCAGATAGGAGCTGTGCTCTCAGTGGAAAATCTCAGGGTGGCGGTGTGTGCATTTACACAAACAACAGCTGGTGTAACAATGCCGTGGTGGTCTCAAGTCATTGCTCTTCATAGAGTTTTTGACTATTAAATGCAGACCATTTTATCTGCCCAGAGAAATCTACCCAGTGCAAACACTAAGGAGGCCCTGAATATGCTCTACCGGTCCATCAGTGATCTGCAAAATGCACATTCGGAGGGTGTTTTCATTGTAGCAGCCAGCAGGGGACTTTAACCAGGCTAACATGAAGGCAGTTCTCCCTCATTTCAATCAGTATGTGGATTTTGCTGCCAGGGGCATGAACAGACTGGATCTAGCCTACACTAACATCAAGGAGGCATTTAAGGCAGTCCTCCACCCCCACATCGGCTCCTCCGACCACATCTCTGTGATGCTAATTCCTGCATACAGGCCCCTGCTTATCAGGAAAATACTAACTGTGAAGCAGGTGAGGGTCTGGGGATGCTATGTCAGCTTTGACTGCACTAATTGGGACATGTTCAAGGAGGCTGCGAGCGACAATCAACACATCAATGTGGAGGAGTATGCTGCGTCTGTGTCCGCATATATTCAGAAGTGCACGGAGGATGTATGCATCACCAAGAACATCACCACACGAGCCAATCAGAAGCCCTGGATGACCGGCGAGGTATGTGCAATACTAAAAGGCACAAACTGCTGCGTTCAAAGCTGGTGACATGGTGGTGCTCAGAACAGCAAGAACCAACCTGAACCGTGCCATTAGGGTTGCAAAACGTGCCCATAGCCAGAAAATACAGGGTTTCTTCTGCGACCCTACGAACACCAAGCGCATATGGCAGGGTATACAAACTGTCACAGACTACAAGGCAGCTCCACTAGCCTCGAGGACAACATACACTTTCTCAACGAACTCAACACATATTTTGGAAGGTTTGAGGCACTAAACAACACTCCTGCGAGAAAAAGTATTCCTCATTCAGATAAGCAGGTACTAGAGCACGTCGCAGGATGGGTGCTTAGAGGCCCCCTGAAATCAAAATGTAAGTTTTTTAGCTTTTAGTATGAATATGTTAGCCTTAAGGTTATGAATAAGCTGGTGTGTTCCAAAACAGTGACAAAATTTGCATTTAGGAGATATAAGCATTCAAAACTTACAGTCTCTCACTTCCGCTAAATTGGATCAGCTTCTCATCACATCTTCCATCCAATCAAATGCTCTCTGGAATCTGAAGCGTCCCGTCCCCTAAATAGATGCTGAAGCTGCAGCTGAAATCGGTCACTTGTTCACAGATTTACTATTTTCTACATGGTGAATGGCACATAGTGCACTATATAGGGGATAGGGAACGATTCAGACAGTGTAAATACGCTTTCAGTTGAGGCGAATTAAGTCTAGTTTCACGTTAGTTTCACGCGCACCGCGCAGTGCACATACACACACAGTCTGCTCCGGTCCAGAAACACGAGAGCCGAGAGCTGATTACATGCGCGAGTCAGCGCAGACAACAAAACATATCGGACCCATTTGAATTCTGCACAGAATGCTGTATTTCAAAGCGATATGGAGGCGATTATGATGAGAAAGAGTTAGAGATTAGGAAGAAACTGCGGCTTTACCGAGCTGAAAGGCTCTAGTCAAACTGTGATATAAATGAAACGCTATTGGCTGTTTTAAAAAGGGGGCGGAGCTGCTTGATATGTCCCACCCTGTCTTCCTGTTTCAGGGGAAATTACGTCAACACATTGAATAACGCTGCTCGTTTCAAGGCACTTCAGTGGGCCTTTAAGGAATGTGCTGATCAGCTGGCTCCTGTCCTCACAGACATTTTTAACATCACCTTGATGACCCATGACTGCCGTGCAAGGTTCAGTACAAACCACGTTGTGAAGTATGCGGAGGACACGACAGTAGTGTGAGAAGAGCATATCTTCCCCCTCCCATCTTCAGCACTTTCTACAGAGGCAGTATAGAAAGCATACTGACCAGCTGCATCTCTGTCTGGTTTGGGGACTGCAAAGCCTCAGACTGGAAGTCTGTACAGAGAGTGGTGAGGACAGCGGAAAAGATCATCGGCTCTTCACTGCCTTCCATCCAGGACCTCATACACAAGCGCTGTCTGACCCGGGCCCAACACATTACAAAAGACCCCACCCATCCTCATCACGGACTGTTTTCTCTGCTGCCCTCTGGCAAGATGTTTCACAGCATTCGGGGCAGAACAGCCAGATTCTGCAACATCTTTTTCCCATAAGCTATCAGACTCCTGAATTCAAAATAACCCATTAACCACTATATCTCACTGAATCCCCTGCAGCGAGCCTCATGTGAACTGGACTTGGATATTGCAATAACAGTATTTATTTATAATGTGCAATAACTGTATCTATATGCTGCCACTTAACAAGTGCAATAATTGGATTTATATGCTGCCAATAACCATGTGCAATATCAATACATATGCCGCTGTCAAACGCCTTTTACTGTTATATTTTAATGCACATTGTAGCATTCTTTATTATATTTTTTATAATTTTATATTATTATACTGATTCTGCACAGTAGTACATATTTAGTTAGAGCAGTATTTATGAGCCAGTGGAACGGAATTTCATTCATATGTGCACTGTATGTACAAAAAAAAAAAAAAACTATCTTAACCACATTTTAATGCTGAAGCAGTGTTTCCACATGACGTTGCAGCTGTCAGTTGGTACAAATCAGAACTCTCAGAAAATTCAGAGTTTATGAGGAAATGTGTTTTACAGGTTGGAATCTCATAATTACAGTAATTCAGACATGATGTGAATGATGTTATTGAAAAGATATTCGATATTTGATAAAGATATCATAAGAATAGAAGTTTTCCAAGTCAGATTTTTTTCATCCCTCAACAATGTCTAAAAGTTACAGTATTGATCTCCCCACATATGTAGAAAAAGAACAAATAACTTTTACATTCTCAGAAAATACAATATCACTTACTATGATGGGGACTGTAGGTGGCAACAGTGCTTCCAGTGCTGAAAAAGAATTATGCGAGTTCATGTCAGAGTCCATGTCAGGAAAACATCTCAAGGTTACTATCGTAACCTCGGTTCCCTGAGAGACGGGAACATTGCGTCAGGTTTGATGCTGTGGGAACTCCTCCCCTTCTCCAAAATTCCTGAAACCTTATAGGATAATTGGATAACTAATTGTCACAAAGTATGCAAATCGCATGCAAATACTGATGAGCCTTTAGGCAGTATAAAATGCAGAGGAGCGACAATTGCGTCAGAACGCTAGCACAGCTAATCGAGCGGCGAGCACAGCGGCTTACGCAACGTCTCGTTCCCGTCTCTCGGAACTGAGGTTACGATAGTAACCGGAGACGTTCCCTTTTGAGAGTGGTCACTTCAACATTGCGTCAGCTTTGATTTTGCAGGAACAGAATTAAATCCCGCAGTGAGAGAGGTGAAGATCAGCTCGAAGACACAGGGCTAAAGTTACACCAATCAATCACAGAGTAGAACAACAGCCAATTCAGCCAATAGCATCACTGCTAGGAGTGCTCACAGCTGATAGGTGGAGCTAAACCAATGAACTGTCAGCTCAGGTACACCAAAATTAGCATATCAGAACAGAATAGCAGGCTACACTGAATACAGGGCAGACACAACAACAAGCACATATCAGTATGCACATAAGCAAGCACAACGTCCTGACCTGCAACACCGTCATCGCATGGAGCGCGGATGCCTCTTCGCCAGCGGAGGTGTAGGTCTTGTCGGTGAGATGGTCAATCAGTCTGCACGGCTTGGATGGTAGTCTGAGATCCGCGCCAAGCGAGGCCGAGGAAGGTCTCCTAGATGGGGGGCATCCGCTCCGTCCACATGGGAGAAGATGGCCTGTGTAGAAGCGTGGCCGCGCGCTGACTGGGGTGCAGACCACGATTTCACCACATACTCATGAACATCAGGAAAGAACGGGGTCTTCCTCCTCAATGCAGCTTGACGGCGGCCTGACTGGAAGTACCAGGAGCTGAGCTTACTCCTGGCGGGCTCTTCCGGAGCACTCCTGGCGAGGTTGAGTGCCTTAACAGCTTTAATGAAGACCCTGGCAAGCCCCTCCTGGAGGTCTGTGGGGCCTTTGTCGGGGTGATCCTGCTCCGACGTTGCCCAGTCCTGTTCTGACGCCGAGATGGACATGGAATCTTTGTCATCCTCAAGGTCAAAGGAAACGACGTCCGCGACAGTGGGCAGGGGGTGAAGGCTCTCGTCAGAGAAAAGGACTGGGGCGACAGCAGAGGCGACGACCCCGGGCCAAGTCACCCCAAGGTGGTAAGGGGGGTGGGCCATCAGCGGCTCGCTGGCGGCAGTGTGATGTTCCTCCGAGCCATCAGGCCACGCACCAGTAAGTCGGCGCAGTGCACACAGTCCGACTCGGAGAAAGCAGCGTGGGCCAGGCCCAGGCTGGCAATGCAGTACTCATCATGAGGATCCGGCGGGTTGATGGGGCTCGCGCAAATTTGGCAGAAGGTAGCCATAGGATGCGGTGAAAAAGTATCTGAAGTAGTATCTTCTTTTGTGTCTTCGACAATGGCAGCGTGAAGGAGAAGATTTTGATGCAATTGTCGTTCCTCTGCATTTTATACTGCCTGAAGGCTCGTCACTATTTGCATGTGATTTGCATACTTCATGACAATTGGCCAGTAAATTTTACTGGCGTTATCCTATAAGGTTTCAGTAATTTTGAAGAAAGGGAGGAGTTCCCACAGCCTCAAAGCTGATGCAATGTTGAAGTGTGACCACTCTCAAAAAGGAACTGATGATAAAGTATAAAGCCGTATGAAGACATTCTACTATTGATTTAGAAGCAAGTTGGAAATGAGCTTAATGTGATTAAAGTATACAGTATCAATGGAAAATAAACTGCGTAATTATTTTTTCTTCAAAAAAATGTATCGTCAGATGAATTGTAGCAAAGACAAAGCTCAACTGCTGTCATTTCATAAGTAAAAACAAGAGTCAATACCATAAGCTGGCTTCTGAACTTCTGGATATTTTCTCCTCCTCTTGTGTTCAGGACTGTCTGCAAGGTCTGAACCAAAAATCAATCAATCATGATCAAAACAGTTTAAGTCAGATTCACCGCTATGATAGTTAATTCAATGAAGGTTTCGTCGGATTAATTCAAATTAGTCTTTACTAACGGATCGCCAGGCAGGCGTCTTAACGGTGACAGTGAGGTCAACTGGCAGGCGCAGTAGCTCCATGTCTCCGTGACAGGGGCAGATTTTACCCCGGGTCATTTGTTTTTGAGTGCAGAGCCCGCGAGGTCATTAATAAAGATTTTTCTTATCATTATGCTGCAGTACACGTTTTTTTATTTATTTATTTTTTTTATCTCATCACATTCGATTCAGACTGCAAGTTCAAAAGTCGGTAAAAATGTAACTTGATTTCTTGTGCCGGGACGAAAAATATTCAGTGGTGCAAAAGCGAAAGCTTCAAAATATTTCACATTTAACGTCTACTCACCGTCAGGAACCTCCATCTCTACACAGCTCTGTTTGAACTAGATGTAGCTGAATTATCAGTAGGCTATGTTCAAAAAAATCACGTTAGAACACGTGCTGTAAGAAGAAAATAACGTGTTATCTGATATACGGACGTAACAGATGTTGTCGTTATCAAATTGCGGAAGTGTTCTAAAAACGACATCACCTGGCTGTAAAATTGAAGAATCATCAGTTTCACATTTGTATTACCACTGTCCCTACTCTAACCTATATATTTTTAGAAAGAAATTATCATTATTCATACGAACCAGGATGACAAAATACCCAATTAATTTAGTCACAACATTATTATCTTAATAAAAGAGAAAATGTTTGATATCTGCCGCTGCGTGCATTATTCAGTCTTTGTGTTCAATTCCATGAATAGGCTATTTCGCTCTAAATAATGGTATTTATAAGATTAAATTTTTTCCGGTAAAAGTACAAATAGGCTAGATATGTATGCCTACACTTTTAACTCGAGTGGTGTCATTTGATGATTTTTTTCAGTAGAATCCTCAGAACTGCAGTTGAGTAAATTCTGCGGGAATTCGGCGGACATGGCAACCCCGTTTGACGCGTTTCAATACGACCAATGAGAATGTCAGAAAGGCGGTCCAGAACTATGTTAATAAGGTCAAGTACAAGATAGAATCAAGAGCTTTAAAGTCTGGACCTTCTTGACCCTTGGTTGGATAGAAGGACAGGTCCTTGATACCTGCAAGGCATTTCTACCAGAAAGACTCATGAGCAAGAAGAGCTCATATTTAACAGTTAGTATGCAAATTAATATAAAATAGATTAAATGACAAGGTTCTTTGGCATAGGCCCCATCTGTAGACCAAATCTGGAGGGTAGCAGATACTAAAAGTTCCTGCATGAAGATGAAGGCAGGGGCAGAGCCTACCCCCAAAGAACTGAGAAAGGAAATAGATACCCACCAGTTGGAGTATTCCTTGGATAAAGTTCCTAAAATATTATTATATTATTGAAACATACAGACATTGACATAAGTGTTAAAATCATTAAACGAGGGAATCATTAGGCCATTGCATAAAGTGTTGTAAGGAATGCCACGTAGGCCGTGAAAGACTGCCACGTTAGGCCGGAGAATAAAAAGCCGCGTAGGCCTTGAAAGACTGCCATGATAGGCAGAGGTATGAGAAAGTCTGCATTGGACATGAACAAGGCCCTGATAGGCCAGTGTGCGAGAAAGGCCGCATTGGTCATGAAAGTGGCCACGTTAGGCCATAGAGTGGAGAAGGCATTGTGGGTACATGAGTTAGCCTCGATAGACCAAATGGAAAAGCAAGCCGCATAAGCTGTGAAAATAAAGTATGTATAAGAAAACTGTCACTGGGACCAAGAGTTTGTATAGATAGTATACTTACCGTAGGAGATTTACTGTAAGTATAAGGAGTTTATGATATGCTGTAAACTTACCTGACACTTGTTAAGGAACAAAGTTATCTTAGTGTTAGCGAAAGAGGATGTGAGTAATGTATAATTTGATTTAGGTCGGAGGTTCCGTATATATAATCATGTTAGACTGGGGTGCATGAAGACCGCATGTGAGGACCCTTAGCCTGTGGAGTTAGAACGGTCGCTTATAGACCCTGAGTGGGGTAGTGGAATTAAAGCGAATAAATTTAGCATATGAAAAACACCACCAGCAGCAGTTTGAATTAAGAATGTACAATTAAATTGTGTGACAAATGAAGGCATAAATAGTAAATATCTATTTAAATGACTGTATAACTATGGGCATGTGACCGCATAAAACCGATTAACAAAGAAAGATCACGTAAGTCATGTTACATGGAAGGCCTCGTGCCCCGTGCTATGCGAAAGGCCGCGATAGGCCAATTATGCAAATAAAACTATAAGGCCATGTAAGGCCAATTATATGAAGGTTCATGATAGGCCAGGTTACAAAATACAATAATAGTCAGTCTTACCTGATGGCCACAACTGGCCATGCTATGCAAAGGGGCCATGATAGGCAAAGAGCCACGATAGGCCATGTAATACTGTAAAGGGATGCATTTGTGAAGACCCCGAAGCCAAAGATATTGTAGAAAAACATATGAAACCAACGTATGAACATTTTGGAAAGGGAAGACAAGTCTCAGATTATGTCAGTAACAGATAAGAAATTAGACCAGTAACAGTTTGCATATCGCACTAAAAGAGGTGTGGATGATGCAAAACTATTTCTCTTGAATACTCTCCATCAGCACCTGGAAAGAGGGAATTATTTTGCCAGATTGTTGTTTGTTGATTTTTCATCAGCATTCAACACAATGAATCCTATTATGTTGGCTAAGAAACTTGTAAATGATTTTAATGTTAGTCATGAACTGGTGTTATGGCTCCTGGACTTTCTATCCTGTAGGAAGCAAAAGTTAGGATGAATGGAGTTTTATCAGAAACACTTTGTACATCAATTGGATCTCCACAGGGCTGTGTATTGTCATCAATTCTTTTTATCCTGTATACGAATAAGTGTCAAAATTATGAGGAAAACTGTCATGTTGTGAAATATGCAGATGATACAGTATTTTTATCCTTGTTGTTAACCGCAAAGGGTGATGATAATCATGCAATTTTTCACATGGTGCGATGAGGCAGTTTTGAGACTGAATATAATGAAAACGAAAGAGATGGTGAATGACGTCATAAAAAATGCTCCAACGGTACAACTAGTTTTTATTCAGGATAAAGAGGTTGACAGAGTAGTATAAGTATTTAGGAACCATTTTTGATACAACTCTAAAGTTTCAGCAAAATACAGAGGTTATTCTTAAGAAGTCACACCAGAGAATGTGTTTTGAGGAAATTGAACTCCTTAAGTGTTAAAAAACCTATACTGCATACATTCTATAATACCGTTACTGAGAGCGTTTTGAGTTCCCTTTTGAAAACGGTTCACTCATATTGCGTCTTGCTAGACGCTATGGGAAAACTCCTTTTATATAAATATTGAAGCCTTTATTTTAAAACGCAGTGCAGCTGCACAGCCAACATAGTGCAGAGCTATAAGCACACTGATTGGTTGGGCTGTGGGAACTGCATGAACCTATGGCGAGGCGGCGTAACTACGCGAACCAATAGGGGCATGTCCTGCCACCAGCGAGCTGAGTCCGCCAAAATGGGCGGAGCTACTGGCTATAAAAGCAACCCATTTTGCCATAGAAATCAGATTTAGAAATCAGATTTTCAGCTTCTGCTCTGAAGCCTTCTCGCTGTCGATCGAGCCCAGCAGCGGAACGCAGCGAATCTGCAGCAGAAGTTCAGCGGACGGCGACTTCCTGCTCAGAGCGATCTGACTTGACGCCGTCATCTGCTGATTCGCCGTTTCTCTCCGGCTATCCGACGCTCACTATGAGGATCCACCATCGTGAAGGATCGACTTTATCCTGTGTTTTTTTTATATACAACAGAACTATTATTATTTAGTGTTCCTAAGTTCATAGTACAGTAGTGAGAATCCCAAGAAATTACACTGTTTTGTCATCATCTATTCTAAAACGCACAAAAGCCTTGCTGACTCGAGAAACAGGAAGAGGGAATGCATATGCATTGTTGACACATTCCAGTCGGAACACGACACCCCCTCAGTCGGACTGAGTCGCAGAAGAGCTGCTGCATGACTGGATTTAATAGGGGAAACCTCCAGTTCCCTTTCATAGGTTCACTCGACGCTGCGAGCCGTCGCTATGGGAAAACCTTCGGTGTGACGAATGTCTGAAGCCCTATCATCACGCCATCTTATTGGCTAGAAGCGCTTAGCACCGCCCTGAGAAAATGTCATGTATGCTTCATATCAGCACTATTTCATCATATTTCATTCCTACAGGAAGATAATTTTCTGTTGCCCGTCGAAAAGAGATTCTCGTGTTCTAAGCCAACTATTATAGCGCAGTATATAGACTAGATGCTATCACATTTTAATAGTTTTGTTTGTTTGAATCTGAATATGTAAACATTTTGTTTTGTTCGATTGGATGTGAACGCTGTCGAACCGTACCCGAGTCCGCTTAAAAAGGGTGGTCTGGGGTACCGTTCATGTGAACTCCGGTACGGTTTGCTGCTGATGTGAATGCAATCCTACTAAATCACGAAAGTGAATCGCTGTTAATGACGTATTATTTGATAAAAATGTGTGTTTGTGTGTGTTTCACTCATTTTCCTTGCGAGCGTACTGCAAGCAGAGACCTGTAGATCTCATTTCTGCTCGTCTTCAGCGTTCTTTAGAGCATTTGCAGTACATTCGCGGCAGATAGACGCAAGTGCCATTACGTCAGGGGCGGAGCTACAGATTGACAGCTTGCCCACCCAGTCAGATCCAGGGAAATACATTATTTTTTTAATAATACAATTTTCTAACGTTTAACAATACTTCAATAATTATTTTAAATGTGATTTGTTTTGTCATGCATTAGAACTGTATTCTAATATTAATAAGAATATGCTAATTCGTCTCTTGAGTTATGTCACGCCAGTAGTAATGTTACGTTCTTCTTCGCGCCAATATCCGGATTCCAACTAGCAGCGCCCTTTTTATGTTATTAGTTTACACAAATGGCTTAAGGAAGCATTAAGGAAAGAACTACATCTAGATAAAGATTACGGGACTTGACACGTTTGAAAGAGAACTATCAGATAATTAGGTTTATGACCATATGAACATCTTAAATTCAAAACCCAGTCGACTCTGACTTGTTTAGAACAGACATCAGCCATACAAAGTAAGCTTTGGGTTTTTAGTCTAGCCCGCTGTGGCAAAGCTATGCAAAGCAATTAAATTTCATGTTTTAAAATAAAGAAAATTATAATTATTTGTTAAAAGTTATAAAAAAATGAAAAAAAATTGTTCCAATTCGGTATTTCATGACTGTATAAAATTGGATACTTCTCAAATCATGCTGGAGAACACGATCATCATGTGTCATGCAAATATCTGAAGATCAAGCACAAATTAGGAAAATAGAAGCATCTGTATCTCTCTCTATATGCATGTATAATGAAGCTGTAGCTGACGTTTATGTCTCAAACTGACTGAAGTTCCTCTCTGATGTTCTCTCAGCATTACTGTGGTCCACTGTGTCATCCACTCCAGCTCATCTGCTAGACAATGTTCCTTTTCCTTAAGCAGTCTGTAGAATTCTGCATTTACAAAAGATCCATCAGAGTCAAGAACATCCAATAAGAGTCTTTAGTCTTCAGACAGTCAGCAAACACTATCTGATGAAACACCCTGAATGAGTTAATCTCTGTGTTTTTTTCACAAATTCAGTTTCTGATTGGAACAACAAAAAAAGACTTATTTTTCAGAAGGGGGTTGAATGTGATAGAAAGAAAAAACAACTGATTAAAATGTAATTTTAAAGGGGACCTATTATGCAAAATTCAGTTTTACATGGTGTTTGAACATAAATCTGTCGACAGTGTGTCTACACAACCACCCATAATATTAAAAATCCACCCACTCCTTTTTTATATTCCCCATAAATCATAAACAGTGCCTCAAAATGAGTCGTTTGCGTGTTCTATACATTGTGACGTCACAATGTAACAGGCGCCGCCCATGACTAGTAACGGAATCTGCCCTGTTAGCTTGGATCCTCCACTGAGTGAGTTGTACGCAGACCGCCATGTTTATCTCCTTGCTAGAGCAGCTGGTGGAAACACAACAATGCCTCAGCTATGTGATAAACAATCTAAATGTTCTGTTGGCTGTATCAATGAACAGAGAATGTACTTTTCCATTGCTTTTCTATGTAAACGCGCCTCACATCTTTACAGCGCCTCTTGCAGGAAACGGCGTTCTAAAAAACACGTTTATACAGTATATATAAAATACAGTGTGTATTTATATATATATATATATATATATACACACACATACATATATCTCTCTGATGTTCTCTCTGAATTACTGCAGTCCACTGTGTCCAGACTCCAGTTCATCTACTAGATGAGGTTCGTTCTCCTTCAGCAGTCTGTAGAATTCTGTTTTAACAGTAGCTCCTCCTGAGTCAAGAACATCCAACAAGCGTCTTGTCTTCTCATGTCGTAGTTTTGCAGAGTGAATGTTACAGTACATTTCATCTGGAATCATGTCTTTGGTCCTCAGACCATCAGCAATCGCCATCACTGATGAAACTCTCTTAACGAGTTTATCTCTGTGTTTTTTCACAAATTCACATTCTGATTGAAACAACAAAAGATTCAACTTACTTTTCAGAAGGTTTTGTGTGTGATAAAAAGAATGAGCAACTACTGCAATTGTACTTTGAGTTCATACCCATGAGCCTTCTGTGAGCCAGGCTTTCTACATCTTGACCGGATTTTCCTAATGAAATAGAAAAATCTGTCACAGAAAACCTTATTAAATTAGGAAATGATGAAACTAGGGACAACTTAATTTTTTTCATTCATAACCCTGAGAAACATGTCAACAGAAATAGTACCATTAAAGTATTTACAATGATAAACTTCATAGATCATAATATTCATAATATAAAGACTTCCTTCATACATCATAATATTCTATTTAGTCTAATTAGTGAAAATGTTAAAATCATCCTGATACACTTAAGGTAAAACATTAATGAACTGTATGTCAAACAAAAGCACACATATCAGGAAAGATATTATTGTTTAAAATTAATATAATATTACGGAATCCGGTTTTCAACTTTTTATGACACTTCTTTTAGCTACCAGGAATAATGTGACTAAAGCAAAAGAAACCTAATTGGTACCTACCTACAAATAATTATGTGATAGAGGTTAAATCCTTTTTATAAAACATATTGATCAGCTGGTAAGTCTGTTTTACAGATTTAAACTTTCATATGATAACTAGTGTTATAATTGCACACAACTTCACATCCATGATAAATTCTGGCATGATAGTTACTAGCATCATCTGTCATTAATTACCTGTGAGAAGGATTCGTCGTGGAACCCACACTTCCTTCCCAGTATTTTTATCCAAAAGACTCAGCTTGACCTCCTCAGTGTAGACATTCACAAACACTTCAAATGTGGGATGATAGTTTGGACCAAAACTACACTCAAACATCTCAGTCTGAAAATAAGAAAGGCAAAAAGAATAAAAGCTCAGATAACCCACTATGTTAATTCTTAACACAACTAAAAATCAAGAATCTCAACATAATCTAAACTTCAGTGACATTTAATTACAATAATTATAAATCTGAGAATATTTTGCAGAGATGTTTTTTTTTTTTTTTTTTTTGCTGCAGCACCTGTTTTCACTTTCTGTCTGAACATGTTAGTTTCGGTTTCTTAAAAACCCGCCTACCAAAATGATCAGTCTGTTCTGACTGGTCAGCCAATTGGTCTAGAGCTTAGAGTGGGAAATGTAACGGCCCTTACCATAACCGGTGATTACCAGCTCCGCAGGCTGCCTAAAAGTTAAAAATCCTGCCACACCATAGAGCTCCACTCACGTAGTTTTCCATTAAATTACATCATATTTGTCCCAAACCGGTGTTAATGTACATAATGACTTAACCCTAGCCTGGAAGAGTGTGTATAGACATTTTTTCTATAATAAATGTCTTTCTATAAATTTAATAATCTATACTTCTTATAGAGACATAGGCCTATAATATTAATTAGCATAATAAGATAGATTGCCCTTTGTCTTTCCATTTGTGCTGTTTTACAGGAAAACTCATCAATGCCACTTTTTTTATTTTCAAGTGAACTTCTTGCCTATATGGTGATTAGATTCACTGTTTTGGACTCCCGCCTTGAATTTAGGAATGCAATGCGTTCGATATGTGGCATGGAGCTTCTTCTATGGTGTGGATTATAGCCTATTTGAAGTAAGTTTAAGGTTTATCATCGGGTTTAGGTTTCCTGAACAACTTTTACGAAAGTTGAGTCACTGTGTTAGACCTTTTGCTCCATTAACAGACAGTTAATCAGATAAGAAAAATAATAGGAGTTCCACATTTAGCCTAACATACATTGTTTATATATGTGCTATTAAAACATGCAGTGCAGTGTTGTCAGCTACAGTATGAATGCTATGGTGTGGATTATATTCATTCTAATGTGGGGTAATGTAAAGTAACTGTCTTTGGGCTCTGTGTTTTGTTCCTTTACAGATTGATTACATGCCCAAACTGCTACATTACACACTAAAGGTAAGGTAAAATAAAACAAAAAACATAATCGTTCCCCTTTAATATAATAAATAATGTTTAAATCAAATAATGTTACCTCTGGCTGCACTGTAGATTCCTCTGGTTCACAACACAGACTGTATTCTGTTGCCGGAGTAAGAGAACATTTTGAACTGGTTTTAATGTGTGTATTCTCTGCATGCTGGTCCTTGACCTTAAGAGAAAGCCGGTGTTAAGGTGATAGCAGTAACCAGGGGCAGTTCTAGGGTCAGTGGATATTTGGGGCTTTAGCCTAGACTTCTGTGGATGCAAATGGAACCAATTTGCCAAGCTGCATTGCACATAAACTACGATGGAAACACATTTAAGAAATACATCACTCGTTGCACAACAAAAAAACCAATGTGACTTTGCCTCAAAAACTATCCTGTGGACTAACCAGCGAACCAATTTCATTTCTAAGCATCTCAAATGTTGGTTTGGGCTGGATTTCCCGAAACCTTCTTAATGTTACGTCATTCTTAAGTTATACCTTAACCCCTTAAGCCCGAGGGCATTTTTAGAGTTGTTTTGTCTGAGTGACATACACAAAAGTAAAGACTCACTTTTATTATATTTTGGACATTCTAATGCTGAGAAACTGCTGGTAAAAGACAATTTTTTTTTTAAATATTTTTTTTTTTACAATTTTACAAATCTTTCTTATATTCCTCATGGATCGTTAAAAATGGCACGTCCTTATTTACAGCAGACTCTCACGATTAAAAAGAGAGCAAAATCACCATAATCCGTCACTCAGATCTGAAGATATCCTTCATAGTTTTAACACATATAACCTCACAGGTGCACATAAGCTAAGTAAACAAATGTAGCTTTTAGGCTTGTAACTTTATGAAACATGCTCCGATTGTTGAAAACAGCACATCAGATTTACAGTTGGTGCTCCCGATTGAAATGAGTCCAAAATCAACATAATCCATTGTGTCGATCACAAGATATAATTATATTATCCAAAGGTACATCAGCTGGCAAAAAAAACATTATGGAGTCTATTTAAAGGGAATGATTGTGGCGGGGAGTCTGCTTGTGGAGTAAATGAAGACTATGGCAAAATATATTATGATAATATAAATGGCATACTGCCAGTCATGATACGTTTGGGCATGAGAGGTTGCTCCTAAGATATAGTTCGGGGAACACGCCTAGAAATGGTATACCTTTAGTTAAGTTATACCTTTAGAGTCTTCGTAGCGCGTTAAGAGACAACGTTATCGGGAAATCCAGCCCAGGTCATTCTGAAAACGCCTGAGGCCAAAGTCTGTCATCAAAAATGGTGGTGTATAATTACCTCCCAGAACTGTCTCACACAATTGCGTTTTCAAACACTAGACATCCATCTCTGAATGCAATATTTATTGTGTTTCGTCTATGTGCTCTGAGGCACAAATAATTTATGATGTAGCCTATGAAAAAAGAGCCACAGTGGCTTCCCCAATTGCAGCAACTTCCATTTTTATTACAGATATTTGTGATGATTTTGTTCTCTTGAATACATAGGATGGAAACTGTGATTTACTGACAAATGTTTTATGCAATATTCCAATGTTGTGCATATTTTAAATTCACAAATTTGGATGGAATCATACCTAGTGACCCACACATAAAATAAATTAGTGGATTCACTCCCGCATATAAAGTCGGCATTAAACGGAAGTTGTAATAGTCTTTTCTTCCCTATTGTGACGTATATCAGAGTAAAACAGCTTCTTGAACAAGAATAAAGGTTTGGCGGGACTTTTGTCCATTGGAATTGATTGGACCGTTGTGGTTTGCAATTGCTGTGATTTAATGTGAGTGACAGGTTGTCCCAACCTGTTCCGCCTTTTCAATTCTATTAAAAAAATAAAGAATTGTCCATTGTGAATTCATGGTAACTTTAAAAACATTTGTAACTCCTGAAAATTTGCAGTGTACACAACCTTTGGTCCTCTTAGCAGCATGAAATATAAAGCCTTTATTCAAATTGTGAATTGATTATATTGAGAAAGCGATATAGTAAAATCATTGAAGCTGTCAACCTTTTCACCACAAGCTTATGTGTTCTGCATTCTCAGGGAAACTCTTTACAATCAACGAAGTTGACTACACTGCAGTGAATTTCATTTTTGTCTCTACTTTGTTGACTATAATGACAGGATCGCTAAAGTGTAGAACTCTGTGTGCTCGTGCTACCATCATAGTCATCACAAATATTTATCTATTTAAGTTCAAAAACAAATGTATTGAGCAATGTGTGTCCCTTATTAGGGAAACTATATTTCCACTTGATATGGATGTGCAAGTGTGTGTTAATACAAACTCGCCCAATTATCAAGACCCATTTTCATACATTTGCATTTATTTGAAAATAGGAAAAAATAATGATACCTCTGACAGTGGAACATTCCATGGGAGCAAATGGACATCCAGTATGTTTTCTCTCTGTCTCACAGTTATTGGTCGCAGAAAGACAAGCACTTGGCCACAGATAGGGGAAGGAGGAAAGAACATCCTTTTTATGGCCCCAAAAAGGGAGAGATTTCTGATGTCAATCGTCACATGAGTTGCAGTTACTTGGAGAGGCTGCATTATTGCTATATTACCACCAGTTAAATGTGCTACAGCCAAACCGTCCTTGCTTTCCTCTGTAAAACACATAAGAATGATAGATCATTATATAATATTATTACACATAAAAATGGTTTTCCAACAAAGATGATTATTTATACAGTCGAAAAAACTGAGAATTATCATTATATACATCCATTATATTTAGTATGTAGAAATAAACATACCAGAGATTTCACAGTGTGGAAGGTGCAGTCTTGAGATTGAACCATAAAAACAGTCAATGTTGTACAAGGGTCCTGCAGGCTGCATCTGACCCAAACCATCTAACAGACGAGGATCCCATGAGACGGTTTTATACAGCACCTCTCCCTCTCCCTCCATCACAAACACAAGGTTGGTCAGACTACACTGAAACTGACCAGCATGTGGACACACAAACCTGGAGGACAAGACATATTGACATTATCAAATCATAATGGCCTGCATTTTTTGTTATGTGTTAATGCATGAGTAACTCAACAGATTTGGGGGTGTGGATCAGGTTTTAGTAAGATAAATCCAATTACAGTAAGTACAATAACTAAAATAAAATACAAATTTGACATTTTAATTATAGTCCCGGAGCCATCGCAAAAACGCCTCGTGTTCAACACTGCAACCATTTTACTTTCCAGCATAACCAAATTATGTATTTTGTATCATATCTCCTGAATCAAACATGATAACTCAGAAAAGGTGATGTCTACCCATATGTTTTAGTGGTCAAGGATTACAGTGATACCATATAAAACATCATAAACTGTTCAGGTGAATAGTTAATGGTGAATTCAGTGACGTGGGAAGGAAATCACAGTATCTGAGAACCTAGGCTAGACTTTGTTGCATGCATGTTGTGTAACATGCAAAAAGCTTAATCCTTTTGTTCATTAACCCTGACAATACAGTGACTGCAAAGAGTAGAATATTCAATGACCTTAGCAACATAGCTTAAAAAGAATGTCAAACAAAGATTCACTTCAAAAAATCTTTTGTTTGTTTGATTGTTTTGTTGTTGTTGAACCTATACTTCAGTCTCCTTCACAGTCTCTCCTCCACATTGAGACAGAGCTATGCACTTTAAAGAGGCTTCTTTGAAGTACACCTAAGTTTGCACCCCACACAAAAAATGGTTCTTCAGCGGTTCTTTGGGGTGGTTGAGGTGCTATGAAGATAACGTGGTTCTCAACCTTTTTGCCCCCAAGGCCCCGCTATAAGGAACCTCAGAAAAGCAAAAAAAAGTGATTCAAAACAGCTTTTGCCATTGTTGAAAATTCCCATTCATAGCAAACATATGAGTGGAGTAACATCTAAAATCTAAGGAGGAGAATGGGGTGGTGGTGAGATGCAACAAGACAGTTTGGATACTGAGAGCTGTCAGTTGCAGTTTAAATTATGTGGGAGGAGGAATACAATTGGAGGATGAGAGAAAGATAAGACATGGTGATTGACTGTAGTCTTTGAATTAATGTACCTCTTATTATTCTACATAGCACCATCGATAAAACGCAAAAAGCATCAATAGGACATCAACCATATATACCATATGAATATATACATATATGTGCACTTGCATCGATTCATAAACACATTACAATGAGCAATAATAATAAGGTGCATAGACAAACAGTTGCAGTCCTGTCTTACTGTGTGCAACACTGAAATCGGAACCTATGGAAACAACTTTGGTTCCTATGACAGGCTTTCTGACATCGCCGCCCCCCAATTATCCATCAGGAAAATTGTACACCTTAAGAAAGTCTGTCTGCAGTATCTGGAACATCATCCTCGAGGTAAGGAAGTGGAATTAACCGTACAGCTGGACGAGTGTAGGATTTATCATTAACTAATTTTAGACAAATTGCCCTTACATCAGTAGTGATGAAGTGTTTTGAGAAATGTATGGTGTCAATGTTAAGAGAAAATGTTCATAGTCACTTAGATCCACTTCAGTTTGCTTTTAAGGAAGGAAAAGGAACAGGTGATGCTATCAGTAGTTTGATGCATTTGGTTTTAAATCACCTGGAGGGTTCAGATGCTTATGCACGAGTGCTTTTTATTGATTTTAGTTCAGCTTTTAATACTATACAACCACATGTCTTAATTAAAAAATTAAAGCAGTTAGATGTAAATCCTACAATTATACAGTGGTATCACTCCTTTTTAACGAATAGAACTCGGAGAGTAAAAGTAAATAATAGTTTATCTCAAGTAAAGTACTGTAGCACTGGCGTTCCTCAGGGCTGTGTTAGCTCACCAGCTCTTTTCACACTATACACTAATGAGTGCTCAAGTAGGCACCCACAGAACTATATTCTGAAGTACTCGGATGATACAGTAATTTTAAGTCTGCTGAAAAAACAAGACTCTTGTTCTATCTATCATTCTGAGATTAACTCATTTGTTGATTGGTGTGATGCAAATTTTTTAAAAGTTAATACTAAGAAAACAGGAACTCATTTTTGATCCTAAGGGAATTGGGGATCATATGCCTGTATCTGTTCATAATCAAGAAATCAATCAAGTGCAATCATACAAGTACTTAGGAGTGTACGCTGACAAATCTCTTATGTGGGACACGCATGTTGATTGGGTGTGTGAAAGACTTTACCAGAGATTGTACTTTTTACGAAGATTGTGGTTTTATGGAGTCGATAAGAAAATTATGTTCCCTTTTTATCAGTCTGTACTAGAAAGTGTTATCAGATATGGCTTGTCTACCTGGTTTGGTAATCTTTCTGTTTAATCCAAATCAAAGATAATTTATATTGTTCGAACTGCTATGAAAATGATCGGACTGAAAGACTATCTCAGACTTTGTATCAGCAATGCACATTGAATGAGGCTAAAAGGATTTTAAGTGACCCGTCTCATGTACTTTATCCCTGCTATGAACTCTTACCCTCTGGAAGAAGGTATAGAATTCTCCGTTACAAACGGAACAGGTTTAAAAATTCTTTTGTGCCCGTATCAATCAGACTGTTGAATATGAATTAGTGACGTCTACCTATTCTTATGTGTATGGTGTGTATGACTATTGTGTACAATTTTATAATGTATCAGGTTCTGTTCAAATGCTGGCTACTGAGTCCATTACAAATTTTCCTACAAGGGAAAATAAAGTATATTTTATTCAACTTTGACTCAAGCCGTGCAAATTTTACTATCAGCTCCAGCTAATGTCTGAGTCACTGTTCCTACAGACCAGAGGGTGCGTGGGAGTTGTGGATCAACAATGAGAACTACCTGGCCCACAGTAAGTTCCTTGCCATCCTTCCTCCATTTATGACGATCCTGTAAGCTTGGGAGATAATGTCGGATGAAGGCAGTCCAGATATTTTCAGCTATCACTTTGCTGTGTCTCCATCTGCGTCTTCCAAGCAGGTTGTTTGAGTCATAGAATACTTGAGGTAGGGAGGCATCGTGACGACCCATGAGCAGTAGGTTCGGAGTCACTGGGTCTAAGTCTGCAACATCGGAGGACACATAGCCGAGTGGCTTAGCATTCAGAATGCCCTCAACTTCCACTAATAGGGTCTGCAGTACTGGCTCTGGCACTGATTGCTCTCGCAGAATGACACGTAGTGCTACCTTGACAGATTTTACCTCGTGCTCCCAGGTTCCTCCGAAATGAGGAGCACTCGGTGGGTTATGGCGGAATCGAATCCTTTGCTCAGCAAGCAGCTCCTGAAGCTTTGGTGCCATGGCATTGAAGGTCTCTCGTAGTTCTCGCTCCCCTCCTATGAAGTTGGTGCCATTGTCACAGAGCAGTTCCATAGGCTTGCCTCGTCGAGCTATGAAGCGACGCAGAGAGAGCAGGAATGCATCGGTATCAAGATGCTCCAAAAGATCTAGGTGCACACACCGGGTCGTCATACATTTATAGATAATTCCCCATCTCTTCTCGTGTCGACGACCAACTTTAACTGTAAAGGGGCCAACGCTATCTACACCCGTAGAATGGAATGGTGGCTTGTAAAGTTGCAGCCTGCAGGATGGAAGGTCAGCCATTTGTGGGATTTGAGGCTTGGCACGCCAGAACTGACAGTCTTGACAAGTTTGCTGGTGTTTTCAAACTGCTTCTCTGCCTCGAAGTATCCAATACTGGCGCCGCAATTCTGCTAGGACTCGTTCAGAACCAGGGTGTAGGAGTAGCTGATCTGTCTCTTTAATCAACAGCTTTGTAGTTTGATGACCAGGGTCCAACACGATTGGGTGGATACAGGGCCGTTTCTAGCCGTTCTGACGGCCTAGGCGAAATCCTTATTGGTGCCCCCAGTCAAATTTTAAAAAGCAACATTGGTATTACTGTTATTAATTAACAAACACATACATACATTCCAAATTATATTTGTTAATAAGGATTAAAATTAATACCAGTAATACCATTGTGTAGCCAGATGCCTGTATAGCCCTAGGCCTATATATATATAGCAACTAAGGATTGCACAAATATATATATATATATATATATATATATTTGTGCAATCCCTAGTTGCTAAGAAATTGTTCTCAGACATAACTACATAATTATTATGTGTTATTATTACATTTCACATGAAAGTAATAAGAATAAATACTGATTCAGTGCAGTTTTTGTTACTCATTGATGCTTGAACTTCCCCTTTAAATAACGCGACGCTATGCCCTCTGTGTGTACGACACTGCTTGCATTAAGCACTATTAGAACTAAATGAATCGATTCAGCATTCAACACCATCCGTAAAGATGCGTTAAATTCAACGTAGTGATTTAATAAAGGATGTATTAATGTTGTGAATTAGCACATTTTATTATACCATTTTTAAATTGGCCGTTAAAGTTTTATATGGGACAATTACAAAACACTGATCCTTTAACAATGCATTTGCGCAAAAACCTTGTGGAGGTGCAAGTAAGAGAAGAAAGCTTTATAGAGTCAAAATATAACTGCACACTCACTTCATCATGAAATACTCCAAACACAAACTTTTTTGACAGTAATTGACAGGACTCTGATCCAGTGTGGGGGAAATAGTGGGGGCAACAATAACATTTTAGGGTGGCCGTGACACCCTTTACACACAAAAATCTATTATTGGCGCCCCTCCCCACTGATGGTACCCTAGGTGACCTCTCGTGATGTGGTCAGCTGGGTTGTGAGCCGAATCAACATACCTCCATTCAGCCATTTCTGTGAGGGTTTGTATTTCTGCTATGTGTGTTCCTACAAACACCTTGTACCAGCAGGACTCAGATGTCAACCAGTACAGCACGGTGGTTGAGTAAGACCAGAGGGTGATTCTATTGATAGAAAGAGTCTGCTCAGTCTGTATCACCCTGGCTAGTTGGGCTCCGGTTAGTGCTGCGCTCAGCTCCAAACGAGGCATGGAGAGGCATTTTCTGGAAGCCACTCTAGATCTGGCCTTGATCGTCGGTAGTACGTAAATAGGCCACGGAACCATACGCTCTTTCTGATGCATCACAAAAGATGTGAAGCTCTCAAGTGGCAGAAGGATTGTCAGCACAGGCCGGTGTGTAGGGTCGAGGAAATTGCAGCTGAAGTAGATCTGGGATTTCGTCTACTCAGGTTAGCCACTTTTCTCGTAGATGTAAAGGCTCAATCAGATCGTCCCAGCCTAGATTTTGCTTCCAGAGATCTTGAACGAGAACTTTAGCCCTTGTAGTGAACTGGATGATAAACCCCAAAGGGTCATAGTGGCTCGCCAAGGTCTTGTACATGTTTCTCATGGTAGGCTCCAGTGTCTCTGTTGAGCGTAAATTATAACCCAGGGTACCACTGAGGCAATTCCACCTCAGACCAAGAGTAGGTTCTTGCAGGTCCGTGCTAGCTTTGGTCAACCATCGTTCACTGTTAGCGGATCGGGCCTCTGTAGGAAGATGCTGGATCACGGATGGTATATTGCATGCCCACTGTCTTATGTCAAAGTCTCCCTCAGACAACATCTGACGCAGTCCATCCACCACCTCCTTAGCTTCCCCCTGAGGTCGGAGTGCTGTGAAGGCAGTTATCGACATAGAAGGAATTCTCTACTATGTGGACTAATTCATCCATACCCCCTTTGTGTCCCTGGACATGGTGTTGGAGATGGTGCAACATGGACTGCATGTACAAACCCGATTCCAAAAAAGTTGGGACACTGTACAAATTGTGAATAAAAACAGAATACAATGATGTGGAAGTTTCAAATTTCAATATTTTATTCAGAATACAACATAGATGACATAAACTGAGAAAATGTATCATTTTAAGGGAAAAATAAGTTGATTTTAAATTTCATGGCATCAACACATCTCAAAAAAGTTGGGACAAGGCCATGTTTACCACTGTGTGGCATCCCCTCTTCTTTTTATAACAGTCTGCAAACGTCTGGGGACTGAGGAGACAAGTTGCTCAAGTTTAGGAATAGGAATGTTGTCCCATTCTTGTCTAATACAGTATTCTAGTTGCTTAACTGTCTTAGGTCTTCTTTGTCGCATCTTCCTCTTTATGATGCGCCAAATGTTTTCTATGGGTGAAAGATCTGGACTGCAGGCTGGCCATTTCAGCACCCGGATCCTTCTACGCAGCCATGATGTTGTAATTGATGCAGTATGTGGTCTGGCATTGTCATGTTGGAAAATGCAAGGTCTTCCCTGAAAGAGACGACATCTGGATGGGAGCATATGTTGTTCTAGAACTTGGATATACCTTTCAGCATTGATGGTGTCTTTCCAGATGTGTAAGCTGCCCATGCCACACGCACTCATGCAACCCCATACCATACCATCCGGATGACATGGCGTCCCAGTTTTCCAAAAAGAACTTTAAATTTTGATTCGTCTGACCACAGAACAGTTTTCCACTTTGCCACAGTCCATTTTAAATGAGCCTTGGCCCAGAGAAAATGCCTGCGCTTCTGGATCATGTTTAGATATGGCTTCTTTTTTGACATATAGAGTTTTAGCCGGCAACGGCGAATGGCACAGTGGATTGTGCTCACCGACAATGTTTTCTGGAAGTATTCCTGAGCCCATGTTGTGATTTCCATTACAGTAGCATTCCTGTATGTGATGCAGTGCCGTCTAAGGGCCCGAAGATAACGGGCATCCAGTATGGTTTTCCGGCCTTGACCCTTACGCACAGAGATTGTTCCAGATTCTCTGAATCTTTGGATGATATTGTGCGCTGTAGATGATGATAACTTCAAACTCTTTGCAATTTTTCTCTGAGAAACTCCTTTCTGATATTGCTCCACTATTTTTCACCGCAGCATTGGGGGAATTGGTGATCCTCTGCCCATCTTGACTTCTGAGAGACACTGCCACTCTGAGAGGCTCTTTTTATACCCAATCATGTTGCCAATTGACCTAATAAGTTGCAAATTGGTCCTCCAGCTGTTCCTTATATGTACATTTAACTTTTCCGGCCTCTTATTGCTACCTGTCCCAACTTTTTTGGAATGTGTAGCTCTCATGAAATCCAAAATGAGCCAATATTTGGCATGACATTTCAAAATGTCTCACTTTCAACATTTGATATGTTATCTACACTCACCTAAAGGATTATTAGGACCACCATACTAATACTGTGTTTGACCCCCTTTCGCCTTCAGAACTGCCTTAATTCTACGTGGCATTGATTCAACAAGGTGCTAAAAGCATTCTTTAGAAATGTTGGCCCATATTGATAGGGTAGCATCTTGCAGTTGATGGAGATTTGTGGGATGCACATCCAGGGCACGAAGCTCCCGTTCCACCACATCCCAAAGATGCTCTATTGGGTTGAGATCTGGTGACTGTGGGGGCCATTTTAGTACAGTGAACTCATTGTCATGTTCAAGAAACCAATTTGAAATGATTCGAGCTTTGTGACATGGTGCATTATCCTGCTGGAAGTAGCCATCAGAGGATGGGTACATGGTGGTCATAAAGGGATGGACATTGTCAGAAACAATGCTCAGGTAGGCCATGGCATTTAAACGATGCCCAATTGGCACTAAGGGGCCTAAAGTGTGCCAAGAAAACATCCCCCACACCATTACACCACCACCACCAGCCTGCACAGTGGTAACAAGGCATGATGGATCCATGTTCTCATTCTGTTTACGCCAAATTCTGACTCTACCATCTGAATGTCTCAACAGAAATCGAGACTCATCAGACCAGGCAACATTTTTCCAGTCTTCAACTGTCCAATTTTGGTGAGCTCGTGCAAATTGTAGCCTCTTTTTCCTATTTGTAGTGGAGATGAGTGGTACCCGGTGGGGTCTTCTGCTGTTGTAGCCCATCCGCCTCAAGGTTGTGCGTGTTGTGGCTTCACAAATGCTTTGCTGCATACCTCGGTTGTAACGAGTGGTTATTTCAGTCAAAGTTGCTCTTCTATCAGCTTGAATCAGTCGGCCCATTCTCCTCTGACCTCTAGCATCAACAAGGCATTTTCGCCCACAGGACTGCCGCATACTGGATGTTTTTCCCTTTTCACACCATTCTTTGTAAACTCTAGAAATGGTTGTGCGTGAAAATCCCAGTAACTGAGCAGATTGTGAAATACTCAGACCGGCCCGTCTGGCACCAACAACCATGCCACGCTCAAAATTGCTTAAATCACCTTTCTTTCCCATTCTGACATTCAGTTTGGAGTTCAGGAGATTGTCTTGACCAGGACCACACCCCTAAATGCATTGAAGCAACTGCCATGTGATTTGTTGATTAGATAATTGCATTAATGAGAAATTGAACAGGTGTTCCTAATAATCCTTTAGGTGAGTGTATATTCTATTGTGAATAAAATATAAGTTTATGAGATTTGTAAATTATTTGATTTCTTTTTTTATTCACAATTTGTACAGTGTCCCAACTTTTTTGGAATTGGGTTTGTAGTTCCAAATGGGAGCACCTGCCACTCGTATATATCAGGCTCCTTGTCTCTCCAAAGGAACCGCAGCACTGGCTTGTCTTTGGGCAGCAAGCATACCTGGTGGAACATGCCTTTGATGTCCCCACTCACTGCAACTGTATGTTGATGGAACCTCAGAAGTACACCCAATAAAGATGGACCCAGCAATGGTCCAGACTGTTCAAAGATTGTCAATGATGTTGAAAGGAACAGTTAAAGACAATTTTGTGTTTGCCATTGTGATGCACCATATGGTACGGAATGAACCAAGACTCTGCAGTTTTGTGTGCTTCTTCTGTGGTTATTTTGGCTACGTATCCAGCTGACTCCAACTTACGGATTTCAGTGCTGTAGGAGTTGGCTCTCTCAGGATCCCGGGCCAGTCTGCGCTCAGTGCTTCGAAGACTGGGAAGAACAGCATCATTTCCAGCATGGAGTAAGCTCACTGGAGTTCGTCTCAGCAACGGCGTAGCATAGCATTGAACACAGTCCACATTTACTCTGATGGTGGCATTTTGCAACAGGGTGTAAGCTTCTTTGTCTTGCTTGGACCTGGTGACCATTTTCTCATTGTACGGTACATTGTAAGGTTGCAAGTATCTACAGCATGGGCCCGACCACATCTCCAGCAGTGTTTACCCTCGTTTATCCAACTGACAATCTCCTCTAGCCTTCCCATATGACTTGGGGATGTCGCTCTGAAACATGGTTGCAGCTCGGCTGGAAATGCGTTTTGCTTGAGATTTTATCTGTAACCAGGTGGCCAAATCAGGAAGTGTGTATGTTTTGTCAGTACCTGTTTGGAGAATACCGTGACTTAAACAGTATTCAACAAAACTATCACGGTAGGCGGGTGGCAGTTTGCTCAAGAGATGGTCCACATGAGAGCCACACATGAGTTCGTAACCATTCTGGCCTTCAAGAGTTTCAGCATTCCCACTAAGGACTGAACTGATAACGCAAATGAGTCAAAAGCAATTGGATCACCCATTTTAAGTGGTGGAGTGCTCAGGATGGCGCCCAACTCTGATTGAACAAGCTGTCTTGGCTGACCATACTTGTCTTGTACGTGCCTGTAGCGCAGCAGTGTAAGGCTGTGGATGGTACATAAAGGCTTTAGCTAGCTGCTGAGCACTGGGAAGTTTCAAATGGCTTAGCAGAACATGATACTTGTACTGCTCACTGATATGGCTGTGATTACTCAACAAATTGTCCAGTGCCAACTTTAACAATGCAAAGTCACTCTCGTTCCCACTGTCGAACACTAGTAATGTAGGGCGAGGAATGCCATAGGCTGATGCAAACAGTAGCTCTGACCCAGGGTATGTTGGGTAGCCGGCTTGGGGAAAAGGCAAAGATGAAAATGGCTGAGAATAACCAGTGGTATTAGGTGGCGCAGCTGATGCCTGGTAGCTAGTAACTGGAAGCTGCGGCAGACGTGCATGAGTCGTCGCAGCCATCTGTTGCCATCCCCATATCGAACTGTAGGTATCGGCAGTGTTGCTGTAGTACACTGCTGTGGCACAGACTGCATGCTTATACCCATGGGATGTGCAGCGGTGGGCATAACTGTGGAAACTGATGAAGGTTTAAGTACCACATTTGATGCCAGTGACACAGCGTACACTGGAGCAGCCGTAGGGACAGATAGAGATATGTGAGGTGGAGTGTTGCAGGTAATGGTGCACTCACAGATTCGTTAGCAGGTAACGTCCACTGCAGCGGTCTAGGTGATGGCTGAGACAACCCGGAGTCATCAAGAATATTCAGCGGGACCGGGCTGTATGGATGACGTCACAGCTTGTGACTGAGACAAGGGCCGCTGAGGTGGACTAATTTGTACGAGCTGTGGTGACAGCGAAGTTCTGTTTTGGGAACTTGAGTCTGAAGGTACAGGAGTAGTTGCACCAGAGTCTATAGTAAGCATGGAGGAGACAAGCTTTGCTACCTCAAGTTCAGTCTCTGCCTGTTGAAGCTTACGCTGCCTTTCAAGCTGTTTAGACAAGGCCTCCTTTGCTGCGATAGCCTCCTCCTGCATGCACTGGGCTTCTTTAGCTTGTACCTGCAGCTTTTGATATTCAATGTCGGCCAGTAAGTCCTTCTCTACCTGCTGCCTGAGACTGTCAAGCTACCTTTGTTTAATCTTTTCCTCCAAAATAGCAGTCTGGACGCTTGGGAGTTCTGGTGGAAGATAAATGCCGGTGGAGGTAATGGAACGCCTACTGGTCCTGGAATGAGAGCTTTCACCATTGTGAGACGTTTTCCTCGAGCTGCTTCTGGGCTGACTAGGGCAGTAGGAAGCTTTGGGAGGAGGGTCCTCTGCTGGTCGGTAGCCAAATTCGTAATCGTCCAGATGTGAAGGCAGATTAGTCCTGCGGCGTGGTCTGCTGTTTGTCTCAGATGCGTCACTTTGTGCTTTGTCCATATTGGTTTGAATTGCGTTCAATCCGGCTCGAAGGACCGACTTTGTAGTGCAGTCTCACTTCAATTTTTGTTACAATGGTTGAGGCGGCTGAATATGGACAGGATTCCGGTCAGAGAATCAGTAATTGGAGGAGAGATTCTTAGTGAAGATGGATTTATTGAACAGTCTTTCTGTTGTCATCTGCACCATAGTTAACTGTGGTAATAACAGCTGTAGTAATGGACTAAAAGAACAAATTAAGAAATATAATTACAAATAATATTCAGTAAAGGTATGTGTTACAATAACATGACATGCAATAATAATAACAATATCAACAACATATGGCAATACACACAGATTAGACTAGCATGTCTGTATCCTCAACATAAATATCAATATACTCAATGTAAGGTGCAATAATACAATAAACGAACATAAAATAAACACCTTTGTGGCGCAGTATGATAATACTCGGCTAATAGCTAATGCTAATAATTTACTCGCGGCAAATTACGGCTGCGATAAAACACTCAGAACTCGCCAATGTAAACAAAAAAATCATCAGTAGGACAACAACCATATATACCATATGAATATATACATATGTGTATCGATTCATAAACACATTACAATGAGCAATAATAATAAGGTGCATAGACAAACAGTTGCAGTCCTGTCATCCTGTGTGCAACACTGAAATCGGAACCCATGGAAACAACTTTGGTTCCTATGACAGGCTTTCTGACAATAGGTGCTATATAGCACTTACAGTGGTTCCCCTATGATTACAAGCCAATGAACCACTTTTAGTGCTATTTAGCACTATTTTTATTTAGAGAGCAGGCTGTGGCCTTGTCTTTCCAATCATCAAAGACTTTCTGCATTAGCCTGGTTCTCTCCCATCAATAGAATTTCAACAAAGATAAACTGGAGACTCAACTCTAACGTTTTCCTGGTCAAAACTCTAACCCTAGTAACTATAAGTAGAGAAATGTAACGCACATTATCTTAAAAAAAAAGAAATAATCAAAAAAGAGTTCAGTACCTGTATGTTTTCTTGTGTCTGTCATCATCTCCCTGAAGTAGTCCAGGTGTGAACACTTCTGCATCTTCTGAGGACTGAAGTAAAGAAAAGAATAAAGGGAATAGTTTATCCTCCAAATTATTATTATTTAAAGGTGGTGGGGGGGGGGGGGGGCGGGGGGTCTAATGCTATTTCATGAATTCTGAGTTTTTTACACTGTTAAAGAGTTGGATTCAATTCATTTGGTTGTGAGGGAAAGATAACCTTGTTCAGCTTCCCAAAGAACCCAGCGTTAAGGAAACAGTGGATGCAGTTTGTTTTTCAAGTGTGTTCCTGGCATTTTTCGGTGACAAATGTTTTATAAGCAAGGCCCGTTGGATTTGCGGATCGTTGCAGGCGGCGAGTGAAACTGTATCAAATGTCTGTGTTTTGTTGACTCTTCAGAAAGAGTCGGTACAACTTATCTGTCTTTTATAAATCTAATAAAACTAAAGACTTTTGAGATATGAAAGTTGCATTACTACTATGTAGGTAGGTACTCAAGATTAACATGAGATTGGCTGAAACTGTGTGTGTTACCCTGTGTCACAGTATGTGCAGACAGGAAGACGAAGACAGGCAGATACAATTCCAAACGTAGTTTAATCTCAAATAAAGGCAAGAGCACAACACACTTAAACATAACAGTTACCAGACAAAGACTGAGTGAACAAGGGGAACTTAAATAGCAGACAGAAACGAGATAATTAATTAAACAGCTGAACCAAACTATACTAACAAGGGTTACTAAGGAAACAGACAAGTGGCGGGAAAACTGTGACAGAACTCAAAACAACTGAAAGACCAAACAAACAGACAGACATGTGACACCTTTTGTGTGTTTAAAAGATTAAGTGTTACATTTCTGTAAACATTCTGAATATTGGGATTTTTACATAATTAATTAGACATTGAAACTTCAATAAGGGTTATGTGATTACAAAATATTGTCAAGAAAACCCTGAAACATTGTGGGTTCATGGGCATTAATGCATTTGAAAACTGTATCACTGTTATTAGTAGAATGAAAAATGTCCAGATTCACTGTAATTGATCACACAGAAATATAATTGTTGTAATGAATTGTAATTCACTATAGAAGTAGACTTGCATTTCTTGAAGTAAAATACCAGTTTTTGCAAGGCAATGTTAAATGTTTTGATAAAATTATATGTGAAAAAAATTAAAATAATGTACTGTTAAAGAAAGATAAAGACACCACTGCTACTCACTGATTGTGCTGAAGATGATGATCTTCTGTGTGTATTGGCACCTAAAGTTAAAGCACCTAAACAAACAGAAAACTGGCTTTGGTAAATAAAGAATAAATAAAAAAGAATAAATAAAAGTAAATAAAACGTACTCTCTCAATGACATGATTATGATGTCAGTTTTCTAGATAATTAGATTTATTTTCAGCAGAATGGGTTACAATGAGTTACATAAGGAAGGGTTATTTAAGGGTTCTGGGATTACAACAGTAAATATCTTGCTTACTTCTGCTCTCACTCTTTTCTCCCTTCATCTTCAGCTCCTCTACTGTGAATCTCTCCCTGTCTGGTTGAATCAATACTGATCTCCTCCAGCTAATGAAAACAACATTCAACACTCATTATGAACATGACTACAAAATTATTAAATATCCTTAAAGCAAATATCCTTGGCTGTTGATTACTGTTTGTACACAGAAAAATAATCTTTACATTGCACTGAAAGAAAATGCAAAGTAAATATCTCATAAATAAACCTTACACAGTCAGAGTCCAACCCATCTGCTTCAATGATTCCTTCAGGGACATGATTTGCACCATGTTTGAATATCTAAAATTTAAACTGAAAAAGATTAAAAAAATTAACTACATTCTACAAATGTAAGAGCTTCTGGTTCACTGTGTTCAATGGTTAGGAAAAGCCTAAGGTTATTAAGATAATTAATATCAGCAAATGGAAAAACTTAAGTCAAATTTAAAAAAAAAAACAAAAAAAAGAAAAAAAGAAAAAAACCTACTTAAATGCTCAGATATTGCTGTAGTTACCTGAGTTCAATCAGGCTGGGACAGACCTGAATGAGGGACAGGATTTCAGACGCAAATGTGTCAGTCAGTTCTGATGTCTGCAGACAGACTTTCTTCAAACCAGACACTGACTGCAGGAATGTGCACAGTCCCTTTAACTGAAAACACCTAAACAACAAAATATTATTAAAAATCAACATAAAACATAAAACCAAGCACAAAGTTTAAATCTACATGCTTTCATATTTAAGAATAAAAATGAACAAGAAAATAACATATTTGTACACAGATCATGATGTAAAAACTTTTTGTAAAAAAATCAAAACTTTCCATTAAATAGATATGAAAATAGAAAGAATAAAGCTTCAACTCACATGGAGAATGCAGACTCGTTGTGTGATTTCACCCAGTTGATGGTGGGAACCACTGAGCTTGGACAGGTTAAAGTTAATGATGTTTCATTGATCACTAGTGTGCTAAAAGATAACCTGAAGCAGATATAAACTAATTTTAGTATAGGTTTATACTAAAAATCAAGTGTTAGGATGAGACTGCACTTTTGTATGTGACGAGTGATGTAAAGTTTCTTACGTGATGTCTTCATCTCTGACTGACACACTGACACTGTTTTTAGGCTCCTCTATACTAGCAATTAAAATAAAGGTAATAAGTGCATTAGTAACTGAATGATTAGATATTACATAAAACTGAAATATACTGAGTTATAGAATATGGCATTAACTGGTTTTCAATGTATACAATGCTGAATGTGTTTTTATAATGTAATGCATATTTAATTTTAGAATTACATCAGTTTATTCAGAATCTTTCCTTTACCAGCAGATGAGATCAAACCAACAACATTGTCTGAAATGTGATCCATCATCAACCTTTGAAAGTAAAAAGACAGTATATCAGATAACATATAACATGTAATAATCATTATAAAACTGTTAATTCTGTGCTTAAAAGCAATGTCCCATGATAAAGACTGTTGTAGTACTGAATATCAGATTATCCTCGAGGCTGAATCACAGCTGTGCTCATATTCACTATTACATTACTCTTGTTTGTGTGATATTGTTTATGTATTAAAATTTGACATGAAACATAGTGAATGCATTGTGATTGCAGTAAATACAAATATGATGTAATGAATGTGTAATGAATTTGTCATGTATGTGTCAAAACTCACCACAGCTCTTTACAGCAGTAAAGTTCAGACTGAAGCATCTTCAGATCATCAGATGTTACATGGAGTTTCAGGTTTCTGATGTGTTCACAGCACTGTAAACAGTACTTCAACACCCAACAGTCTGTCCTTTTCAGTGGAACATTAGACAGATCTATCAAAATTAAACCTTCCAAGACTTTTCCAACGAAGCTCTCCTCATGGAGCTCATAGAGACAATGGAGAATGAACAGCATGTGTTCATTTTGATATCTCTGTGAGCACTGATAGAGCCATTCCTCAAGCTGGGTTTCTATGTTGATAGAGACAGCCATGTTGTGCTTTTTAAAGAATAAGGAGATCCATTCTTTCTGGCAGAGACCACAGAGGAACAGAATCACAGGCTGCAGCCACTCTGAATGTCTAACATCTAAATCTGCCATTGAAAAGTATCTATCAGACCAACAGGACAAAGCCCATCCTCTCTCTACAGTGTGAAGCAGCTCTCTCACTTTCCTCTGGGACTCTTCTTCACCCAGAAGGATATAGTACAGAGCAGTGAAGAACTCCTGAAAGCTGAGATGCTTGAAACTGAACATCATCTCCTGATGGATTCTTCTCTTAGAGAGAATCTTGCACAGGAATGGACTGCCAGCAGGGTCTGAAACTGTTTCATTCACACTTTTCTCATCAAACAAGACTTGCTGTTCCAGAACCCCTCTCTTTGCCAGCTGACCCAGACTCCTCAGCAGGGTCGGGATGGACTGACTCAAACCCTGGCAGTGATAATCCAGTAGAGTGGACACAAAGTCAATGTAGATCGAGGTGGTGGTATCCAGTCCACTTGTTACATCTGCACCAACTCTGAACATCTCACTGATGATCCAGCAGATAACAGGGATGGAACAGGCAGTGAAGAGCGTTTCATTTGCTCTTACACAGTCAAATTCTTTCCTGAAGAACTTCTGGAAGTACCCATCCACCTGACTCTCAGAAAAGCCCATGATCTCAGTGAAATGCTGTTGTCCATTCAGCAGCTTGTTCACAGTGTTCTTAGTTCTGGTGGTGACCAGCAGTATGGACTCAGGGAGTATGTATCTTCTCATAAGGCCACAAATAATGACCTCAGGTGGCGCTTTCTGAATTGGATCAGTGTGTGCTGACATGTCATAAATGTCCTGTGTGAGTCTCAGCTCATCAAATCCATCAATGATGAAAAGCATCGTCTCTGACTGCTGTAACATCTGTGAGATCTGATCAGATGCTAAACTGCAGCTGGAGCTCAAGAGCTCAATTAAGTTTATCTCCTCAGAAATACACATCAGCTCTTCACACCTCAAATAGAAAGCTACAATAAAATGTCTATAAAAAAACCGTTCAGATGCCCAGTCCAACATGATCTTTTGAGGTATGAAGGATTTGCCACTGCCAGAGTCGCCTTGGAGAATAACAGTCATTGGATCACAGAACTGGAAAATAGTATTGAACGAACAACCCACAAGCTCATCCACACTGATGATCTTAAAACAGTCTTTTTCATTTTTCTGAATGATCACTGGTTCAGTATAGAGGGCAGACTCTTGTTCACCAGACAGGATGCTCCATTCACTCTCATACTTCTGTTTGACAGACAACTTGTACTGCTGTACAATCTCACTAACTCCTACAAGAAAACCAGATGATTAACTGACAAAATATAAGAGTTTATTGCACTGAATCAAGTTTTTTTGCTTTAATCAGAAAATCTAAAATACACATTTTGGGCATAAAATCTGATTTTTATATCTCAGGATGATTCCGAATGATCAGATTACATTTTCCAGTAATTTCTATCATCATACAGGACATAAAGTGGACACAATTATCAGGAGCTGTGTCTAAATACACATTACTATGTGACATTCAGTAGTAAACAGTGAATGATTAAACAATTCAGCAGTTTCAAACATGGTACACTTCTGACAGCTGTTCTTTATGTATGATTAAGCGTCTTGCTGTCATGTGGAATTAATCCAATATAATCACTTACGTAAGCAATCTGTCTCAAAGATCAGATTCACATGCAGTCTGAACAAAGCCATGGAGTGTTGTGTGTTTCAACTTGTATATAAAAAAACTTTTATATTTTTAGCCATCACAGCAGAAGTCTAATTCTTAACGAGAAAATATGGACCTACCTGCCAGGCTGTGTAAACTTCCCAATGTAGCAGAGAAAGGCTTCAAAAACAAAACAAAAAAACTTTCATCAATGTCAATGATAGAAGGCATAATGATAATTTAACAGATAACACTTAGAATGTACATTAACGGTTATTATAGCTTAAAAATTATTTTGTGCGAAAAAAATAGTACAAAAAAAATTAGATTCAGCTGTACCAATTAATAGATTCATATGCAATAAGTACACAAATCTAGTCTAAATGGGAGGTCAGCAAGGAAGCAGTGTTATTCGTCAACGACATTTTTTCACTGCCGAAAACGAGACTATAACTAAATAAAAAACAGTTTTGAATGACAAAAACTATAACGAAAATCTACTGTCATTTTCGTCAACGGATAAAAACGCGACGAAAATGTTAGGGAGGGACGATAAGGGAACAGATCCAGTCAGTCAGTAGCCTGTCCTGTGTAATAGATAGGGCTGGGATTCGATTCCAAAAAGAATCGATTCCGAGGTGTTTGGAATCGATTCCATCGAGGGGAATCCCTCTTTAAGAGCCTTCAACAGAGTTAATCATTAATTTGTCTCTCACTCACTAATAATGATTGGAAGTCCATTTAATTTCCGCAAAAGGTTATTTCGGACAGTTTGTTTCAATTAACCAGTTAAAAATAAAACAATTCAGCTGTTATTTTGCGTCATCGCGTAATGACGTCACTAGAACGTAATTCTAGCAATTTAGTTTTATGGTATGCCACGCTGAAACATTCAAATAAAGCCATATGTTGGACAAGTTTACTGCATTTTGCACCCAAAAACTCCATGATTTAGCTTAAATTGTGAAACTGTTATGTTGTCCACAATGGTGACAAATGAGCCGCGCACACTTATATCGTTGTTGTTAATATTGTGGTTATTTCAGTGAAGAGTTTGCCTCGTACATTCTGTGCAAAAGCACTAAAAAGTAACTGTGCACATGCATTTTAGACATGTCATGTAGTTCTAACCTTGTAATAAATCCACATCCTTAAATAAATAAGCACATTATTAATTTATTTATTAATTAAAGCGCGTTTACTGCTGCGCTATGGGCCATTTCAGGGGCATCCAAAATTAAAATCAATCAGAGTTATTTAAATGTATCTTCATTTTACAAATAAAGTTTCAGAGAAGGAAACTTTGTACATCCTTATATCGTGGTCACTCCGGGACTAGGTTCCTCCAATCTTTCGTAAAAAAAATAAAATAAAAAAAAACAAGAATCGAAAACAACAGTAAGGAATCGATTCTTGGAATCGACTCCAGCAATTCCAGAACCAGGAATCAGAATCGGAATCGATTCCAAAAATTTCGGAATCGAACAGTCCTATAGATGCCAGGGTTGTCAACTCTCACGCATTTGGCGTGAGACACACGCTTTCAGGCTCTGTCTCACACTCTCACTTTGCCCAAGTAAATCTCACGCCAAATTGCCAAACCTGCTTTTGATATGAAACAAAGTCTAAGGTTTTAAATTTTTTAAGTTTTAATACGAAATTCAAACAATAAATACCGTTTTGGCGCACTTAATGTGGCATAACAGTTAAAGCCAGAGCCGTAGAAAAACAGATTTGCGACCGGTTGCGACATGCTTTCATCTCCCGGCGGCGCGCGCGGTCACGTGGTTCATGGAGCTCTCAATAGTTCTAAACAAACCAGCGCTGTCAATACATTTGAATAGACAACAGCTTCACTATACAGGTATTTGCAGCCATATTTGGTAAACAGTACAGTATACTGTGCATTGATTATTACGTCAACCACATTTACAGTATCATTTTATTATGGAGAGTGATGGAGATGCAACATTGTTAACATTAATGTTAATGTTTTTCTTGTATTTAGCCCTCAGGTATTCCTTGCTAATTGGTCACACTCATACTCATTGGTGGTCAAATGTGACCATACACCTTAACTATTTTTCAATTAAATAAATGTTCTATATTTTAGTTCAATAATATTTATTGAATATTTTGAGGAGATCTTTTGGTACTAAATACTATTTGTGCAATAATTATGGTCCATTAATGACCACTTAAAATATTTTTCTTCTAATATTTGTATTATTTATATTACAATTAGTGTAGTAATTAAGGTTAAAATAGAGAATTCCAATGCAAAGAGGCAAAATAGAGTCATTTTGTGGCTGGAAAAATAATAATTTTCATTTGTAATGCCATTACCACTAGGTGTCTGTATGGCTCTTTAATAAATATACATGTAGGCCTATCTAGTCTAGTTGCTCAAAAAAAGTATTGCAGATCATAACTGAGTACTTATTTTTAGGTTTTGCATTTGAATAAATATTAAGACATGATCAAACACTAGATTTTAAATGTTACATTTTAACATACATAACTTACATCCTAATATTTTAACGATTCTTATATAAGCACACACAAGTGAATATTAATGAATGCGAGCAAATATAATTTAACCCAAGAAAAGTTTAAAATTGTGCTAAAAAGGCAAACTTATTTTTCCTTATATATGTACATTAGGCTATACATATGAATTGATACTGAATCAAGGATCGAAAACGATATTTGTGCCAATCTTTGTGATATTTTGGTTACACAATAAACTGTATTTAAGTTCATTCCCATTTAATTCTTAGTAAGGAAGAAAGAATAAGAATATTATTCAATAAAGTATCAGGGTTATAATAGTTAACTAAAACCTAACCATTACAAAAAAACATCATTACTTGAAATTAAATAAATGTTAACTGAAATTAAAAAAATAAGTAAACTTATTTGAAGCTTTAGCTTAACCTGATATACTAATTAAAAGATTTTTTTTAAATAAAAACTATATAGATGTTTAAAAAAAAAATTCAAATCTAATCGAAAATATTAACAAAAACTAATAGTACCTCAATGATACTAAAATATCACAAAGTCTGTTTTATAAAGTGTCTTTTTTTCATTGCGCCCCACAATTTTCTAAATGCGCTCCAACATTTTTCAATTTAGGAGCATATATGATAAAAAAAATTATGCATCAAGCCCTGACGAGTACTGAATTGAGCTCTTTTTTGTGTATTTTTGCACTTGAACGGTCAAAAATCACACACAATTATGTCAAAATGTCAGTTTTGGCATGTATTCAAGTAACAGTCGGTTATGTAATGCTTAAATGCTTAATTAATGCATCACAATTTAACTAAACTCATTAGATAAAATCTTATGATATTTAGTCGACTAAAACTAGACTAAAACTAAAACAATTCAGGTGACTAAAATATGACTAAAACTAAATGGCATTTTAGTCAAAAGACTATGACTAAAACTAAATCAAAATTTGCTGTCAAAATTAACACTGCAAGGAAGAAGTTTTTTATCCCCCCAAAAAAACTAACCTACATGAGGAACAAGACTTCTTGAACAATGCACACTGGAGAGAGTTATTTGGTCACAGTTATGAATGTTCTGTTTGGAAAAAAAGAAGCCCACAACTTGGAAGCATGGTGTTGCTGCTGTAGTGCCCAGCAAACATGCAATCGTAGGCCGCATTTACACTGCAGGCCTTGATGCCCAATTCCGATTGTTGACTATATCCAATTTTTTTTGACAATCAGCTTACATCTTCTTTTAAAAGTGACCCATATCCAATATCTGCATTTACACTATACACTTGGCGAAATAACCCAAGCAGGTAGACGTAATGACATGGAAAACCTTAGGCTGAAAAAGAAGTATAAATAGCACAATTTGCAATGGATGCAGACGAAATGATAATACAAGCTTTTGCTTTCCACAACCTTCTTTAAAGGTCAGCAAAATATTGGGTTGAGCCTTTGTCCTCTTTTGCACCATTGAAAAGAGTCGTGATTGTGGTTGGTGTCCACCTGAGTTGACATCATTCGCACACGACTCGCATTGACTGGGGAATATCCAATATGTCCGCTTACATGGCAGACGCAAATGCATGTATCTGATTCATATCAGATTTATTTCCACATATGAATGAGGCCTGAAACTGATCTGAGAATATCGGAATCCATGTGCTTTTTTCCTGCTTAGCTGTTCGTGTACATATCCGATCTGTGCCACATGGGAGGAAAAAAACAGAATTGGGTCACTTGAACCATGTAATGTAAATGCGGCCATAGAGTCAGTATGAACTCCACATACACTATATTGCCAAAAGTATTGGGACACCCCTCCAAATCACTGAATTCAGGACACCCCTCCAATCACTTCCATTGCCAAAGGTGTATTAGCTCAAGAACAGTGCGTAGAGAGCTTCATGGAATGGGTTTCCATGGCTGAGCAGCTGCATCCAAGCCTTACATCACCAAGTGCAATGCAAAGCGTCAGATGCAGTGGTGTAAAGCACACCACCACTGGACTCTAGAGCAGTGGAGACGTGTTCTCTCGTCCAACATCAGTACCTGGCCTCACAAATGAAGAATGGTCAAACATTCCCATAAACACACTCCTAAACCTTGTGAAAAGCCTTCCCAGAAGAGTTGAAACTGTTATAGCTGCAAAGGGTGGGCCAACTCCATATTAAACCCTACGGATTAAGAATGGGATGTCATTAAAGTTCATGTGCATGTAAAGGCAGGTGTCCCAAAACATTTGGCAATATAGAGTGCTTAGAGGATTAGTTCACTTCAAAATGAAAGTTTCCTGATAATTTACTCACCCCCATCTCATCCAATATGTTCATGTCTTTCTTTCTTCAGTCAAAAAGAAATAAGGTTTTTTGAGGAAAACATTCCAGGTTTTTCTCCACATAATGAACTTCAATGGCAACCAGCGGGTTGAAGGTCCAAATCAATGCAGTTTCAAAGGGCTTCAGAGGCTCTGCACGATCCCAGCCGAGGAATAGGGCCTTATCTAGAGAAACGATCAGCCATTTAAAAAAATATATATTCTTTTTAACCACAAATGCTCGACTTCATGTGTTGTGCTTCTTCACGACGTATGGCATCATCACATCGGAAAGGTCACGCCCATGACGTACGTGGAAGTACCGACCCAGTGTTAAAACGAATGTGCAAAGACAAATCAAATGCCCTTTAAAAAAATAAAGGTAAAACAACGATGTCAATTTTAGAGCTGGAGGAGAACATGAGTTTTTCGGCAATGGGTCGGTACTTCCACCTACGTCACGGATGTGACCTTTCCGTCGTGAAGAAGCACAACACCGAAGTCGAGCATTTGTGGTTAAAAAGTATTCTTTTTTTTTTTTTTTTGAAAATGCCTGATCGTTTCGCTAGATAAGACCCTATTCCTCGGCTGGGATCGTGCAGAGCCCTCTGAAGCCCTTTGAAACTGCATTGATTTGGACCTTCAACCTGTTGGTTGCCATTGAATCCTGGAATGTTTTCCTCCAAAAGCTTAATTTCTTTTCGACTGAAGAAAGGATGAGATGGGGGTGAGTAAATTATCAGGAAATTTTCATTTTGAAGTGAACTAATCCTTTAATTTAGCTCACATTCCCTTGCAAATAAATAAATAAATAAATTAGCTTAACTGTAAGTGATCTTTTCAACATGACCCAAAACTTGCAAGCACATCCACAAAGAATGGCTTAGAAGAAAGAAAAGGTGGTTTCTGGAATTGCCAAGTCAAAGTCCAGCAACTACATGTAGTAGTGTAATTATTTTTTTCCACAGAAAACAAACATCACTTATACATCATCAATACTCTCCATATAAAGTTACAGTACAGTATTATGTTGAAATATATGTTTTAAAAAAATCTTGTTCACAGCGTGTAATTAAGAAACAGTGTGGTGAAGAAGAAGAGAAAACATAATGTGGTGTAGGCATCTACTCTCTTCATTTGGTATTTTATACTTTTTCTTCTCTTTTAATTTTTTCTTTTTTTCCCTCTACTAAAATGTTTTGCTCACCTTTGTGCTTGGAAATAAGGGTTGTTAAACACGACCCTTATTCAAATAAAATAAAATATTAGAATAAAATCTGATTTGGTAAATAGTTTTTTTTCACTTTATGTTCTAACGGTCAGTTGTTATAACAAACACATACACACATAAGATTGGTTGAAAAAAAAAAAAGACATCTAAAGTCCTTGGTGTCTCTTAGTGTCATTATACAAAACACAGTTTAATTTCACTTACTTTATATTTATCCCTTCTTACTTTCTTGGTGGACATAGCTGTACCTGATTTGGGATGCCAGGCTTGAAAAGAATAAGAGTTCATGTCAGATGTACTTAGCGTAAAGTATGAAGCAATCTAAGACAAGACAATCTAATACTTATTTAGGAGCAAGTTTGAAATAAGCATAATGGTTCAATTTAATTGCTTAATTTTTGGTTTACTGTATGTGTGGATAATAACTAATAATGAATAACAACTATCATCTTTTACTGTCAGTCGGACTGTAGTACTGTAGTGAAGTGATCTAAGAACATAATGCTCTACTCTCATCAATACAGAAAATGTCAATTATTTTTTCAGAAACAGAAATGCATCCTTTCTTCAATGGAACAATTGATGGCTATTATAATTAGGTTTTAAAATGACATACATGATTTACGCCGGCCTACAAAGAGTCTTCGAACACTGGGTTTAAGTTCTGGGAACGTTTGCTCGTGGTGCTCTAGAATGATGTGCTCTAGAAAAAAAAAAGAAGAATTATTCAAGACACAGGCTGAATTGAGAACATCGGTGAACCAGACCAGACTAGACCAGACAGACCTTTTTACATTTATATGTTTGAAATACAAAAGTAACTACAGCAGGGTAAACATCTATTGAGGTAAATGAGAGACCACATAAATATATATATATATATATATATACATACATACACATATATATATATATACAGTATCTCACAAAAGCGAGTACACCCCTCACATTTTTGTAAATATTTTATTATATCTTTTCATGGGACAACACTGAAGAAATGACACTTTGCTACAATGTAAAGTAGTGAGTGTACAGCTTGTATAACAGTGTGAATTTGCTGTCAACTCATAACTCAACACACAGCCATTAATGTCTAAACCGCTGGCAACAAAAGTGAGTACACCCCTAAGTGAAAATGTCCAAATTGGGCCCAATTAGCCATTTTCCCTCCCTGGTGTTATGTGACTCGTTAGTGTTACAAGGTCTCAGGTGTGAATGGGGAGCAGGTGTGTGAAGTTTGGTGTTATCGCTCTCACACTCTCTCATACTGGTCACTGGAAGTTCAACATGGCACCTCATGGCAAAGAACTCTCTGAGGATCTGAAAAAAAGAATTGTTGCTCTACATAAAGATGGCCTAGGCTATAAGAAGATTGTCAACACCCTGAAACTGAGCTGCAGCACGGTGGCCAAGACCACACAGCTGTTTAACAGGACAGGTTCCACTCAGAACAGGCATGGTCGACCAAAGAAGTTGAGTGCATGTGCTCAGCATCATATCCAGAGGCTGGCTTTGCAAAATAAACGTATGAGTGCTGCCAGCATTGCTGCAGAGGTTAAAGTGGTGGGGGGGTCAGCCTGTCAGTGCTTAGATACGCTCAGATAGGCCGCACACTGCATCAAATTGGTCTGCATGGCTGTCATCCCAGAAGGAAGCCTCTTCTAAAGATGATGCACAAGAAAGCCCGCGAACAGTTTGCTGAAGACAAGCAGACTAAGGACATGGATTACTGGAACCATGTCCTGTGGTCTGATGAGACCAAGATAAACTTATTTAGTTCAGATGGTGTCAAGCGTGTGGCGGCAACCAGGTGAGGAGTACAAAGACAAGTGTGTCTTGCCTACAGTCAAGCATGGTTGTGGGAGTGTCATGGTCTGGTGCTGCATGAGTGCTGCCGGCACTGGGGAGCTACAGTTCATTGAGGGAACCATGAATGCCAACATGTACTGTGACATATTGAAGCAGAGCATGATCCCCTCCCTTCGGAACCTGGGCCGCAGGGCAGTATTCCAACATGATAATGACCCCAAACACACCTCCAAGACGACCACTGCCTTGCTAAAGAAGCTGAGGGTAAAGGTGATGGACTGGCCAAGCATGTCTCCAGACCTAAACCCTATTGAGCTACAAACGGAAGGTGGAGCAGCGCAAGGTCTCTAACATCCACCAGCTCTGTGATGTCGTCATGGAGGAGTGGAAGAGGACTCCAGTGGCAACCTGTGAAGCTTTGGTGAACTCCATGCCCAAGAGGGTTAAGGCAGTGCTGGAAAATAATGGTGGCCAAACAAAATATTGACACTTTGGGCCCAATTTGGACATTTTCACTTAGGGGTGTACTCACTTTTGTTGCCAGCAGTTTAGACATTAATGGCTGTGTGTTGAGTTACTTTGAGGGGACAGCAAATTTACACTGTTATACAACCTGTACACTCACTGCTTTACATTGTAGCAAAGTGTCATTTCTTCAGTGTTGTAAAAGATATAATAAAATATTTACAAAAATGTGAGGGGTGTACTCACTTTTGTGAGATAAAAAAAAATATATATATATATATGTATATGTGTGTTCAAACAATATATTCTTCATCCATTCCGGTTTTGAAGGGTCAATGGGCTTAACACCTGTGTCTGATTTTTTTTTTTTTTGTGGTTTGGTTTCCTCTGAGCAAAAAAAAAAGTAAAGAAAAAAACCCTAAACCCACACAGGTCAGCTAAATTGAGAACATCAGTGAAAAATGTCAAACTACAGTATAACCATCTTAATGACGGTGATTATTTGAGTTCAATCTAGTAGGATTTCAAGTGTGATTGTGAGGACTTTTACACAATTAACTTATCCACCCTTCAAAAATGGTGGTGTCTTTTTTTTTTTTTTTTTGGTCATTTTTTGTTGTCATTTTCCATGCATTTGATTTTGCAAAGTTTCTCAGCCTCTATGTGACATCATGAGTTAGTTTAGATGTACTCTAGTTTAAAGATGAAAAAACATGAAAAAAAACATCTTATTCTAGCTTCATGCAACTTTTTTTTTTATCAACACTTGAATGTGGGTAAGCCTCATTCAACATTTTGAACTAAAAGCTTTACGTTTACGTTTTTGTCAAAGACAAATCATCTGGATCGGATTCAGAACGATGATCAAAACAACATAGATAGATGGAGTAGATCACTTCCATCAACACCCCCAAAGCTTGCACAGTCCTATAATACTTCCTGGGCTGACATTTCATTTGGTAACGTTAGGCAGTTATGATTTACATGCTGTCGCATTATTTTTCATGTGCATAAGCAATGCATCTATCGCTTGTTTCTGCTTCTTCACCTGATATAATCAGGTGATTCTGTACCAAAGTCACTTTCCGGAGCTTCTAACGGCGGCGAGAAGCATCGTGCTGCAGCTTGCGGTGGACATCCAACCTGGCCCACATCCAAGTGTGACACTAAAAGCCCATGTCCAAATACGTCACATTCTCATTAGCGTGATTTTTTTTTTTTCCCCCAAACCAGTTCAGCGGAAACTTCACCCTCAGAGTACTGATTGCCTACAACCATAGACTGTAAAAAAAAAGATGGACAACACATATCCACTCTCTTCCATTGTAGAAAAGTGAAGCCGCTAATGTCCAAATATAGCACTGACATTTTGGAGCCAGAGTCTGCACAATAGTGAGCGTGAAGTGGAGCAGCAGTATCAAGGTGCCCACACTCCTGCACAATCGGTTAGTACAGTTTACTCCAGAACAACTCAAATTCCATCAACGGCGGGGAAGCGCTGTCAGAATAAATGACGGAAAATTCCGTCAAAGGCAGGGAAAGAGTTAAAATGCCTCTCACTTATGAGACATTATGGGTGTTTCTCAAACGGAAGGCTGCATCCTACCGAGACTGTGTCTTTCCTAGTCCATTCCTTCTGAGGCTTGTAGGCTAGTGTCCTCCTCAGCAATTAAATGCTAGAATGAGACGGTCTAGTAGGCCTAAGTGTGCATGGCTACGTCACGCACGTTCCCGCCCCCGCAGTCACAAAGTGAAAATACTATTAAAACTTAAAAGGATAGTTCACCCAAAAATGAAAATTTGATGTTTATCTGCTTACCCCCAGGGCATCCAAGATATAGGTGACTTTGTTTCTTCAGTAGAACACAAGTCATCACGAGCTGCAGGGTTTAATATAAATTTGTCTGTGCATGTTTTTTTTTTACTCTCATAGATTTTGTTACCATTCACATGCATTATACGACTGACAGACTGCAACGGTTGGAGTTAAAAATCTTCATTTGTGTTCTACTGAAGAAACAAAGTCACCTATATCTTGGATGCCCTGGGGGTAAGCAGATAAACATCAAATTTTCATTTTTGGGTGAACTATCCCTTTAATTTTGGAAAAATACTTTGTATTACAAATCTTTATATTAACTTGCTTTCTATTAATGCAGTACAGTGAATGACAGCCGTCTGCGGTCTCCCAGTGGCTTACATTATTGTCAGTTTAGTGTTAGTGATTAATTTACAGCAAAACAAAAGATAACATCTATGCTTTCATGTCTGAAAACATTATTTTTGCCTTACATTTCATAATAAACTCAGACAAGTTCAGTACCAACTCATTTTCCGTCAGTTTATTTTCATGAATTACAATGTGCGCAAAGGATTGTGGGTGATTTAAGGCCGCGAAGGAAACATCTGATGCGTCCTACAAAACAGGCTTATGTTAAGCCCCGTTTCCACCGCAATTACCCGGAACAGTTTGTCCCAGGAACTTTTTCCCCCCAGACCTGTTGCTGTCTGCGTTTCCAACGCAGTCTAAAGTACCATGAAGATTAGTCCGGTGCCTTTCCAGTTCCCGCTCGATTTCATCCTCCACATATAGGCTTAATAAAGCCTGAACCTCGTCGTCGGCCTATCGGTCGTATTTTTTTAAAATGAATTGTTGATTCGAATAGCAAACAACTCTTACTGCACACACCGCAACAGACTTTTAGGTTGAAGTAAAATGCTGCGTGAAGTCAACCAATCAGCATGTTCAGCGCCCAAAGAAGAACTTAAACCAACAGAAGAACTTATGTAGAACAGTGTTTCCCAACCTGTTCCTGGAGACACGCAGTCACCAACAATACACTTTTTGGGATGCTTCTTGTAGCCATGATTTATGAACTCTTGGGAATTGGAATTTACATTGAATTAAAATGTATATTGTGAATAATACCGATGACAGAACTTGAATTGAGATTTAATAATTTACAGTGTTTGGTAGTAATTTATTAGGCCTATATAATCTGCATTACGTATTCAGATTCCAAAAATTAAGTAGGCTACTTGTAATTAGATTATATTACATTTTAAAATGCTTATAATCAGAATACAGTTACTTTTTATTGATTCCATGGTTACATGTTATTCTCATAATGGCAGTAAATTATTCATAATTCATTGATTCACCCTATACTACTTTTATGTACTTGACGAACACATGAATTATTTTTTGAATTATCACTCAGTGTCATTTAATCATGTAGAATTTCATATTTACATGCAACGCAGGGATTCCCCAACCTTTTTGTCAGCTGAACCTCTTCAACCTAATATACTTGAAGTACCCCCTGAGATTTTAAGTTAAAGACACACTATAGCCGTGTTTCCACCGCAGAAACTTTCCCCAGGAGCTAGGGACTTTGGGGTGGTACTCAGTGTGTTTTGATCTTAGGGACCAGAGTCTAATGCTGCCTTCACGTGCTCTTGGAATTATTGTAAATACGAGTTTCCTAGGTGATAATTGCACATGAACGCCCTCCCAAAACTTCAATGCTATGAGCTTGTAATCACGACTTCAGAAGTGGGAATTATCAAATTTCCAATAGCACGTGAAGGCAGCATTAAAGAAGTTCAGAGTAAAAATTTCCCATTTAGAAAGTCCCTGCTCGCGAGAGAGTACTTTTTCAAAGTTCAGTAACTTTTGGGGGTGGGACTTGGGAGCTGAACATGCTGATTGGTTAAGTTCACGCAGCATTTTTAAAAGTCTATTGCAGTGCATGCAGTAAAAGTTGTTTGTTATTCGAATAGTTAAAAAATACGACCAATGGACCGTATTAAGTTTATATGCGGAGGGCGAAATCCAGCGGGAACTGGAAAGTCGCGCACAGTACTGTTTTTTTCTATTGACTTTTTTAAATTCTTTTTATTATCTGTGTATTGTCACTGCAATTCTGTTTGTGCTGTGGAAGCTTCTGTCACCAAATTCCTTGTACTGTATGTCTAAACATACCTGGCAATAAAATTCTTTCTGACAAGAAAAAAAATGCTGTTCCCTCAACATAGGATCAACATAGACCAGTGGTCCGTTCTTCGTACATCGCTGACTCAGTTAGCTGGATTTGATTGTTGACGATTTGACAAGATCTTGGATTGTTTGGTTCTTCGACGCTCATCCTGGACTTGCTGTCATAGCAACAGGTCCATAAACTCAAACTGCTCGGGGCCCCGCTCATTTCATGTAAACACCAGGCCCCGATCAGACAGAACGCGTTTTTCAGGTTTGAAAACGCGAGGCGCTCCGCACTGCCTTTTTTGGTTGACGTTTTTTAATTTAGAAAATAGAAGTGCACTGCGGTTTTTTATGTTGCTAGGCAACCCCCGAATCAGCTGTGCTGTCAGTCTAATCAAGATAACCGTCACCACAACGGAAGGCCCGCCTCTCCATTCATTCAATTGGACAATGAGAAAAAAAACGCGATGACGTCGGGCGCTTTTCTGCTCAGAGTTGATTTTTTTTTTTTTTTTAACTTCATGCGCTCAGAGCGCTCCTGGAAAAACGCGAGGCGCCCGGGGCGCACAAACAGCGCGCATAACGCTCACTGCCAACAGAAAACTATTCAAAAAAGGCGCCTCTCACTGCAAAAACGCTTCAAAAACGTTCTGTCTGGTCGGGGCCTAACTTTTTAAGCGGCATCGTTGATACTTAAAATCTGTCCCAGCCACTGCTACTTTATTAATAATAATTTAAAATAATAATAATATATAAATTCATTGGAAAATAATATGATAATGTTGTGTAGTCTATAATACTATAGACAAAGCCAGCTTTACTGATTGAGATAACTTGATCTTGACTCTTGACAAACTTGAATTAATGCTGTCACGTAACAAATCTGCTTCAAAGATAAAATTAAATGAATTGCTAATTACAACATTGAAATAAAAATGTAAAGCCTGTACAAATACTAGAAATCGTAAATATAAATAATTGGGAATCATCTTTACGCTTAAGTTTAGGACCTGTTGCTATGACAGAACCTAACAAACCAGGCCCGTTCTTCGTACCTCGCGCCAATAAGCGCATATCTGGCACTAGATTTTTGTGTGTAAAGAGTGTCACGGCCACCCTAAAATGTTATTGCCGCCCCCACTAGTTACCCCACACTATTGGATCAGAGTACTGTCCATCTGACAATTCCTATATGCCATTGGATCAGAGAACTGTCAATCTGACGATTCCTATATGCCATTGGATCAGAGTACTGTCAATTACTGTCAAAAAAGTGTGTGTTTGGAGCGCTCAACAAAACCATTAGATCACAGAGCTCGGTCAATGCTTTTGCAAGGTAACGCTTTTTTTAAACCATACAATAAAGCTAAATTCAAATTAAAGGCCATTTAAAAAAAAACAGGTACAGTAAAAAGTGCACAAATCTGTATTTTGTTAGGGCAGTATTTGTGGCAGTCAAGAAATCACGCTGTGAAATGGGCAGATAGCATTGCTCGGTGTGTATGTTAGAGGCAAAATATAACTGCAGACTCACTTCAGTATTTCATGATGAAGTGAGTATGCAGTTATATTTTGACTCTATAAAGCTTTCGTCTCTTACTTGCACCTCCAAAAAGTTTTTGCGCCAATGCATTGTTAAAAGAATCAGTGTGTTTTGTAATTGTCCCATATAAAACTTTAACGGCCAATTTAAAAATGGTATAATAAAATGTGCTAATTCACAACATTAATACATCCTTTATTAAATCACTTTGTCGAAATTAACGCATCTTTACGGATGGTGTTGAATGCTGAATCGATTCATTTAGTTCTAATAGTGCTTAATGCAAGCAGTGTCGTACACACAGAGGGCATAGCGTCGCGTTATTTAAAGGGGAAGTTCAAGCATCAATGAGTAACAAAAACCGCACTGAATCAGTATTTATTCTTATTACTTTCATGTGAAATGTAATAACATGTAATAATTATGTAGTTATGTCTGAGAACAATTTCTTAGCAACTAGGGATTGCACAAATATATATATATTATATAGGCCTATAGGCTATACAGGCATCTGGCTACACAGTGGTATTACTGGTATTAATTTTAATCCTTATTAACAAATATATACAAATATAATTTGGTATGTATGTATGTATTTGTTAATTAATACCAGTAATACCAATGTTGCTTTTTAAAATTTGACTGGGGGCACCAAAAAGGATTTCGCCTAGGGCGTCAGAATGGCTAGAAACGGCCCTGTTGGTTCTTCAAACGAATGTGTGGATTGGATTAAAATATCTGGATTAAGTTGTCTGAGATTACTGAGCGTTCTCGTGTTCCCTGAAGAGGGCAGATGCATGCATCGATACTCAAACCACAATCAGCAATGCAGCGATTGGCTGAATATAAATATTATTTTCAAATTAATTTACATATTATTATTATTTAAATTATTATTGCCCCTGGTTCAGTAAGGAATTCTTGTAATAAAGTAGCAGTGGTTGGGACAGATTTTAAGCATCACCTCCTCTTAAAAAGATGCAATTTAAAGGATTATAATTGCAAGGAAAAAAAGGATTTTTCTATTATGTGGAGAAAAATCATGGAATGTTTTCCTCCAAAAACGTAATTTCTTTTTGACTGAAGAAAGAAAGACATGAACATCTTGGATGAGATGGGGGTGAGTAAAATATCAGGAAATTTTCATTTTGAAGTGAACTAATCCTTTAATCCTGTTTACATAAAATGAGCCTGCTCCCGAGCAGGTTTAAATTTATGGACCTGTTGCTATGACAGCAAGTCCAGGGGTCCATTCTTCGTACCTCTCTTAATACATCTGAGATGATTTGACATACCATAATTGTGATATTTGATCTCTGGCTAATTTGGTTCTTCAAACGAATTTGCGGATTGGATTAAAATATCTGGATTAAGTTACTGCGCGTTCCTGTGTTCCCTGAAGAGGGCTGATGCACTTGAAACCACGATCAGTAATGCAGCGATTGGCTGGCGGCAAGACAGCAATGTAATGACATCATGTAATTAAAAAAGCCACCTGGCAAAAAACTTGACAAAAAAAAACAAAAAAAAAACACCAATTTCTGGACCTTTATAAGGAAACAGCCAAACGACCAAACCAACATAAAAGTTATAATAGATAAATGAAATGTGCACTGTTTTTTTTAAACATGATTCCCAATTATTTATATTCATGATTTTATAGTATTTGTACACCCTTTACATTTTTATTTCAATGTTGTAATTAGCAATTCATTTAATTTAATTCAATTGGAAGCAGATGTCACGTGACAGCATTAATTAAAGTTTCTTAAGGGTCAAGATCAAGTTATCTGCATATGTGTAAGACTCCAATGTGTAAGACTCCATGTGTAAGACCAATGTGTAGGACAGCATGTGTGTAAGACTCCAATAAAATTATAAAGTAATTATCCTATCAATAATAAAATCTCTCAATCAATGAGAGTGTCCATAGTATTATACACAACATTATAATATTATTTTCAAATACATTTTTATATTATTATTATTGTTGTTGTTGTTGTTATTATTTAAAATTATTATTGCCCCTGGTTCAGTAAGGAACTCTTGTAATAAAGTAGCAGTGGTTGGGACAGATTTTAAGTATCAACGCCGCTTAAAAAGATGCAATCTAATCCTGTTTACATGAAATAAACCTGCTCGCGTTTAAACTTCCGGACCTGTTGCTATGAGAGCAAGTCCAGGATGAGAGTCGAAGAACCAAACAATCCAAGATCATGCCAAATCGTCAACAATCAAATCCAGCTAACGTTAACTGAGTTAGCGACGTACGAAGAACGAGCCCCAGGATCATGTCAAATCATCAACAAAATCCAGGTACGAAGAAAGGACCGCCCCAGGACTTCAATTGCCTGACGACGAGATTTGTATCTCAAGTTACCTCTACAAATTATCACTTTTGTGAGAAGCCTAAGAAATTAATTAAAACATGAAACTCCGATAACTTTACAAACAACAAAAACAACCAAATTTCATTATAGGCTCAGTGAAACTGAAATATTATTGTCGGTGCATTTCGCAAATTAATAAAAAATAAATAGTTCACTCACTATGAGGATCCGCCATCGTGAAGGATCGACTTTATCCTGCGTTTTAAAATACAGCAGAACTATTATTTGAAGAGTGTAGTGCAGTGAGAATTCCAAGAAGTTACACCGTTTGTTTTGTCATCATCTATTCTAAAACGCACAAAAGCCTTCCTGACTCGAGAAACAGGAAGAGGGAATGCATTGTTGTCACATTCCCGTTGGAACACGACACTCCCTCAGCCGAACTCAGTGGCAGAAGAGCTGCTGCATGACTGGATTTAATAGGGGAATCGTATTTCCTGACATTTATATGAGCCTGATTTTGACGACGGGGAAATACCATAGACCGTAAAAAAAAAAAAACATAAAGCAAATTTGCCTGTGAACGCTTTATATAAATACATTATAGGTAGGTCTAAATCACTTATATCAATGTTATATCATTTATATCAATATCGTCATATCGACTCGTCCAGCCCTAAAACTTTTTTTTGTCAGTGTTTATTTAAAAACATCCAATTTATAGAATATAATATAGTAAATATTTAATTGATGAGTTGTCAATACAATATATTACGGTGACGCATTGCTGCCACATACATAGGCCTATTATATTTTCCACTCAATTATGTAGTAATAACGAGATATTATGTCGTTTTAACGACATCTTTTATCGTAATAACGAGATGTTATGTCGTTAAAACGACATATTTTTCTCGTTAAAACGACATATATTTTCTCCTAATAAGGACATATGTTGTATAGTGATGTGTACAAAATATGCCTTTTTCTACATTATAGGCTAGCCTATGTGCCTTTGTCACACTGAGTCGTACCTGAGTATGCAATGGGTAAGACTTAAGTTGTTGAGAGAAAAAAAAAACAGGTAAATCGCACTGGTGTGTCAAGTCGCATTTTATTAAAAATACTGGTAAAAACTAAATGTTTACAAACATGTATTTTAGGCTATTCCCACAATAAATCCTTTAAATGTAACGAAATTCATTATAAGAATGAAAAATATAAATGTAAAACAAACAAATTATAGTGCCATTCATTAGCCTTCAAACAATATTTATTTTAAAACCTAAACGAATTAGGCCAGCCTATTTAAAGCGAAACTGAAACCAGAGTTGCTCCTCTCTCATTCTGCACAAATCCAAATGTTTCTATATTCGCACTTGGATGCTAAACTATTTATTATGATAGCAATGCTTTGTATGACTCGTGTCCCAGTCTAAAACAACATTTACATGAGCAAAAACGTGTTTGGAATAACACCACTGCACTGTAGAGCGGTAGTCACGATTGTATACAACAGACAGTATAAATTGAGACAAATAACTTTTTTCTGTTTGGTTGACTGCATTTTTAGTTTGATGATGAATAGACTGTGAAGTTTGGATTTTTCCCTTAGGCCTATAGCAGCGTGACAACTTAAAATAGCCTACTCCTTCATTTATGGTATTGTAGCTTTTATATATGCTACACGTTGTAGCATATTTGAGTTTATTTATTATAAGTTGTGTATTTGTTTATTATTATTATTATTAGGCTATGTGCATATTTATTTAGAACATTTAGTTAATTACCGTTCCCCTGTCGGGTTGTAGTCACCGCGTAGGGCGGGGGGGAGGAAGGGAGAAGGGCGAAATGTTTGAATTTGCATGGTGGTAACTCAAAGTTTTTTTTTGGCTTGGAATTTCGTTTGTTGGAAATATGAACTGAGTTTAGAAATGCTTTTGAAATTAAAAACTTTGCGTTTAATAAACAAAATACATTTTTTTAAACGAAGACAGCGTTTGGAGTGGAGTGCATGCAAAATAATCTGTTCCCAGAATCCAAGGCCTTTGTTGTCATTGTGAGTGTACACAAATAAAAGTAGACAGTTTATAGTTTATAATTACGTCTTGCCCTTATCTGTATGGCTAAAAAAGACGGAGTATTGTGAGCTGTTTCCGCTGTCATAAAGGAAAAATCCATCAGAATGCGCCGGCGCCTTCGTCACCATGGGTTAAAGAAAACGTAGCCTATTTAGTTTCATAGTTAGGCTTAAATATTGTTTAAATATATTAGCCTATGATATTATTTTTTTAATTTCATATGTTGATTATGAAAAGTGAGCAGCACGAGTAAGATAGGATACATCATAAGATGCGCAATATGTCTGGAGACATAGAGTGGGGTCAGACATGATTTTGACCACTTCATTGAGTTTTGTTTTGTAGAAAGTCTTTCTTTAAAGTGAATTTCGTTTTGTATAAATTGTATTTTAATTTTGATCAATGTTTCATCAACTAATTGCCTGTATATTTAATAAATAAGAAGCAAACCAAGAACGTGGGGAATGGATTGACGTGCGTATAACCCACTGGCCTGTTTCCGCGGCCTTTGAGTAAGGCTGAAGCTATAGTGTCTTTCTGTTTTTAATACATTTCTTGAATACATGTCTAGGCCTATAGATAGTTATGATATTTGTGGCTGCACCGGGGTCCGTAATTACTAGGTTAAAGTTAAGCAACTGAGGCTAATCATGAGCGATCCATGGCCCCAAAAAGGTTGTGAAATTTTGATTTAGATGATGGCTATCTATTATGAACTGTAGGCTACATCAATAAATTACAACAATTTCGTGCTATGGGCACTGCCACTGATACAGGCAGCGGAAGAGCCTATTTTACGCTGAGCTTGCTTCTGCTTTTCAGACATGGAAGTGTGACAAAAAGCACATAGGCTAGCCTATAAATTCTCTAATGTGGATAAAGGCATATTTTGTACACATCACTATACAACACATGTCCTTATTAGGAGAAAATATATGTCGTTTTAACGAGAAAAATATGTCGTTTTAACGACATATCTCGTTATTACGAGAAAAGATGACGTTAAAACGACATAACATCTCGTTATTATGACATAATTGAGTGGAAAAAATAATATGTATGTGGCAGCAATGCGTCACCGTAATATATAACAAAACAATATATAGGGTATGATATTACCCTAAAATATTGACACAAATGATAACTGCAAATCCGCGTTTCACTGCCTGGAGTTCAGTTGATTCTGGGAATTGCAGCGATCCATTTGCTTCTCTTTTCTGTAGCTTTCAGCAGTCTGTAAAAATATACCTCAGATTTCTTGTCAAATCTATTTGTACAGTCAATCTCAAAGCTCTTTCCCGTTTTAGACGTGTTTTGTGTGTTTTTTGCGGCATTCACGCTGAAAACCAATGCTGCCACTCAGTCTTTTTTGCCACTCAGTGGGCGTAACCGCATTCACTCCGGAAAACGGTGACGTCACGTGCATACCCTCTATAGTAACACAGGTGATCCGACACGCCCATGGACTACTATGGCAGAAATCTACTGAAAAGTATATACCCTGACTGTCAGCCCAGCAAGATGCTCATTACCTCTTAATATTTTTTCTTTTCTTATTTGTAACAGTTACAAACATTCAGTAGCCTATTTGATTATGAAATACGAAGTAGGCCAAGTAGTTTTACACTTTTTGCTATAGGCCTACATAAACACTGACCAGAATACACATATTTGTACTATTTGTTTGATACCTGTCAAAAACCTATATATAATTCCTATTTTCCCACAATTAATGGTTAAAGACAAGGAATGACTATATCTGTCCCCATGCCAGGTACAGTTGTAAGACAAGTACAACTGCTCGGGCTTCCCTAGAATAAGATAGATTTCAGAGAGAAGAGATAGATATTTGTGAAACAATCTTGTTTGTGAATCTTATTCCGTTACTCAGCACCAAAAATAGTCCAAAACTTTTGACTAAAAAAGAAAAAATAAATATCATTTTGATGAATTAATAACCTATTGCATAGAAAATGTTCACATTTTACTGTACACAATCTCAGTACATGCAATGGAGCTTCTACGTAATACGTAACATTGCACAAGAACATCCAACAAGGTTCTTATTTTCTTATGTTGTGGTTCTGCAGCATGAACTTTACTGTACATTTCATCTGTTATCATGTCTTTGTTCTTCAAACAGTCAGCAATCTCCATTATGAAACAAACTTTACAAATTCAGATTTGGATTCAAACAAACAAAAATATTCAAATGTGATAGCGTTTCAGTGTGACTCTTGAAATCTATTTCCTCATGCTCCCGTTTAAAAAAAGAACTGTACTTTATCTTGCATTTATGATGAACTTTATTTTTTTATTTTATTGCTTTTAAAAATGTAAAATACAAAAGAAAAGATATGACCTGTGTGCTTTTTTTCCCATAGCAACTTTTACGTTTTTTTAATTGTATGTGGTTATTTTTGCACAGTATTATAAAATAAAAACATCTTTCATAGTAAATCGTTGTCATAATGAGTTAAACATAAGCATATTACAGCGACAATCAACACATATTCATACAGTACAGTTGGGCTCAAAAACAAAATAGGGATTTAAATCTGGATATAAATTTCATGTTTTAAAACAAAGAAAATAATTATTTGTTAAAAGTTATAAAATAAATGAAAAAATATAGTTCAAATTCAGCATTTCATGGCTGTATAAAATAAATACTCTTTGGATACTTCTCAAATCATGCTGGAAAATACGATCATCAGGTTTCATGCAAATATCTGAAGTTCATGTGAAAATTAGAAAAACAGAAGCATCTGTATCTCTCTCTATATACATGTATAATGAAGCTGTAGCTGACATTTATGTCTCAAACTGACTCAAACTCAAAGTTCCTCTCTGATGTTCTCTCAGCATTACTGTGGTCCACTGTGTTCAGACTCCAGCTCATCTACTAGACAATGTTCCTTTTCCTTAAGCAGTCTGTAGAATTCTGCTTTTACAAAAGATTCATCAGTCAAGAACATCCAATAAGAGTCTTTACTCAATATGCAAATAATAAATAATAAAATAGTTTGTTGCTTTTATAACTGCTGCATGATTTCCATGTGATTAAATAATTTAATTAAAAATTAAAAATGTATATTCACCGAACATATTTAATTGTGCTCAGTCAATCTATGAAGTCGAAGTAAAAAATCCATGTTGGATGAATAAGTCCTAAATCCAAAAAACTGTATACGCATGCGCAAAATGCGCCTGAGGAAAACCGTTCGTATGGATATTTCAAACAAACATTCCCAAGAGGATAGAGATATTCATCGTCACAAGATGTTGGTGAGTATTGAGCACTGAAATTATTCTCCAGAGTTTTGCTTTATGACCCGGTATGAAGTTTAAAAAACATTTAGTAGAATCACGAGTTAATATCCATTCATAGGTTTCATGAGTGTGTTCTCGGTTACCAAATAATTATCTAATGGTAGCCAATAGTTTTATTTTCCTCATGTCATATACACTCACCTAAAGGATTATTAGGAACACCTGTTCAATTTCTCATTAATGCAATTATCTAATCAACCAATCACATGGCAGTTGCTTCAATGCATTTAGGGGTGTGGTCCTGGTCAAGACAATCTCCTGAACTCCAAACTGAATGTCAGAATGGGAAAGAAAGGTGATTTAAGCAATTTTGAGCGTGGCATGGTTGTTGGTGCCAGACGTGCCGGTCTGAGTATTTCACAATCTGCTCAGTTACTGGGATTTTCACGCACAACCATTTCTAGAGTTTACAAAGAATGGTGTGAAAAGGGAAAAACATCCAGTATGCGGCAGTCCTGTGGGCGAAAATGCCTTGTTGATGCTAGAGGTAAGAGGAGAATGGGCCGACTGATTCAAGCTGATAGAAGAGCAACTTTGACTGAAATAACCACCATAAACCGAGGTATGCAGCAAAGCATTTGTGAAGCCACAACACGCACAACCTTGAGGCGGATGGGCTACAACAGCAGAAGACCCCACCGGGTACCACTCATCTCCACTACAAATAGGAAAAAGAGGCTACAATTTGCACGAGCTCACCAAAATTGGACAGTTGAAGACTGGAAAAATGTTGCCTGGTCTGATGAGTCTCGATTTCTGTTGAGACATTCAGATGGTAGAGTCAGAATTTGGCGTAAACAGAATGAGAACATGGATCCATCATGCCTTGTTACCACTGTGCAGGCTGGTGGTGGTGGTGTAATGGTGTGGGGGATGTTTTCTTGGCACACTTTAGACCCCTTAGTGCCAATTGGGCATCGTTTAAATGCCACGGCCTACCTGAGCATTGTTTCTGACCATGTCCATCCCTTTATGACCACCATGTACCCATCCTCTGATGGCTACTTCCAGCAGGATAATGCACCATGTCACAAAGCTCGAATCATTTCAAATTGGTTTCTTGAACATGACAATGAGTTCACTGTACTAAAATGGCCCCCACAGTCACCAGATCTCAACCCAATAGAGCATCTTTGGGATGTGGTGGAACGGGAGCTTCGTGCCCTGGATGTGCATCCCACAAATCTCCATCAACTGCAAGATGCTATCCTATCAATATGGGCCAACATTTCTAAAGAATGCTTTCAGCACCTTGTTGAATCAATGCCACGTAGAATTAAGGCAGTTCTGAAGGCGAAAGGGGGTCAAACACAGTATTAGTATGGTGTTCCTAATAATCCTTTAGGTGAGTGTATGTATAAAATAATAGGTAATAATAAGTAAATTAAGTCATTTTTGTGATATACAGTGTGGAGAACAAATATTTGATACACTGCCGATTTTGCAGGTTTGCCCACTTACAAAGCATGTAGAAGTCTGTAATTTTTATCATAGGTACTCTTCAACTGTGAGTGACGGAATCTAAAACAAAAATCCAGAAAATCACATTGTATGATTTTTAAGTAATTAATTTGCATTTTATTGCATGACAAGTATTTGATACATCAGAAAAGCAGAACTTAATATTTGGTACAGAAACCTTTGTTTGCAATTACAGAGATCATACGTTTCCTGTAGTTCTTGACCAGGTTTGCACACACTGCAGCAGGGATTTTGGCCCACTCCTCCATACAGACCTTCTCCAGATCCTTCAGGTTTCGGGGCTGTCCTGGGCAATACGGACTTTCAGCTCCCTCCAAAGATTTTCTATTGGGTTCAGGTCTGGAGACTGGCTAGGCCACACCAGGACCTTGAGATGCTTCTTACAGAGCCACTCCTTAGTTGCCCTGGCTGTGTGTTTCGGGTCGTTGTCATGCTGGAAGACCCAGCCACGACCCATCTTCAATGCTCTTACTGAGGGAAGGAGGTTGTTGGCCAAGATCTCGCGATACATGGCCCCATCCATCCTCCCCTCAATACGGTGCAGTCGTCCTGTCCCCATTGTAGAAAAGCATCCCCAAAGAATGATGTTTCCACCTCCATGCTTCACGGTTGGGATGGTGTTCTTGGGGTTGTACTCATCCTTCTTCTTCCTCCAAACACGGCGAGTGGAGTTTAGACCAAAAAGCTCTATTTTTGTCTCATCAGACCACATGACCTTCTCCCATTCCTCCTCTGGATCATCCAGATGGTCATTGGCAAACTTCAGACGGGCCTGGACATGCGCTGGCTTGAGCAGGGGGACCTTGCGTGCGCTGCAGGATTTTAATCCATGACGGCGTAGTGTGTTACTAATGGTTTTCTTTGAGACTGTGGTCCCAGGTCTCTTCAGGTCATTGACCAGGTCCTGCCATGTAGATCTGGGCTGATCCCTCACCTTCCTCATGATCATTGATGCCTCACGAGGTGAGATCTTGCATGGTGCCCCAGACCGAGGGAGATTGACCGTCATCTTGAACTTCTTCCATTTTCTAATAATTGCGCCAACAGTTGTTGCCTTCTCACCAAGCTGCTTGCCTATTGTCCTGTAGCCCATCCCAGCCTTGTGCAGGTCTACAGTTTGATCCCTGATGTCCTTACACAGCTCTCTGGTCTTGGCCATTGTGGAGAGGTTGGAGTCTGTTTGATTGAGTGTGTGGACAGGTGTCTTTTATACAGGTAACAAGTTCAAACAGGTGCAGTTAATACAGGTAATGAGTGGAGAACAGGAGGGCTTCTTAAAGAAACAGGTCTGTGAGAGCCGGAATTCTTACTGGTTGGTAGGTGATCAAATACTTATGTCATGCAATAAAATGCAAATTAATTATTTAAAAATCATACAATGTGATTTTCTGGATTTTTGTTTTAGATTCCGTCACTCACAGTTGAAGAGTACCTATGATAAAAATTACAGACTTCTACATGCTTTGTAAGTGGGCAAACCTGCAAAATCGGCAGTGTATCAAATACTTGTTCTGCCCACTGTATGCGACCGTTGAACACATTGCCGTTAGATTGCCGGCCTCTTTCAGGGCTTATTGCCTTAAGTTTAATACTTAACACGTCAAGCTCGTGATTTTCTTATTCATCCATTCATTCGTCTCATCCTCATTATATAATTAAGTAACTTCTGTTCTGTCACTTGCCAGATGTGATGCAGGGGAACTTTGTCATTAATGTTAGTTTTTATTTTTATTTGCAGGTTTTTAGCCTATGCAGTGCCGCTTTTTCTTCACCACATCATGTTTTCTACACCACATTAACCCACCCTGTTATGCAGAAGACTTCTTGAATGTATTCAGAGTTTTTTCTTATTGAAAATAATGTATTTTCACCAAATATCCTGTGTTGGAATTGACTTGTTAATAAAGTAATGTGATAAAATGTCAACCCTGTTGTCTGTGTTCTGTATTTTGCTTGATATATTTTTTCTAAAATTTTTGTCTTTTGGGACAGTGAGAAATAAACAATTGTTACTACAATTTAAAATATTTAATTGGACCAACGTCACAGTTTGGTAAATTACATTTTTCCATTGGCTCAACATATTATTTCTGATTGAGCCCATGTTAACAGACTGTTGCCACAATTGATAAAATTCTATTCACAGAAATTCAATTTGGCCAATTGAAAAATTTAGATGTGACCAGTCACTAGAAAATTTTGAATTGGAGAGGCCTGAATTTTTTTTACAGTGTATAAAAAAAAAATCTGATAATATATCTTTGTTATCTCGAGAGTAATCATTTTAGGGGCCCTCTCAAAATGCGGTGCCCCAGGCAAGTGCCTGCCTTGCCTGCCCTATTGCGACGCCTCAAAAAAAAATCCTTGGATGAGGAATTGGATTTTAACCTAGTGTTAAAAGGAAAAAGTGATATAAAGTCATGGAATAGCTTTAATGTTTTGTGACTGGGTATGTTTATGCATAAAGTAATAATTTTTAAAAAATCTAACAATATGGATCATCATTTCAATATCTATGTTACTTGGCGAAGAGAAGTAGCCTATTCTTAAATGAACAGAGCTGCTCACACTTACATGTTCTGTTAAACTAAAAAAGAGAAAAACATATAAGTGGTAGGTTAAATTTGAAAGTTAAAATGTATAGATATTTTAAGAAAGCAATCATTTACCTGTTGAGAGTGTGTTGACAGTTGTGTAGTTGTATAGCTGAGCTCCAGAAAATCAGTAATGAGGTTGCTTTGATAGTTACAGATTTGAAAAGAAAAAGGCGGTAATAAAGAACCCTAAACTCTAACACAAAGAACCATTTCAGCACTGTATTATTTACTGTCTTGTCAAAGTCTATTAGAAAAAGTTTAAAAAAACATTTAGGATATTTGTAAGTGTGAAATGGTGAGAGTTTTGGAAGAATGGAAAAGCACTGACAAGGATCTGAAACCTGGATCAAACCTTCAGCATGTTGTTCAAACTTTCTAGTAAAATTGGAGATTTGATTAAAAAAAAATCAGGCTTATCCTGATCCCAGTTGATGGGTGAGTCAAAAGTTGTTTCTAACAATCGCATCATATTATTGTATGTATTTCTTTGTATTTATTTTGTTGGTGGCCAGGTGAGGGGTGAGGTCTGACTATTTCAAATAAATTGAAAATGGAAGGGGATGTTTGCCTACATTGTGATATGTTCCATTTAGAGAACTGGTAATCTGGAAAAGTTTGTATTGATCCAATCCAGTGTTCCAAAATTGAAATCATTCTGATCCACTTTTGAACAACTGGACTTTTTAGTGAATGTATGAACTATGAAGTAATTTCCATTAAGATCACACAGGTGTCCTAGCATAATAACAACAGGTAGGCTATCGTCACATTAACTGTGAACATGTTTTTCCTGAAAATTGTGCTTATGCTTATTTTGCATCTAACGCAATATAAATGTTGAGCCCAATTAGGCTACTGTTTTTTGGAGGGCACAGGAGTCAGGACACTGCTTATATTAGGCTACATGTTCAGTTTCAATTCTGTGAGTTTTCTGTCTATTGCCTCACGGTGGCGTCAGTGTCCCGTCAAAGGTCCCTCCACCTCCAAAGTCCAAGTGAAGTTCACAGGCACCGGCCCGTCAGGAGCGCGTGGGAGCGCGCTTGTGGGGAAAGTAGGCGCTATCGTACCGAAGGAGTTCGCTCGCGCCGCGGCTCAGAAACAAGGAACTTCGACGCTCAACTGCCCAGAAAGACCAATGAGCCTCCAATTCAGCCTGTTTCTTTAGCTATAGCCCACGAAACACCTGGAATATCTCGTCAGGTACGTTCATCTGTCGGTAAACTGTGAAAATAGGTATAATGATAGGTGTTTCATCTTGTTTTACGGATTTTTTTTAAACGTGCTAGCAGGTTAGCAGGTAGGAGGAATGAGAGCGAACCTGTTTCCTCAGGTCTGTTTAACTGTACTCTGCTGAGTAAACATAAACATTTATACATACTTTAACACTGAATTAAATGATCAAATTAAATTTGAAAGTTTAATTTGAGAGGTTAATCTATCACACATGTGAGTTTTAAAGTGTGTCCCTCACCTGAGGGAAAGAATTTCACCTGACCTCAGATTATTTAAGGTCTTCACTTTAGCGTCATTCTGTTTTTAATAACTATTTATATAATATATATTCACTTCTATGAAACTTGTTTCGTCGTTTGGATTATATTTGACTGGAAAAAGTAGATTGCGTGAAATTTGACATTGATGTCGTGTCATTGTTTGAAGTGTGTACATGACAATGCTACATTTATATGTCATACACAGAGGAAAGTGACAAGGAAATTGCTAATTTTATCTCATATATTGGGCGAAATGGTTATTGACAATGGCAAACTGTAAACGCTAGTTTACATATTCTGTCATGTAGATGCTTAACACTTAGTTTAAACGTCCTTTCCCATAAATACCGGATTAAAATCAGTATGACAGCACTTTAAATTGTCGTCATGATGTTGACAGCAGGGCAGTATGTAGTGAGAGATTGTGTTTGAGATATGAGGTTTCTGTGTGTGGGCGGAGCTTCTGTCACATGCTTTGCTCGTACATTGTCTTGTTATACTTTTTGTGCATTATTTATTCAATTAAGTGAAACATTTGCTTTGTGCTGCTCACAGGCATTCATGTCTTTCATTCACTGCACTTTCCCATGACAGATGTCTCTGTGTTTAATGCTAGAAAAGGCCTTGTGAATTAAACTTTGTTGGTCTTCTAGTCCAACAACATGAAAGAAAGCTTTGATCTTTCTCTAGGGTTACCAAAGTCATGAAAAACTTGGAAAGACATGTAGAAATTAGTTATGCTTGGCTCAAAAAATATTTTATGGCTAGAAATTGCTTTGTTTGAGCAATATTATTATTATTATTATTATTATTATTATTATTAAATAAATAAAAAAATCCTTATCCAATAATGAATTACTGGGAAGTCATGGAAAAGATGTAGGAACTTTTTTTTATCTCTCTTTTCTTTATCCTTGGCCATTTTAACAAAATCCCATTCTCAGACACTTCACCATAGGATTTAGTCTTCCTGATGTCATCATCACTCATTGGATCAGGTTTGCGTTCAGTAAGACAGTGTTTACCTGCTGTGTTCAGAGGTTTCAGGTTAAAGGGTTAGTTCACCAAAAAATGAAAATTCTGTCACAAATTACTCACCCTCATGTCGTTCCAAACCCGTAAAATTTTTGTTCATCTTCAGAACACAAATGAAGATCTTTTTAATGAAATCTGAGAGCTTTCTGTCCCTCCATTCACAGTCTACACAACTACCATTTTCAAGCCCCAGAAAGGTAAAGACATTAAAGTAATCCATGTGGCTCCATGTGGTTTAAATTCATATTTATGAAGCGACATGAGTGTTTTGTTTGCAAAAAACATAATTTACCACTTTATTTAACTAATGTGCGTTCACGCAAGCACCACGACACATGTTGTGTTGTGTTGTCACGAGAGTGTAGGAACCCTCACATTTGGTACATTTCTATAACATTAGAAGTTAAAATAGAAAACTGCTATTTATTTTCAGATATACACTATATTAGTGCTGGGCGGTATGACCAAAAATTTATATCACGGTATTTTTCAAACTTATACCGGTTTCGCGGTATATGACGGTATGCATGACCCATGCATGACCGGGTGTTAACCACATTTTCTATTGATTGAGAGAGGAAATACTGCAGTAGATTGACTTACTGCCTTATTTTACTGTCATGACGAGTGAATATTGTAGAAAAATTCCACACTAGAATTAATACAGGTTTGCAAGGCCCCACAAAATGATGCTGTGGGGAGACAACAACCAATAATAGCGCTAGTCTCTGAACAAATGACACATGTCAGTTTAACACAGAAAGAAGACTTTTTTTACTTTTTTCCCCCTTCATCTTTGAATTTTAGGTCTACATCATTGTCTTCTGTGTATCAAAATAATCCATCATGTCATCGCGGTCATGATCAGACGTATGGCTGTATCAGTGTCCTTATTTGCACATATATTTCATTTTAAGAGAGTGATTAAATATGCGCGCATACACGGTGCTGCCGGTGTTACCGGTGTTCAGGTGAAACACCGGTTACATCACTTGCCCACAGCGGCACCGCCCCCATCGTCGTTTTCATTTTTATAGTAATAAAATCATTTAGTTAAGTTAGAGAACAGACACTACAATTAAAAACTGAATGTGTCTGCTCAATACAGTGTGAACTGAGCGAGTCGCAGCACAAACACAGCAGGAGTCAGATTTCATTCATCACGAGAGCGAAGAGCTGACAGACAAGATGATCGCAGAAGATTTGGTTTCAAAGCAAAATGTATAAGCGTCTATTTAAGTGAGTTTGTCATTGTACCGTTTTGTTGTTGTGTTTTTCATTAAGAATAATAGGCTAAAAAACCCACAATTCGAACAACCCGCCCCCGAATTGGCGCTAATTCTAAACCGAAACTAAAATGAGCACGGCCGCACGGGCATTTATTCACGGCTGCACAGTCATTCACGGTGCATGTCCAGTCTGGCACGTTTTCAGTTCATGCCTATGGAAGCTTAACTTTCATAGGAATTAATTGAAAACACTCGCTTTGCTCCGCACCACTCCGCTATGAATGCCCGAGCAGCCGTGCACATTTTAAGTTTAAAATGAGCGATTTGAAAAGCCCCCGCTGGTGATACCAGTTTTATCGGTGTTGTCACATGTCGATTAACCGGTGGGAAAATTTCCTCATCGTCACATCCCTAATGTCCATAAAAAACTTAAAACACGCTCACTCCGGTTTGTATCTGATCTATATGATCCATGTGGTGAGTATATGTGGTGAGTACTCATCGCAGTACTCCGCACAGAAACCGCTCTCTTGCCCGCGCCCCATGTTGTTTGAATTCTCCGCTATAATGCGATCTCAGCTGTGTCCTCACTACAGTGCAACAGTGAAACGGGACCCCTCTCAAACAGTGTCGTGCTGCGCCGGGTTCCGAACGTTGTTTAAGTGACATACACCGGTATTGCGGTATAATAAAAATTAATATCATAACGAAAATAAACACCGGTATTCGGTATGAACCGGTATACCGCCCAGCACTACACTATATTGCCAAAAGTATGGGGACACCCCTCCAAATCATTGAATTCAGGTGTTCCAATCACTTCCATGGCCACAGGTGTATAAAATCAAGTACCTAGGCATGCAGACTGCTTCTACAAACATTTGTGAAAGAATGGGTCGCTCTCAGGAGCTCAGTGAATTCAAGCGTGGTACCGTGATAGGTTGCCACCTGTGCAATTTCCATTCGTGAAATTTCCTCACTACTAAATATTCCACGGTCAACTGTTAGTAAGTGTTATTATATCAAAGTGGAAGCAGTTAGGAACAACAGTAACTCAGCCAAGAAAGTGGTAGGCCACAAAATCACAGAGCGGGGTCAGCACATGCTGAGGCGCACAGTGCTAATAGCTACAGATCAATAGAGTCAGTAGCTACAGACCTTCAGATTATCTCAAGAACAGTGCGTAGAGAGCTTCATGGAATGGGTTTCCATGGCTGAGCAGCTGCATCCAAGCCTTACATCACCAAGTGCAATGCAAAGCATCGGATGCAGTGGTGTAAAGCACGCCACCACTGGACTCTAGAGCAGTGGAGACATGTTCTCTGGAGTGATGAATCACGCTTCTCTGTCTGGCAATCCGATGGACGAGTCTGGGTTTGGCGGTTGCCAGGAGAACGGTACTTGCCTGACTGCTTTGTGCCAAGTGTAAAGTTTGGTGGAGGGGGATTATGGTGTGGGGTTGTTTTTCAGGGGTTGGGCTTGGCCCCTTAATTCCAGTGAAAGGAACTCTTAATGCTTCAGCATACCAAGACATTTTGGACAATTTCATGCTCCCAACTTTGTGTGAACTGTTTGGGGATGGCCCCTTCCTGTTCCAACATGACTGCACACCAGTGCACAAAGCAAGGTCCATAAAGACATGGATGAGCGAGTTTGGTGTCGAGGAACTTGACTGGTCTGCACAGTCCTGACCTCAGCCCGATAGAACACCTTTGTGATGAATTAGAAACGGAGACTGCGAGCCAGGCCTTCTCGTCCAACATCAGTGCCTGACCTCACAAATGCGCTTCTAGAAGAATGGTCAAAAATTCCCATAAACACACTCCCAAACCTTGTCGAAAGCCTTTCCAGAAGAGTTGAAGCTGTTATAGCTGCAAAGGGTGGGCCAACTCCATATTAAACCCTATGGATTAAGAAAGGAATGTCATTAAAATTCATGTGCATGTATAGGCAGGCATCCCAAAACTTTTGGCAATATAGTGTATTAATTACACTCATATAAAAACTGAAATGTTTGTATACAACTCAGTCGCACATAAGGTAGTTTTCATAAACACTTGTCTTCATGACAAATTTATTCAAACTGAAAATTGCATAATTTTCCTGAGGTAAGTGAAATAATGTTTCCAAAGTTCCATCCATCCATCATCTTCCGCATATCCGGGGCCGGTTTGTGGGGGCAACAGTCTAAGTAGAGACGCCCAGACTTCCCTCTCCCTAGATACTTCCTCCAGCTCTTCCGGGGGAATACCGAAGCGTTCCCAGGCCAGCCGGGAGACATAATCCCTCCAGCGTGTCCTAGGTCTTCCCCGGGGTCTTCTCCCGGTGGGACGTGCCCAGAACACCTCCCCGGGAAGGCGTCCAGGAGGCATCCGAAACAGATGCCCGAGCCACCTCAGTTAGCTCCTCTCGATGTGGAGGAGCAACGGCTCTACTCTGAGCTCCTCCCGAGTGACCGAGCTTCTCACCCTATCTCTAAGGGAGCACCCAGCCACCCTGCGGAAAAGCCTCATTTCGGCCGCCTGTATCCGGGATCTTGTCCTTTCGGTCATGACCCGCAACTCATGACCATAGGTGAGAGTAGGAACGTAGATCAACCGGTAAATCGAGAGCTTCGCCTTACAGCTCAGCTCCTTCTTCACCACGACAGACCGGTACATCGACCGCATTACTGCAGAAGCTGCACCGATCCGTCTGTCAATCTCCCATTCCATCCTTCCCTCACTCGTGAACAAGACCCCAAGATACTTGCGACTGAACCCTTTTCCGACTGAGAACCATGGCCTCGGACTTGGAGGTGCTGATTCTCATCCCAGCTGCTTCACACTCGGCTGCAAACCGTCCCAGTGCACGCTGAAGGTCCTGGTCTGAAGAGGCCAACGCGACAACATCATCCGCAAAAAGCAGAGACAAAATCGTGTGGTCCCCAAACCGGACACTCTCCGGCCCCTGGCTGCGCCTAGAAATTTTGTCCATAAAAATTATGAACAGAACCGGTGACAAAGGGCAGTCCTGCCGGAGTCAGGGAAATGTTTGGGAATGTTTCCCAAAGTTGTTAAGTGAAATTGTTCACAAGCTGTTTTATCGACATCTTTTTGCATTTGAAACACTGAGCGATTATGTGAGACATAAGTTGTACTGTATATTTCAACATACCTTGTGATGTTCATGCATGTTTTTTTGTGCTATAACTAAAATGGAAGAAAAGACTCACGCTCCACACTGCTGCTTGAACTGAGGAGCTACAGCAATCTGTCACGTCACATTTAGGAGTCACTTTTAGCCCTGAAGACATGAATAGTGCTTTTGATCAATTTGTTTAGTTTTGTGTAATATTGTCATGTTTAGCATAGATGAATGTATGTGGTGTGTGTTTGGTATCACCTGTAGAAAATCACTGAAAAGGTACAATTTATATATGACCTAATAATCGTGTCTCAGGATGAGTTCAAGTCAAAGTCACCTGAGTGTGGATGTTTGCTCTGTGCTGAAGTTCATATACCCTGAAGCAAATTCCTCTTTGTTTCAAAATCCTGGTTTCTCCATGATGGTAGTTTTTACTGTAGTGTTGCTGTGAACTAGTCTTAGGAGTTTATTTGATTAATGTCTTTATTTGTGCACTTTACAGTGTAAAGTGCTCAAATAAAGACATGAACATAATACTGTGTGTTGAAATGTTACTGGATTAGAAGATGAGAAATTAGAGGTTAAATTTGCGGGTTTAAATAGAAAGGTGGTAATGAAGACTGTCATGTGAGTGGCAGTTGAAGTGAATGAGGGGTCTTAACAATATATCCAATATATAAATATATTGGTCAAAATATTGAACTCACACATTTTTTAAATGGGTTTTAATTATTGTTTGTTTACATCATTTGGTTATCAGCTTAACTATTGTCCAGAATTTTTATATTATGCATCCTATAAATGTTTCGTTTTTTATTTCTTTTATCCAAATGTTTCAAACTATTTCTTATTACTAATTAAAATTACAGCATTACTAATTTAATTTAATTTAATTTTTCTCCTTAGTTTTGTTTTCCATCCTGTTAGTCTTTTGTAATATCAATTGAATTGTTCTTTAATGACATGTTCCAAGAAGTGACATTATGTTTGGTGGGAAAAACAACAGCACAAACTTTATTTTGATTATTTTATTTTTATTTATAATTCTGTTATTTTTGTATAATTTTGAGTCAAAGATGGAACTGAGTGACAGTTGCTTGATCAAGCATTTATTTGTCATTCTTCGGTCATTTATCATAACAATGACTTGACTTTGCTAAAGCATTTCACATACTTATACAGACCGATATTTCTAATAAAATGTTGTCTCTCTCCCTTTCTCCTTCAGCTGATTCCATATCAACCCACCACACCCCACCATGCTCCTCTCCTCCTGCTATTGATCTTTGACCTCTGGCAGCGATGGCAGAACGCTCAGTGGCTCCAGGTCAGATGTACATAGAGGTGGAGTACGACTATGTGTACAAATCTAAGGACCGTTTGATCACCATTAAACAGGGGGAAAGTTACCTTCTTGTTAAGAAGACCAATGATGACTGGTGGCAGGTGCGCAAGGACGAGGCGAGTAAGCCCTTCTATGTCCCAGCACAGTATGTGCGAGAGGTGCGACGGGCTCTCATGCCCCCTCCTAAACCCCTCAGTGCAGCGTGCCGAGGGGGGACTGGACCCATTCGACCATCTGGCCTGGAAATCCAGCGGCCAGATGATAACAAAAAGAGCCCCTCTCCCTCCAGCAATGCTTTACTGCCACCCAGGGATGACAGAGGCAGCCCTGGCAGCCCGAAGGGACATGTCCCCCTCATACAAATGAACACTTTACCTGACTCGCTTCCTCGTTCCAGAGCAGAGTCCCCGAGTCGCAAAGTGGATGGAGAGAGAGATAAAGACAAAGAGTTGGAGAGGAGTGGTCGAGGACCAGAAAAAGGTGGAATTCAAGAAGCATTCACCGGAGAGGGAGGCAGCTCGGATAAGAACCGGAATGATTCAGAATCCGGGGATGATCTTAGCAGCGGTTCCACTGATAACCTACAGGTAAGAAACACTTGTATACCAACCAATAAGTGAACACCTTTATCTTCCTTCTTTCCAAAAAACTTTCCAAAAACTCCTTTAAACAATTTCGATTAATCTAATAAACAAATTTTCTGTTTTTTGAACATGCATATAATGATGTACACAAACACCTAAACATGTTCATTCCAAAACGCATTCCTGTATGCCACGGTGTTGGACTCCTGTTTAGCCTTAGTTACTCATAAATTTTTTTATGTGGTAATGTGAAATCATTCTCTCTCTCTCTCTCTCTCTCTCTCTCTCTCTCTCTCTCTCTCTCTCTCTCTCTCTCTCTCTCTCTCTTTCTCACAGTCACACTCCCTCCTTTCTCTGAAGTTTTTTTCATCATCTCCTCCCACTGTTTTTCTATCTTTTTCCTCCTGCTGTGTCATCAAAGCATTTCTGCTAAACAACAAATGTTTGCTGTTGTGTCATCATGGCATGTGTAGGATGGTGCGAATGCTTTATTTTGATTGTTTTCTCTTACTCGCACACTTACACTACCGTTTAAAGGTTTTGGGGTTTTTAAGGGGTTTTAAAGATTTTTAAGATTTTTTTTGTTTAAATGAGTACTTTTATTCAGCAAGTATGCATTAAATTGATCAAAAGTGACTGTAAAGATACAAATTAAATAAACAGTGCATTAATATTTTCAGCTACAGTAGGTGTATTTAAGAGATAAAAAACAGTACACAGACTTCCCTGTATGAATTAAATATGCACTGATTGTTATTAAAGCTACTAAAGTTATTCAGTCAAGAGCAGTGAGTGATTTTTCTCTTTGTATTTTATTTGATAAACATTAATGACACAGACGGCAGCAGGTTTAACTAATGCACCTAATGCACAGATCTAATATACTGATACACATCCAAGTTGTTTACATTCACGTAAGATATAAACAACTGTAAACCTTGTGTATTTGACAATTTAAGATGCGAACGAGAACTTAATCCGGTACTCACACACTGTCTTTTAGTGTGCGTACGCTTGAGGTGTACGTGCTCATAAAAGCTTATTTCAGAACAGTGTGTGAATTAAAAGTTTAACTGGCAAGGCTTTAAAATGCGTGCAGATAAACTTTCATGATGGAGAAGAACTGCAAAGGCAAAGGAGCGTCTGCTGCGTTGCTAAACATGATGTGAATGTACGTCATGTTGTACAGTATGTTGGGATGGGAGCACAGATTGTGGAGACATTTAAATTATTCACAATCTAAAATCATTCACAGTCTGTGATATTGCACACCCCAACCCCAATATACTTTATTTGAGGTATTATAGCAGGGGTTTAATTGTAGCGTATAATTACATTACCCTCTACAAACTTTCATTTCGTCTCACGCGCTTAACACGTAAATATAAACAAGCATTGGATCACTTCCACAGCTGCGTCTCTCTCACACATTTTGGAAGCGAACAGGTTAAAAAGATAATAGGGGTGACCCCGATTAGTCGAAGATTCAATGCTTTGATAGGAGGAGCCTGATTCGACTACCAATCTCACAGTCGAATCTTCGCAGAGATGTTATGAATCAAGGATCATGCCATTTTGTCTATATGGGGGTGCTCAATAACCCCTTTCACACATACAGTCTTTACTGGTAAATTACTGGTAAATGATCATGTGTGAACAGGACCTTTTCAAAAATGCAGCAGAATGAAGATTACCGGTATGAGCACATACGAAGTCGGCTTTAGGCCAATCATAAGTTCTTATGGAGATTATGTGATTACTCTGTTTACAGTAAGCTTTTAAATAGTTTTTCTATGTAAATATGCGCTAAATGATCATCTTTGACCGTTGCGCCACGTCTCGCAGCTTTTTCAACGTGTCACACTCAAGACCCTGCCTTCTTTTCTATTCATCAGCGTTGCGCTCTGCAATTGGATACTATTTTGCTTGTGTTTTTAAGAGCAAAAACGCGTTCTGTTTGATCACCCCCTTATGCCTTTCACTCAGATGTCAAAATATGTTGTCAAGTTGAACAGATAGTGAAACTAAAGTGCTTCGTCTCATGCGGGCGAATGAAGACAACGGCACAGCGTTTAAAGATGACTGACATCTCAGAATTTACCGGTATTTTGGTACCGATGTGTGAACGGAGTTGCTTGTGTGAACAGCATATTTGTGTATTTACGAGTAAAGTCATTTTGGTAATTTCCTGGGATTGCAGTGTAAAATGGGCTAATGTCTGATTTCACATAGAACTACCGGTTTTCAGTTTAGCTTTTTTTGTTGTCTCTGCAGTTAAAAAGACAAAGTTGACAATTCTGGCAGTACTTTCGTTATTTTAATAATTTCTTTATTTTTATTTAATTTATTGATCACTCAGTGTTATCTAATTTAATTATTTGTGGCTTGTTTTTTAAATATATATTCCCCTGCACTTTAGGCATTTTGCACACATTTGTTCTGCACCTTGTGACTTGATTCTGACTTATTCGTATTTTATTTTTTATTTTTATATATTAGAAAGGTATATTTTGTTCTAACGCCTTAAACACACACACACACAAGATTCAACTATCAGTTGACTATAGGCAAGACTTGACCATTCTGATTCGACTATGTAAAGCCTTAGTCGGGGACACCCCTAAAAGATAATAGACAAGTGTAGGTTGTGAATGAGTGATGTCCTTGTATAAAATGATGTCCTTGTGTAAAATACTTGTATATAACTGTATGTCCTGGTGCTCCGTATTACTTTACAACGAAAATCACTGCAATGCAGCAGCAGGATACTTTTGATTAATTTGTTTGGACTCTGAATTATGGATTTTTATTACCTAATATTAGTTCCCCCCTCTCAGGTTAACATTTTGTGGAACAATTGTGGAAAGAAGACAAAAATGTGAGCTGCCGCAAAATATGCAGAGTTTACTTGATTTTGCATTAAATTCAGTGATCGCAGAATCGCGAAATCCTGGAGGGACTGTTTGGGATATGTCCTGCTCTGTATTTTTGCCAACCTTGTTTCCATCTCTTCATAATCTACTGTCTGTAAACATCAGAAATCCTCAAACCAAAATAATTGTTTTAGCATCATCATTTCAGTAGTCTACAACAGGGGGCCTCAAGGGAGTGACAAGGGGCCTGTGATAGTCTAGAGAAAAACTGTAAATAATAAAAAATAATTAAATTAGATTAAAATAAATAAATGAATGAATGAAATGAATGAATGAATGAAAAATTAATAATAATTTATTTATTAATCTATTAAATAGATTAAATTAGTTCAAAATACATAAATATGATTTTGATGAATATAAATAAATAAAAATTAGATTACAGTTAAATAATAAAAGTGTGTGTGTTTGTGTGTGTGTATATATACAGTGTGTGTATATATATATATATATATATATATATATATATATATATATATATATATATATATATATAATATGTAACTTAATAGTAACTAATTTTATATTTATAATATCAATTTTTCATTGTATAAACTGGGTTTTTATAAAGACAGATGCCTTTTAAATTTTAAAATGGGGTCCCTCACATGAGGATGGTCATATTCGGGGGACCGTGGCATCTAAAAGATCGAAAACCCCTGGTCTTGAATATTGCTTAAGTAAAGACTGTGAAACTGAGCAAGGCGTGTTCTGTTTGTGCATATGTGTCTGTTAATGTACGTGACCAAAGGTCACTTGCAGGGATGTGGAGGATTTTGTGAACTACATACAGTACTACATAGAGAGAGAGAGTTTGATGGAAGAGGTGAAAATGCTCAGTCTGTAGTTCCTTCCATCATCTGTGTGTGTGAACAGAAGGGTTGTCTTTATTATGTTCATATGAAGATTTGCTTAATCTCTCTGAGAACAGAGGGAGAGTAAGAGAGAGTTTGGGTCGGGATGTTCAGCATGACGTGACGGTGTTGAATGGGAGGGGGTGAGGAGAGTGTTGCTCTGTGTTTGTTTGCGTGCTTTTGTGTATTAGCGCTCTGCACTGGCTCTAGCGTCCTGCATCCAGCCCAGTTCAGAGCTGCTTGCTGCCGTGGCTCCCATTATAGGATATTCTGCGCTGAGCAGCACTGCAGAGACATCATGTACCCAGAGGAACCGGTAAGGCTCACACGCACGCACACTATGCATGAATGCACATACACTCACACATGCACAATTGCTAAATTTACCACAACTACACTTAAAAATAGTGCATTCCCTCTGTTTTTCTGTTTACTCGTTTCGTTCTTTGCTGAATCACATATGCATAAAGGGATAATTCATCCAAAGATGACAATTCTGTCATTGTTTACTCACTTTTGTGTGTTTTAAACATGTATTTATTTCTTCTATGGAAGATATTTTGAAAAATGTTTTGGTCTGTTTTTGTCCATACACTGAAAGTCAATAGGGTCCAGTGTCAAGCAACTTATGTTTATGATACACTCTAGCCATGCAAATGTAGTTGAGCTTGCATGTGCAATACAGACGTTCACACAGGTTGTTCTAGACACATGCACACACAGACAGCAGTTGTTTTCAGAGAAAGAAATGGAGCTGGAACATGATGTGCTTATTGTCTTGTGTTACTGTGACATGCTGATGTGACCAGGATGTACACTGCTGTATTACATAAGCTCTGCTACATAACATTTCAGTGGACAGCTGGCCTGAGAAGCGCACACACACACACTACATCAAGAATGCACAATTTAAGAACGCATATACATCTCTGCACAAGCAGGCTAACACACACATTACCAGGCTTTAGCACTCTGTGTGTGTGTGTGTGTGTGTGTGTGTGTTTTAATTTGTCTGGCATTTTACACAACTGTAATAATGTGATTGTAAAAAAACGGTCTGATTCCTGATTTCCTCTGCCCTGATGCAGATGAAACGCATAAGCTGTTTTAATCTGTTTGCTCTGTCCACCGAATCTCAGTGTTCAGCTGCTCCATGGGTCTATTGCTCTGTAGCTTACATAATACTATAATGCTAATACTGCAGGATAGCTACTGTTAATACACTTCACTGTAAACACGGATCACTTATCACTGCTGCAACAGCTTTATTTAACCTCGCTGTGATGTTTGTGAGTTTATTTTAATGTAATTGTTCCCTGACAAAAGCGTACAAAAAAATATGGCATTCTAATGCTAATTCCTATTCTCCTTTTAGAAAGCAGCTGTGAGCTCATGGTTTAACCTTGTGTATCCCTGCACAGGTTTGTATTGAAACCTGATGAGTGGATTTAGTGCTTGATGTGAATGCTGAGTTTGAGAGTGTCTCTAATAGCGGGTGTTGTATCATGTTTAACATTGGATCTTTGTAGTCTCAGCCTCAGACTCAGCTGATGCATATTGCAGACAAAAATGGCAAGAGCCACAAGTCTTACTGGCATTACAATTGAATTGGAGAATTTGAAAGGTCTAGTAAAGTATATCTCACTTTCCAAATAAAAGAGACAACCTGCAAAGTCACGGCTGGTCTTTTATGTGAAACTTGGTCTTAGCTTTTGCACTTGTACATTGGCTGGAACAGTCTGAAATATACAATTGTTTGTGTTATTTGAGGGCAAGAAGCATAATTTATTATACTATTTATGTCAGATTTTATTGCTGATTTGAAATGTTATTGAAATGGTTCAGTTAGGAATTAGGAGAAATACTTGCTGCCCTGAAAATTGCTGCCTGATTGTGTTCCTGAGATAGCCATTAAAGGGGTGGTTGATCAGCTTTTTTCGAAGGCTTGATTGTGTTTATGGGGTGCACTGTAACATGGGTTCATACTTCGTTTAAAAAAAAAACGCATTATTTTTCACATATTTTACCTTTATTCTACACCGCTGTGTCCCTTCTTGTAAAAACGGCCGGATAGCTTCCTGGTTCTATGAAGCCCCTCCCTCAGAAATACGCAATGGGCTCAGATTGGTTAGCTGGCCCCGTTGTGATTCGCTAACCGCCTAGTGCACGTTGTCCGGAAACGTCACGCCCCTTATCATTACGGGTAGTTGCATATGCTCAGGTGTACTGTAATAAACAATTGCGTCAATATTGCCTTATCAATTTGAGCCCAAATCAGACCCAGAGAATATTAGTGAAGAGGATCGATCAGAACCTGTGCAAGAACAGCTGTTACAGGACGTTTCAGAATGGTATGTTTTTTTAATTTGTAGTTGTCTCATACTTTGTAGATACGCTGTTATTTGTAAATGATACTAATGTTAGCATTTGATATACGGTTTTAGCCTTATTAAAGCTTTAGTACAGCAGAATACATGATTGCTTTGTAGCCTTTTTTTCATATAATCGTTCTAACAAATAATACTTAAGTTCTCGAAAGGGATTATTTGATTACAGACTGGATCTATAGTGATCGCTACTGACTGTATAGCACCGTTAGACAAATATCCGTCGCCAGAACGATGAGACCATTACGAAGACTAATCATGGATTTATTACAGTGGCCTTATCAAACACAGAACCATGTTTAGCGTGCCTGATCACTTAAACGCCAACAAGTACCAACATTTAAAGTTCGCTAGTGGGATTAAAAAGAAGTTTGAAGGTGTTTTGAATTAGCAATTAGGTAACTGGCTAGCGGAGCCAAACAGCGTTTCCCTTTGTTTACGTCCTTGCTACAGCATAAAAATAATGATAGAAACTATTCATGAATAAAACATACTTGCAGGTTGTGGTCCATAAACAACGGCTTCTGCTTTTAAAGTGGGAACTGCTGTCCTCCGTAAAATGTGCAGCACAGAAAGCTATATTTGGATTATAATGTTCAGGAAGGTTCAGCGTTTCGATGGCATGGCAACAACACTACTTACGCTTCCTCTTCTCAACATGGCCTTTGTTGTGTGTTCCCGGGGGCAGGGATTGTGTAAATTTTAGGGTTAGTGATGTCACTAACCCACGAGAAGTCCCTACGAGTTGTAGTCCCTACCAGCCGTTTGTTGTAGTCCTTAAAAAGCAATTTCTTTAAAAGAAAATATCTCCCATTTCTTTGAACTTTGAGCGTCGTAACTTTTCAGATGTTGTTTATGCTCAAACAGCAGCATTACACACTAACTAAAGTTAAAAAAGTGAAATCATAATCATCCACCCCTTTAAGTGAACTGAGTGACTTGCCTTGAAAGGGATTTTGTTAGTATTTGGATGAAAAGAAATTGACAACAAAGTCTATGCACTTTTTCCATGGATTACTTCAGTGTTGTCTGCTGCTCCAGTCATTTTCAACAAGTACTTTAATTGTTGGTTTATTATTGTTATATTGATTTCAGATGGGCAGTTTGAGTTTAGCCTGCCTATACCCTGCTTCACACTTGTTTTTGTGGTGGCGGGGCGTGTTTTATGGCGTTATCAAGTATTATGCAACATCTTGCCCAAGTTTTTCACGTAGTACACCTTGGGCTATATTTTCAGTACATTCTCTCTGATTTGAAACGGACCTAAAAGCTTACTGCTTCTAAGGCGACAGTACTTATACTCATATTCAGAACAAACTTGTGACACACTTGCATAGACGGTACTGTTTAGGTTCAAAGGTCACTTTCTCTTTCTCGGAGTACTGTTTAGCTTCAAGGGTCACTCTAAGGAGGATTGCTCTGCATAATCTATGTCCCTTCATCCTTAGCACAGAGGACCCATACATGCAGGATTATTCTTAATAAAGTGAGGAGCTCTCTAAAACTGGTCAGTAGTGGATTAAGGTTTAGTCATGATGCGCGTGTGTTTGTGTGGTCTATAAATTACCGCAAAGGGTCTATTTATATACAACAAACTCAGAAGAAAACTCTGCATTTGTTACCCAGAGATGACCCTTATGTGATAGAATGAGAGGAGCAACTCAAAAATGATTAACTCATTTATTTGATTACCAGATTATTTGTCTCTCTCTCTTGTTTATGCACTCTGGGATACTTTGGACCTGGACAGGATGTAGATATTTCAGTGTGATTTAGACTGTTTTACTGTGTTTCATGGGTGTTATTCAAATGCTTTTCTTCCATTCTTCCCCTCTCTTTCTCGCTCCCTTATAAATGCTTTTTCTTCTTTTGAACATCTTTCTTCGATTCCCTTATTCTTTAGTGTTTTTGGGTGCGTACCATTAGAGAGCAGCACAGAAACACTCGTCTGTGTCTTTAGGGCATGTTGGCACACAGTGTTCTGCTTATTTGACGTGTGAAGTCTCCTCATGTCAGAAACAGAGCAGTGGAGTGGAGTGAGGGGCGAAATTATGACAATATGATGTTAAAAACAATGGAAGAAGAAATTTAGTGGTAAAGAGAGGAAGAAAAGTTGTCAAGTTTCAAAATGCTCTTCCTCATTTTAGTACACTCTAAAAAATATTTGGGTCAAATGTGGACAAACCCAACTAATTAAAAAAATTAAACCCAACTAACCCTATAAGAGTTAGAACAGGGTTAGAAAGGCTAAGAAGAGGGGGTTATAGAGGTATAGAAAGAGAAACTGAGAGATATAAAGGGTAGAGAAAGGAATAAGGGCTACAAGAGGTAGTTAGAGGCGAAGAGAGGAAGAAATGGAGGTAGCTTTGCTCTCTTCTTTATTTCAGGGATTCTGTTCTGACTTGCTGCAAGAACACTTACACTTCCTCATTCCAGCACTCACAATGTCTTGCTCACAATCCTGCTTGCACACCCTCACACTCGCATACGCACATTAAGGTCCATGTTTGTACTGTGCTTTCTATAACCAAGGTTTTGCACACAATGTACAATTCAGTGCTGCACATGATCTTCTTTTGGCTCTAATTGTAAATACATCAAAAAATGTTCACTTGGAGCTTTTTGACATACCAGCGTTTCCTATGCTGCTACTAAATGTAAGAAATGAGACCGTATCATAGTTTGCTGTATGAATTTAATGTTTAAAGACTGGGTACTGTAAAATACTACAAAGATAATACTTTTTTCTTTTGTTATTTCTTCTCTGGTTGTATGCAAAATCAAACCTACAGCTAAATTTTTTTCTTCAATTAATGACTAAGTAAAAAATACATTCATGCACCAGAAGTTCTTCACGATGGTGACTACGCCTTCACAGTGATGAAACTTCAGCCAATCAGGAAAAAGCACAGATCAGCTGTTCAGCAGGGGTGCGAATATCGTTCAATCAGAGATTGGCAAATTTTAGGAAGACATGATCAAATCTTTTTGTAATGTAAGGCCCATTGATTGTCATGAGAGGTGTAATGTTTGATATGTCATCTGAAAGCCTAGTCCCCTGCCCTAAATCATGAGGATCCACAGACATACAGGGTGAGCATTATGCCACCTGCTGGCTGTTTCTTCACTGTTTCATCAAGCTGGTTTCTTGGGTGCTCACCCATCTAATATACAATATAATGGCGCTTTGAATTATCAGGAGCAGGATTGTTGTTCAAAACACTTTGCTTCTCTCTTGATATGCTTTTCATTGACTACCCTTTGTGTTTGCGATCATTTGTGTTTATATATTGCTTGTTTTTTTTTTTAAATTCAATTGTTGTCATTGTGATGCATCTTTTTTTTTTCTACTGATCTTTATTCAGTGAATTTGAAATGCTTTATTGGTGAGTTTCCATAGTGGAAACTAGTTGTATGTTTTTATTGCCCCAGGCTTTTCATGTACCATCATTCATCTTTCATTCATACACATTCAGTGGTTTGTTTCCACAACAAATACATTTTTTTTTTTTCACATTTCACCGTCTAAGCCATTACACAATCCCGCCCCAGAACATGAGAGACGGCGTAATTGGGTCTAGTTTTAGTAAGGGATTTGCTGCTAGTAGTATTAGCATCATTTCTAAATCCGGTGACATTGTTAGCGTTCACTTTTACCTTCACGGTTCTCTATAGTTATACTATGTAAATATTACTACTTACACTCACCTAAAGGATTATTAGGAACACCTGTTCAATTTCTCATTAATGCAATTATCTAATCAACCAATCACATGGCAGTTGCTTCAATGCATTTAGGGGTGTGGTCCTGGTCAAGACAATCTCCTGAACTCCAAACTGAATGTCAGAATGGGAAAGAAAGGTGATTTAAGCAATTTTGAGCGTGGCATGGTTGTTGGTGCCAGACGGGCCGGTCTGAGTATTTCACAATCTGCTCAGTTACTGGGATTTTCACGCACAACCATTTCTAGAGTTTACAAAGAATGGTGTGAAAAGGGAAAAACATCCAGTATGCGGCAGTCCTGTGGGCGAAAATGCCTTGTTGATGCTAGAGGTCAGAGGAGAATGGGCCGACTGATTCAAGCTGATAGAAGAGCAACTTTGACTGAAATAACCACTCGTTACAACCGAGGTATGCAGCAAAGCATTTGTGAAGCCACAACACGCACAACCTTGAGGCGGATGGGCTACAACAGCAGAAGACCCCACCGGGTACCACTCATCTCCACTACAAATAGGAAAAAGAGGCTACAATTTGCACGAGCTCACCAAAATTGGACAGTTGAAGACTGGAAAAATGTTGCCTGGTCTGATGAGTCTCGATTTTCTGTTGAGACATTCAGATGGTAGAGTCAGAATTTGGCGTAAACAGAATGAGAACATGGATCCATCATGCCTTGTTACCACTGTGCAGGCTGGTGGTGGTGGTGTAATGGTGTGGGGGATGTTTTCTTGGCACACTTTAGGCCCCTTAGTGCCAATTGGGCATCGTTTAAATGCCACGGCCTACCTGAGCATTGTTTCTGACCATGTCCATCCCTTTATGACCACCATGTACCCATCCTCTGATGGCTACTTCCAGCAGGATAATGCACCATGTCACAAAGCTCGAATCATTTCAAATTGGTTTCTTGAACATGACAATGAGTTCACTGTACTAAAATGGCCCCCACAGTCACCAGATCTCAACCCAATAGAGCATCTTTGGGATGTGGTGGAACGGGAGCTTCGTGCCCTGGATGTGCATCCCACAAATCTCCATCAACTGCAAGATGCTATCCTATCAATATGGGCCAACATTTCTAAAGAATGCTTTCAGCACCTTGTTGAATCAATGCCACGTAGAATTAAGGCAGTTCTGAAGGCGAAAGGGGGTCAAACACAGTATTAGTATGGTGTTCCTAATAATCCTTTAGGTGAGTGTATATTAGCATACCTACTTGCTTTTATCTTATGATTATACTTAATGAAAATAGTACCAAATATTTTGATCATAAACTGTTCAGTGCACATTAGTATTAATTACTGGCCAGATATTTGAAACATGGATTTTGTGGTGTCGTCTTGGCCAATACGTCATCACTACTATGAGCCTGTTGGCCCCAGTGGGCTGAAATTAGTGTTTATGGTTGTTAACTGATTTTTAACTCTTGCACACACACACACACACACACACACACACTACACACAACTCTTTCTCTGATACAGATTTAATTTCCCATTAATTTAACCATTAATTTTCAAGTTTTTTTTAAATTTTTTTTTTTTTAGAGTAAGTGGGAATGTTATGAAGTTTTACATTATCGTTGTGATCACATGATATTTTTGTGATATCGTGTAGGTTCTCAATGCTGCTTTGGGTTCATGTTGACTTTAAAAGTCTGACTTGGTTTAATCACACCACATCATTAGAGTGTGTTTGTGCGCTTTAGGCGGAGTCTTTAATCTGATGACATTATCCTCTGTGTGGCTTAAACCGTTAAGTGCCATCCTGGTTCACTATGCACACATTCATGTGAGCTCATTACCTTGTTTCGGACAGTGAAGAGATGCATGCTTTGGCTCTGGACGGTAGAACCGGAATGGACTGATTCACTTCACATGCATTATAATTAACATTTTAATAAAACCTTCAATAGCTTCACAAAATAATCAAGAGATCTGTCTCTCTCTCACATACTTAGTCTAATGTGCTTAGTCATAATTAAATTACTCATGAGGCTGTTGTATAACAGTTTTGATTGAATGACAAGCTATGGAGTTCACAGTTCGGACAATTGTTCACCTGCTCTCTCTCCCTCCATCTCTCTCTGTTTCAGTATTTTGTAAGGATAGAGGTTTGTCATAAATTCTCACCTTTTCAGTGCTTTTTGCTGCATGGCGTTCCTCGTGCCATTTTCCTCATTATCTTTTTTATCCATTGCAAATATAATCTTGTCGGGAGGCCTGATGGTAAAGTAAGCAAACATTCAGATGTGTGATGTAAGGCTCTGGAATGTGGTTGAGCAGGTTCTTCTATAAATGGTTTCAGGTATGAATGACAGTCTCTCCCTCTCTCTCTAAATTATCCCCTCTGTTTCCCTCTTTGACTATTGTTCTAGTCTCATAATATCCGTCATGTAGCAATAGAAAAAAAATACTTTTCTAATCAGTTTCTGTGATCATTAGGGATACATAGAAATTTTGGTTGCTGCAGATGTCATTACTGCAATTTAGGTTTCCGTTCAAGTGAGAAAATATGGCAAAAATCTGGAAAAACTGCAACTTTAAAAGGTCAGATAATAGGAACTTTGACATGGAGAAAAATCATTGTAATACAATGTAGTACATGTAATACATAGTTTTTCTATACAGTTTTCAATTGTTTGTTGCATAGTGCATCATCGTCTTAGGGGGCGGCAATGTTGGGAGACGGGTGCTGTAGTCTCGCGTAGCCAGACCTGACGGCAGAAGGTCTGGACTTTTTCACGGTTTTCATTGACCAAGGACATGAAATGCAATTAATCACAGTTCGTTTTGTTCTGCGTCATGTTTAGGGGCGTCCCTGCAATAACAGACCGGCATGCCTCTTATGAAATTATTCATTCATAAACGTTGTTCAAGTTTACTGCAACAATGGAGCCGCGAACTTCACATACTTTTGAAAATCCAGCGTTTAGTTGATCCTGGTAAGCGCCTATTGTCACAGTTGTAAACACGACGGCGTTCTTCTACGAGGGAGCTTGGCGTCACGGCATTTGTTTCCAAGCGGACCGTTAAAGAATGCAACATACATGTCTTGCGGACATCCTGTAGAATTCAACCAATCAGATGACGACTTCAAAACTCCTGAAGTGTTTCCGGAATAGTGTGCCATATGCATCAGACGTTCAGCCAACGGTCCATGGGCGTGACATCTGAGGCTGAGACTAGGGGTGCTGTACCTCTAAGGATTGATTCACTCTGTCTCTCCCTCTCTCTCTCTTCTAATGCAGACTTTAGGTTCAGGGCAGGGCAGGCCTGACTCTCCTGTCTACACAAACCTGCAGGAGTTGAAGATCTCTCAGTCATCCACCCCTCCACTGCCATCCTCCTCTCCGCTCCACACCATTGGCGACTGGGAGACTCACAAAGACCAGAATGGCAGACATTTCTACTACAACCGCAGCACGCAGGAGAGGACCTGGAAACCCCCACGGGCACGGGACAGCCTCACCAGGAAAGAGGGGAAACAAGACATGACTGACACTGAGGTACACACCCTCAGATTAGACACTTTACAACAGACAGTGATGCATGCACGCATATATATGAACACACACATGCGTTGTCACTTTTATATCATATCGCCATGTGTATCTTGCAAAAGGGGAAGAACAACTCTATCAGGGACAGAATATTCTCTGTGGCCTTGGGAAATGCATGATGGGATAGCTAAACTCTTTCTCTAGCTGCTGTATGGTTATATGCATGCAAAGCATTCTGGGTAACAGAGTTTCTCTTATCTGGTGGGCGAAGGTTTGATTGTGACTGATTGGTGATTTATTTCTCATCCCTCTTTTCTTTGTCTGCATCTCTGAATTAACTATTTCACTTTCTTTTTCTCTCTTTTTCTTCATTTCTACTCATTTTGCTTTTTTGTGAATGGCTGGGTGAAGGTTCTGTCATCAGAGGAAAACTGTCTGAGCAGCCAATCAGACAGCCAGTACGGTTCGCCCCCTAGTGGCTGGTCTGAAGAAATGGATGAGCATGGACACATTTTGTATGTGTCTGACTATACTAATGAGAAGGTACAAAGACAAACTCAGTGTGTTAGTGCTTGCTTGACCATTTTTTTCTTACTAAGCTCACTAATGGAGAAACTACTAACTTTTTTCATCAATAACTTGCTTGTTTAATGCTTTTTTTCTTTGACTTCACACTCCGCGTCCCACTTTTGGTCGATCAGATCAAGTAGACGAGGGAGACACATTCCTGTTTACACCTGGTGTTTTAATCTGTCTCTTTTGTCCACTTTCGACCACTTCTGTCCTGATTTCTTCGAGGGAGGGTCTACAGGTGGATAAATGTATGGGATTTTTCGGATCTTTTGACCTAATGGACAAAATAAAGTCATGCAATTTACATATAAAAGTGACCGGAGATGACGGAGAAACACACAGAGAGCAGCATTGTGCTTGGTACGTTTTTCATCTTCAAACCAAACTTGGGTCTCCAGCCAACAAAGTTTAAATCCTGCCTGGCTAGCGCACTTCCCATAAAGTTTACGCATTAGGTCAGTAGACGGAGAGTAGGTTGTCTTTTGTGGCTGTTTGAATGCATTCGACCACTTGAGCGTCTACACTATGAAAGCAATCAATGTGTTTTCAACAACCTCTAGAAGTGGTCAAAAGTGGACAAGCTCAAAACGTTTTAGACCCCGTTTACACCTGTATTTAGCGTTATCCATTTGTTATTGGATCGACCAAAATGCATCTTAATACGAGGTGTAAACGGCCTTACAGGGCTTTCTTGAGACCGATTAGTCAACTGGTCGTTCAGGCAACTCACTGACTATTTGATGTTGAAGATGTCATTTTGCACATCATGTCTGTGTGTGTTTTGTATATGTATATAGTGGTTGAGACACACAGACGAGCGAGGCCGGCTGTATTACTACAGCGCAGGTGACTCCAGATCTGAATGGGAGCTTCCTAAAATTGGTCTCAAATCACAGGTGAGCCTAACAACAACAGATTCCGGCGCTTATCAGCATTAAAAATATCGAGCCAGGAAGTCCCAGATATCCCTTTCAATTTGATTTAAAACAAATAATCCCAGTTTCAATGGCCCGTGTTGTGTTTAATTTAAAGTGTGCGTCTGTGTGTGCATGTACACATTGCAAGTATATCAAGGTTTGTTTGCCTAACATGCATCATTACCAGTCCTAATAATTTTGCATCTTCTCATCCCACCTGTTTTAGTCTAACCACACACCTCTGCTGCCAGGAGATGCACACAAAACTCGTAGTCTTGATCGGAGACTGCCAGATCCCATTCCTATCATCAGGACGAGACGCAGCATATATTCAGAGTCCAATGACAAGGTACACATACATATACATACAAACTAAGAGAGAAAAAGGGGCATCATACCATTATACAGGAGTCAGTGACCATGCAAGCTTGAGTAATCTAACACGTTTTAAGGTGGTTTTATCTTCATTTTCATCACTCTTTTTTTTCAGTCTTTAATGAAGATTGATAAGGTATTGTGTCACAATGTAACTGCTTAGAGGTTATTTTATTTATTAGCGCTGGTCTGGTTGAAATGAACACAGTTCTTTTGATTTTTAGTGAGGTGAAAGACTCCCATCCTGATTTGGGTGATGATGTTCACATGTGCTTTATGTTTGACTGAAGTTAAAACAGAAATCCTCTGTCAAGGATCGGCGAGCCTTCCCCCCGCACCGCAAAAGCACCTTCCGCTCTCACCCTTATAGGCCACAAGTCAGTGTTGTCCCACTCCTATATCCCAGCAACCAATCACGCAGAATGAGATGATGCATGCACACTTTTGCCCATTGCAACTCATTTCAGTACACACAGTGATTTCTGCACAAATGTGTTCAAACTGCATGAGAAATTGCTAGGGATGCTCCGATCAGGATATTTGCAGCAGATGCGACTACCGATTTCTTGTCATCATGATCAGCCGAAATTAAGACCTGTCAGTCCGAGCACTCTAGCTGTAAAATGGTGTCCGATTGGTCTCGTCCATACCCACCGTAACAGAGATCCGGTTTCCATTGGTTGAACTTTCAAATGACATTGGAAAACACTTAGCCACACAGCATGTCGTGTCACTCCGTGAGGATTTTCTCAAAATCTACGCATCATGTTATGTTGTTTGTGGGCTTGTTTGAATCGAGACAAACTGCTCTAAATAAAAATGTGTGATTTACTAATGTTTCTTGACTCCCGATCGAATCATAAAATGTGATTATCGGTCGATACCGATCTGTGGCAGATCGATTGGAGCATCCCTAGAAATTGCACTCGATTATATCACTCTGTCATCATGTACGCACACTTGGGTTGCTCACATCCTCTAGGATGTTTATTTTGTCTTCAGTGGATGGATTGGAGCGGCGTAAAGTTGAGGAGATGACAGATTTTTTTATTTTTGAATGAACAATGTCTTTAATGATTTGAGAAATGCTTTGCACTTGTGTGATTAATCATACACTTTGATTAAAAGATCAGTAATAACAAAAAAAACTGATGCTGTCTTCAAAACAACCTGTTTTGACCTAATAAATGATTTTGACTTTAAGCAAAGACAGATTATCTTGATTGATCCTGAAATGGAGATAGAAGTGTATATAATGCTATCTCAATATGTTATTACAGGTGTTGACACAAGTTTGAATTATGTGGTTTGTTGTTGTTTTCTTGTCTAGGACACTAAAACAGGCTCCCCCGACTCTGACTCGTCCTGCCCCTCCTCTCCTAAACCCCCCCATTCTGTTAGTATCAGCATCATTCATCTTTTCTCTTCCTGGTCCTTATTTTTTTCCCCCTTTTGTTTGTCTTTTTCCCTGCCCTTCCTTAAAACATCTCTTTATGCAGAGCTCTGACTATGCTGTGTGCTTGTGGTGTGGGTTTATAATAAATCAAAAACCATGAGAGCCTATGCGTTAAAGGATTAGTTCACTTCAAAATGAAAATTTCCTGATATTTTACTCACCCCCATCTCATCCAAGGTGTTCGTGTCTTTCTTTCTTCATTCGAAAAGAAATTACGTTTTTTGAGGAAAACATTCCAGGATTTTTCTCCACATAATGGACTTCAATGGCAACCAACCGGGTTGAAGGTCCAAATCAATGCAGTTTCAAAGCGCTTCGAAGGGCTTCAGAGGCTCTGCACTATCCCAGCTGAGGAATAGGGTCTTATCTAGCGAACGATCAGTCATTTAAAAAAAAACAAAACAGTTTTTTATACTTTTTAACCTAAATTGCTCATCTTGCGCTGCTCTGCAGAGCGCCACGGATTGCGTAATCATGTAGGAAAGGTCATGCTAGACGTAGGCGGAAGTACCGCCCCAAACAAACGTGCGAAAACTAATACAAACGCCCTTTACCAAAAAACACTCCATCTTCAACTTCAAAATCGTCCGACATCATTGTTTTACCTTATTTTGCTAAAGGACGTTTGTATTAGTCTTCTGGCGTGCCGCAGAGCAGCGCAAGATGAGCAATTTAGGTTAAAAAGTATATAAATTTTTTTTTTTTTTTTTTTAAATGACTGATCGTTTCGTTAGATAAGACCCTATTCCTCGGCTGGGATCGTGCAGAGTCTCTGAAGCCCTTTGAAACTGCATTGATTTGGACCTTCAACCTGGTTGGTTGCCATGGAAGTCTATTATGTGGAGAAAAATCCTGGCATGTTTTCCTCAAACTTAATTTCTTTTCGACTGAAAAAAGAAAGACATGAACATCTTGGATGAGATGGGGGGGTTGAGTAAAATATCAGGAAATTGTGAACTAATCCTTTAAGGGCTGTCGATAGGTTCAATGTGAAGTGGAGTGCTAAAAACCCTCTTGGCCATGGTAAAATCACTTGACGACATCTCATGGATCAATGCCTTTAGAAAGCAGCTGCAATATGTCAAGACTGTCAAGTTGATTACATTCATTAGCAGTGATATTTTAAAAAAAAAGTAATTCTAAGTCAGAGTAGTGCAGTGATACAGAATAGAATTGATGTGTGATTTCGCATTTACACATGCTTTGAATGCTCATCCAATCAGATTTTAGAACTATCCATTTTGTAAGCTTGATTTGCTGGTTTTGTCTGTTTTGCTGCTTCTCTAGTAAATATTAAAGCACTGACTGTAATGCAGTTCAGTACAACATACTGCAAACAGGTCTAAATCACTGTTATTTTGTAATTTCTCTCTTATGGTGTTCAGTCTTTGTTGCCACTGGGCAAAATCAGGTTGCTTGTCTCTTCTATCTCTTGCTGTTTATCACTCTTAACTGTAGTTTATTTAAGTTTTTCTCTTTTCACATCTGTTTTTCTATTCTTCCTTTCAGCCTTCGGAGAAATGTGGCACTTTAAACATGACTAAAATCACTGAACATGGAAAAAAGGTCCGGTAAGTTAAAAACAAAAAGGAAAGGAATGCTCCCATTCATCTGACAGATCGAACAAATGACTATAACTGTGCCGTGCTGATATTTTAATTAGTTTCTTTGTCTAATTTCATGCCTACAGGAAGAACTGGACCGCCTATTGGACAGTTTTGCAGGGTTCATCACTGCTATTTAATAAGGGCCAAGGGAGCGGGACTGGTTGGGTGAGTGACAGTTCAGTGCTGAGGGAAAATCATTAGCAGCTCATGTGATGTACTCAGTTTTATATGTCTGGTGTGTACATGTGTTGTTGTCTCAACAGTTTGGAAGAGACCAGAAGCTGGAGTTCAGTGTGGATCTCAAAGGAGGGTCAGTGGACTGGGCGTCTAAAGACAAATCCAGCAAGAAACACGTTTTAGAGGTAAACAACCTGTTGGAAACTGATCTCATTTTTTTTGTAGACTGATTGGTGTTTGAGGGTATGTGTGCCTAATCATTTAACATTTAGCAGGAAAGCTAAAGTTTAAAAAAATTTAATTAAAGTTTGATAAGCAGAATCACTGATTACAGCTATATTCTCAGAAGACGACAGTTAATGAAACTACAAAATACTTGTAGATCACAATGCAAGAATGATATTCTGACCATTACTGATTAAGATCAGTGACTGTCACACGTCCTCTACCAACTTTTATCTCAATGGAAGGTTTGCCATCAGAACTTTAGTTGGGAAGACAAAAGATTTTATCTCCAGAATTTCATGCAGCAAAACAAAGATAGATTCTTGCATTATCTCATGAAAATGTGAGTGGTGTTTTAAATTTTTTTTATATTTTAAGGAATTAATATAAAATACATGTCTCTGGCTGATACAACGTATTTTTGATGGGTAAATGTTTTCATTTCATCAGCCATTGGCAGATGAAACAGGTGTTATTGACCTAATTGGCTCTCTGTGCTTTATCTGGTTAAATGAGGTCTGAATATTTAGTCATTAAAAGAGACCTGAATGTTAAACTGCTGTTAAGGTCATTAACCTGTCCTTTTTGCAAGGAGCCTGGCTGAAGCGTTACTAAAAACAGCTTGATTTATTATTGTCTATTATTTAATATTTATTATTTAATATTGATTTGATTTTGTGTGTAGCTGAAAACCCGGCAGGGCATGGAGCTCCTCTTGCAGTCAGATAACGATGGCTTCATTAGCGATTGGCACAAAGCTTTGACTGAAGCCATACACACATATGTAAGATTACTCTTCTATATGCCTGCACTTACATTACATTATTTCTGCACTCTAATTGTTATGAATCCTTGTACTGACATGAATGTGTTTCGTGTTGCAGGTGTGGGAGTCTGATGAGGCCATTGAAGAAGACATGTCTGAATCTCCTGACACTGAGAAACATGACAAAGAAAAAGAGCAAAGAAACTCCAAGAAGGCCAGAGGTGTGTGTGTGTGTGTGTGTGTGTGTGTGTTTACTGTAGCTCTGTTCCAAAACCTAGTGAGCTGCCTAAGCTAACAATGCAATATTCTAGTAAGCATAAAAATACATAACACACAATTAAAGGGTGAAATCATCCATTTTTAATTAGGTTTAACTATTGTTTATCAATACCTTTCAGTATTTAATGTAATTAAATGTAATTAATTGGCATATCAAGATGCTGATTAGACAGCATGGTTATTGCACAGGTGTGCCTTAGGCTGGCCACAATAAAAGGCCACTCTAAAATGTGCAGTTTTACTGTATTGGGGGGGTCCGAAAACCAGTCAGTATCTGGTGTGACCACCATTTGCCTCACACCTTCGCATAGAGTTGATCAGGTTGTTGATTGTGGCCTGTGGAATGTTGGTCCACTCCTCTTCAATGGCTGTGCGAAGTTGCTGGATATTGGCAGGAACTGGAACACGCTGTCGTATATGCCGATCCAGAGCATCCCAAACATGCATCAATGGGTGACATGTCCAGTGAGTATGCTGGCCATGCAAGAACTGGGATGTTTTCAGCTTCCAGGAATTGTGTACAGATCCGTGCAACATGGGGCCGTGCATTATCATGCTGCAACATGAGGTGATGGTCATGGATGAATGGCACAACAATGGGTCTCAGGATCTCGTCACGGTATCGCTGTGCATTCAAAATGCCATCAATAAAATGCACCTGTGTTCGTTGTCCATAACATACGCCTGCCGATACCATAACCCCACTGCCACCATGGGCCACTCGATCCACAAAGTTGACATCAGCAAACCGCTCACCCACACGACGCCATACATGCTGTCTGCCATCTGCCCTGTACAGTGACAACCGGGATTCATCCGTGAAGAGAACACCTCTCCAAAGTGCCAGACGCCATCGAATGTGAGCATTTGCCCACTCAAGTCGGTTACGACAACGAACTGCATCAGGTAGAGACCCTGATGAGGACAACGAGCATGCAGATGAGCTTCCGTGAGACGGTTTCTGACAGTTTGTGCAGAAATTCTTTGGTTATGCAAACCGATTGTTGCAGCAGCTGTCCGGGTGGCTGGTCTCAGACGATCTTGGAGGTGAAGATGCTGGGCTGGTGTGGTTACACGTGGTCTGCGGTTGTGAGGCCGGTTGGATGTACTGCCAAATTCTCTGAAACGCCTTTGGAGACGGCTTATGGTAGAGAAATGAACATTCAATTCACGGGCAACAGCTCTGGTGGACATTCCTGCAGTCAGCATGCCAATTGCACACCCCCTTAAAACTTGCAACATCTGTGGCATTGTGCTGTGTGATAAAACTGCACATTTTAGAGTGGCCTTTTATTGTGGCCAGCCTAAGGCACACCTGTGCAATAATCATGCTGTCTAATCAGCATCTTGATATGCCACACCTGTGAGGTGGATGGATTATCTAGGCAAAGGAGAAGTGCTCACTAACACAGATTTAGACAGATTTGTGAACAATATTTGAGAGAAATAGGCCTTTTGTGTACATAGAAAAAGTCTTAGATCTGAGTTCAGCTCATGAAAAATGGGGGCAAAAACAAGTGTTGCGTTTATAATTTTGTTCAGTGTGTGTGTGTGTATGTATGTGTGTGTATATATATATATATATATATATATATATATGTGTGTATATATATATATATATGTGTGTATATGTATGTGTATATATATATATATATATGTATGTATGTGTGTGTGTGTGTGTGTGTCTGTATTATGTAGCAGTATCTTATTCTAAACCAGAATATCAATAAATAAACACATTTCAGGCAAAAGAGCAAATAAAGACAATAAAAATGAAGTAAACAAATTCTAGATGCCTGAAAAAAGCTCAGAATAAACATCAAGAAATTTCAAAAAGTAGTGAAATCTAAATAAAGCACTGGTATTGATACTTGATAAATGCACAATATGTAAAAATTTTGGATTATATCAAAAAACCACTAGAACAATGTTATATATTTTGTTGACTTGTGTACTTACATTATCCCAAATGTTTCCAAGGATGTTATATGTTATGTTAAATAAGCAATTTTAACCAGGACACAGACCGAAAATAAATGCTGTGATGTTATTTCCATCAAGAGGTGCATCAATGCAATGCAAGAGTCCAGCACTCTGTAAAGTCTCCTCCAGCACATTCCAAAGACTTTCAATGAATTTAAGGTCTGGACTCAGCGGTGCAAATTCATGTGTGAAAATGATTCTTCATGCTCCCTCCCAACAATTCTTTCACAATTTGAGCCTGATGAACCTTGACACTGTCATCCTGGAATATGGCCATAATGTGTCTTCCTACATGGTTGTTTAAGAAACGAAAAGCTACACAATCCATCAATTAGGGTTGGAAGAACTATTGCCAAACATATAACATGCTAGAAACATAAAAATCACTGCAATAATGATCCAATCATTGACTCTTAAGCATTTGCCAATTTAAATCCAAACAGCAAATTTTTTTTTGGCCGGGCAGTGTATATCTTAACACAGTTAGGCTTATTGTTTATATCTCTTTTTTTTTTTAATTACTGCGAGTACCATGTTTTACCATGCCTAATATTGATCTAGCTTACTGCAGTGTGCAACAAGTATCTCATAGTAGCCAACGAGCGAACGCACAGAGTCGCATTATAACACAACTTTCAACAAACTCAATTAATATATCTAATATGATAAAACAGTGCTGCGTAAACATGACCGGAAAAAGCAGAAGCGGTCGTCTGCGCCATAATAAAAGCTCCGCAAAATCCAGGCGTCATCAAGCTACGCCTTTTTTTTTAATAAGTGACCTCTAGCGACGAAAAATTACATATTGTGACATTAATTAAGCTACTCTCAAGAGTAGCAAGCAGTTTCATCTTTGATTTAATTTTCATGAGAGCTGCAGGTGTATTTTACATGAATTGTGTCCAATACAACCATTTTGACCTAATTTGAAGTGTATATGACTGTTCAGGCATGCAGTCACATTACTATGAGTGCTCTGCACATGGCACATACACATCTTTGTAATTTCTGTATCGGTACAAAGAGTGCACCTATGAAATCTTAAAATGCTGTTTATGTAGGCAGCTAATTAGGTTTTAGAACTGAGCTTGAGCATCAGTTTTTGTTACCAATCCATGTATTCAGCCCAGTCCACCTGGAGTTGTGTACCATTCTTTAAACAGACTTCTCCACCATTGATGCTTTAGATATTAAGAAGTCTGTAAGCATGGATAATGCAGAACAGAAGAAGAAGACCAAGCTGATGAAGCTTCTCACAGGGAGACCCACTTTACAGGCTGTCAAAGACAAGGGCTACATTAAAGGTACCACATGCATCTACAAACAGAACTGGGTGATCACAGGGTTCTCTGTAAAATTCAGAGGCATTTTATATTGTTTGATTTTTCTCTCTTTTTGTAGATCAGGTGTTTGGCTGCAGTTTGAGCAGTCTTTGTCAGAGAGAGGCCTCCACCGTTCCTCGCTTTGTCTGGATGTGCATCGAGCATGTGGAGAAGACCGGTAATCTTCTGTTTAGCCCATGTGAAGCTGAATATTGACTCTCAAAATCCTACATTTACCCTCACCCCAACTTTGAATGTTTATGCTTAATAAAACTTAAGCATAAACATTCAAAGTTTATGCAAATTCAAAACACATGCATGTTTCCTTTCCCCGCTGTTATTTACCAGGAGATTTAGTGGCGTCATAGATTATACAGTATGCTCAGCTATTATTAGTTTTATTACTACTTTTTCACTATAACTTAATTAGGACCCGAACACTTCTCACCTTCAGAAATGTCCAACACTACCACAAAATTGAAAAGGTCGGGCAAGCGTTGATGTCAATTTCTTTTAATAATTATATAAAAAGTAAGTCGTCTTATCACTCCAGAAATGTGTCCCTTTAGCTTGAGTTGCCATACCTAAATACCTAGCTAAGCATCTGTTAGCACCCACAATTCCTTGCAGACTGAGCATGTGCATGTTTCCTTTCAGTGGGTTTTCTGAATAAGATGTTTACTTGCAACAAATTTTCGATTGTGACATTAACATGACTCAGTACTAATCAGAATATTGCCAAATTCTGATAAATATTACAATTTTGATGTGCATGTAAACGGGATGGGTTGATACTTGCTGCTGCAAACTGTATCCTAACATGCATTCTAATGCTTGTCATTTCTTTGGCTCTTTCTCCCTTCATCCAGGGTTAGGAGTGGATGGTTTGTACAGAGTCAGTGGAAATTTGGCCATTATACAAAAACTGAGATTTGCTGTTAATCATGGTATGCCCTTCCACCATTTTACACCCTTATTGATTTATATACAGATTACTGGATTAAAAAAACCTGATGATTTGTGTCACTATGATCCACATAAATACAGATGAGAAACTGGATTTAGGGGACAGTAAATGGGAGGACATTCACGTGATCACTGGAGCTCTGAAGATGTTTTTCCGCGAACTACCAGAACCTCTATTCACCTATGCTTTCTTTAACGACTTCATTGCTGCGATCAGTGAGTGGAGACAAATATTTGAGACACGGCTTTTTAGACAGAGATGTTTTTTGTACATTTAACACTTTTGTGTGTGTTTTTCATGTAGAAATGCCAGATTATAAGCACAAAGCTCAGGCGGTTAAGGATCTGATGAAGCAACTGCCATGGCCCAACCACGACACCATAAAGGTGCTCTTCAAACATCTGAAGAAGTGAGTATAAAAGAGGAAGGAGACAAAACAAATGTGACCCGTGCTAACAAAATGAGTCGCAATGAGCAAATTTAGAGAGAAAAAAAATATTATCTTTTCACATTCTCTATTAAAAAAACCTTCAAATGATATATGATTTATTTGAATCGGACAAAAATGAATGAGCTACACCTGTTTGAAGTCGAAGTTTTCTGAAGGTTCCAACAAAGAAATCACCTAGCAACCATACCATAAAATCCCTGGTAATAACAAATTTGACACACACCAAATCAACACCAAATATATATAGAAAAAATATATATTTAACTTTTTTTTCCATGATACCACAATTGTTTGATTAACATTGATGAAACTACCGCATCTACCGCACGGATGTTTTATAATGTTACACATCAGATGTTTTTCCACAACAGTTAACCAGACGTTCATTTAAGACATAACAGATGATGTTTGCGTGAATACTTACCAAGACAGATATTTTAAAGTACTGTAATTCTGTGTATGTGTGTATATCGGGATCGCTGCCTGCTGTGCTCGCGTGTGCTTTGCTTGCTTTTGAATCTTTATTTGATATCATTCCCTGTTGTTTAAACTGCTAAATATAATTTACCCATCACCATATATTGTCTAATATTGCCTACCACATTAAATCTGACATCGCTAGCTTTTAATCTAAATCACTATCACGCGTTAGAATTTCGCTAGCCTGTTAGTTTGCCATCTCTGCACTCGGGTCTCTTGTTTTCTGAGTTCATTAAACAACTGTGGTGAGTTGGATTAGTAAATAGACTCCATCAAACAACTGTGGTGAGTTGGATTAGTAAATAGACTCCATCAAACAACTGTGGTAAATTGGATTAATCAACAAATACGGTAAGCCATGTCTTCTTCTCCTGTCATTGTCACTTGCACTGCATGTTTCATGTTTAGTATATCTTTCTCCGTTGGCGAACAGGGCTTCACATGTGATAAATGTAAGGAGATAGTCAGGCTGACGGAGAAGATTTCAGAATTAGAGACACGCATCCAGACTTTATTTGAGAGTAGTGAGAATGTAACAGCTTTAGACACTGCTTTGGATGCGAATAGCTTAGTGAACTCTGTACATTGTTCGGTTCCGGCTGTAGAGCCCGTGCAGCAGGGCAACTGGGTGACAGTGAGACGGCATAGTCGCAGATCAAAAAACCACTCTTCCGTTCCGATTAGAACATCAAACAGGTTCTCCCCACTCAGTGATGCACCCACTGAGAATCCTGTTGAAAGTGCCCTAGTTATTGGCGATTCTATTACACGGAACGTGAAAATAGAGACACCAGCCACCATAGTCACATGTTTACCGGGAGCCAGAGTGCCTGACATCAAAGCAAATTTAAAAGTACTGGCTAATGCTAATCGTAAATTCTCTAAGATTATTATTCACGTCGGCACAAATGATGTTCGACTTCGCCAGTCGGAGATCACCAAAATTAACATTAAAGAGGTGTGTAAACTTGCAAGTACGATGGCAGATGACGTTTTTTGCTCTGGTTCCCTCCCCGTTAAAAGGAGTGATGAGATACTTAGCAGACTATCATCACTCAATGGCTGGTTGTCTAAGTGGTGTCCGCAAAATAACATAGGGTTCATAGACAATTGGAAAAGCTTTTGGGGCAGACCTGACCTGTTGAAAAAAGATGGCATCCATCCTTCCTGGGATGGTGCCGCTCTTCTCTCTAGTAATTTGGCACATAGTCTTAGAGCTAAACCTTGACTAACTGGGGCCCAGGTCAGGAAGCAGACGGACTGGCTTACCCGACCGCCTGCTAGCTATCTCAGATAAATCCCAGCACATAGAGACTCTTTCACCTAGATATTATCACATAGAGACTGTGTCTGTTCCACGAATTAGTAAATACAAAAAACCATCAAAACCATTCAACAGTAAAAAATTTAATTGATGTCCAACAAATAAACAACAGATATAATACAGATGATCAAATGATAAAGCTCGGGCTGCTGAATATTCGATCCCTTTCCTCAAAAGCGCTTATTGTTAATATGATTACAGATCATAACCTAGATGTGCTGTGTTTGACAGAAACCTGGCTAAAACCTGACGATTACATTACTTTAAATGAGTCCACCCCCCCAAGATTATTGTTATAAACACGAGCCGCGTCTGAAAGGTAAAGGGGGAGGTGTTGCTGTAATTTATAATAATATCTTCGGTATTACTCAGAAGTCTAGTTTCAAATATAATTCCTTTGAAGTTTTGGTGCTTTATGTAACGTTATGTAGTGAAATTGATAAATCCCGTTTGACATTTGTGTTGGCTACTGTATACAGGCCATATATTTTGATTTTAATATCCATGTAGACAATGAAAAAGACGCATTGGGATTGGCATTTAGAGACATTCTAAACTCTATTGGAGTAAGGCAACACGTGTCAGGACCCACTCATCGCCGTAATCATACTTTAGACCTAATACTGTCACATGGAATAAATGTTGATACCATTGAAATTCTGCAGCAGAGCGATGACATCTCAGATCATTACCTAGTATCATGTACACTTAATTTAGCAAAGGCTGGAAAGCCGTCCCCTCGCTTCAAATATGGCAGGACTATCACTGCTGCGACTAAAGATTGCTTTGTAAATAATCTTCCTCATCAGTTTCATCTCCTCAGCATCCCAGATAGCCTAGAGGAACTCGATGTTGCAACAGAAACTATTGACTCTCTCTTTTCCAGCACTTTAGACACAGTTGCTCCCCGGCGCTTAAAGAAGATTAAAGAAAATAGTCCAACGCCGTGGTACAACGAGCACACCCGGGCCCTTAAAACAGCAGCCAGAAAAATGGAGCGCAGCTGGATGAAAACAAAACTGGAAGTTTTCCGTATTTCGTGGAAAGAGAGCATGATTGCAAACAGAAAGGCCGTAAAAACTGCTAGATCTGCTTATTTCTCGACTCTCTTAGAAGAAAACAAACACAACCCTAGGTATTTATTCGATACAGTGGCTAAATTAACCAAAGATAAAGCTTCAACTTCTGATGTTTGTAAACAGCACAGCAGTAATGACTTTATGAACTTCTTTGTTTGTAAGATTGATAATATTAGGAAACAAATTATAACCATGCAGCCATCTACTACAGTATCACATCAGACAGTGCATTGTAGTGTCACTGAGGAAAACTGCTATAGGAGAAGAAGAATTGGCTAAACTCGTTAAATCATCAAAATCAACAACATGTATGCTCGACCCTATACCGACTAAACTACTAAAAGAGATGCTTCCAGAGGTCATAGATCCTCTTCTTAATATCATTCATTCATCCTTCACATTAGGATATGTACCAAAAACTTTTAAGTTGGCTATTATTAAACCACTTATTAAAAAAACGCAACTTGATCCTACAGAATTAGTCAATTACAGGCCAATCTCAAATCTACCCTTTCTGTCAAAAATACTAGAAAAGGCAGTGTCCTCACAATTATACTCCTTTTTAGAAAGAAATGGTATCTGTGAGGATTTCCAGTCAGGATTTAGACCGTATCATAGTACTGAGACTGCTCTCATTAGAGTTACAAATGATTTACTCTTATCATCTGTTCGTGGTTGTATCTCTCTGTTAGTGTTACTCGATCTTAGCGCTGCATTCGATACTATCGACCACAACATTCTTTTGAATAGATTTGAAAATTATGTTGGCATTAGTGGAATTTCATTGGCATGGTTTAAATCATACTTATTTGACCGTTATCAGTTTGTAGCAGTAAATGAAGAGATGTCACACCGATCACAAGTTCAGTATGGAGTACCGCAGGGCTCAGTGCTAGGACCGTTGCTTTTCACCCTGTACATGCTACCACTGGGAGATATTATTAGGGAGCATGGTGTTAGTTTTCATTGTTATGCTGACGATACTCAGCTCTATATTTCTTCACGCCCTGACGAAACTTACCAATTCACAAGATTAACGGAATGCATAGCTGATATAAAAAATTGGATGACTAGTAATTTCCTGCAACTTAATTCAGAAAAAAATGAATTTTTAATCATTGGACAAAAAAAACTCCACAAGTAGTAACCTAGAATACTGTCTAACACTCGATGGCTGCTCTGTCAAGTCCTCGTCATCAGTTAGGAACCTAGGTGTGTGCTCTTTGATACCAATCTCTCATTTGAAAGCCACGTTTCTAGCATCTGTAAAACTGCATTCTACCATCTTAAAAATATATCTAAATTACGGCACATGCTTTCAATGCAAAATGCTGAACAGTTAGTTCATGCGTTCATGACCTCAAGGCTAGATTATTGTAATGCTCTACTGGGTGGTTGCCCTGCTCGCTTAATAAATAAACTGCAGCTTGTCCAAAACGCAGAAGCTAGAGTTCTTACTAGAACCAGGAAGTATGACCATATTAGCCCGGTTCTGGCAACACTGCATTGGCTCCCTATTAAACATCGTATACATTTTAAAATCTTGCTGATTACTTACAAAGCACTAAATGGTTTAGCTCCCCAGTACTTGAGCGAGCTCTTAACGCATTATACTCCATCACGTCTATTGCGGTCTCAAAATTCTGGCCAGTTGATAATACCTAGAATTATCCGCTGCAGGCGGTCGATCCTTTTCCTATTTAGCACCTAAACTCTGGAACAGTCTTCCTAGCATTGTTCAGGAAGCAGACACTCTGTCAGTTTAAATCTAGACTAAAAACACATCTCTTTACTATGGCATACACATAAAACATTTTTAATTTATATTATTCAAATCAGTTAAATGATTGTTTTAGGCTGCATTAACTAGGTCAGCCGGAACCGGGAACACTTCCCATAACACCTGATGTACTCGTTACATCATAAGAAGAATGGCATCTACGCTAATGTTAGTCTCTCTGTTTATCCCGAGGTTTACTGTAGTCGGCCGGATCCGGGCCGTATCCGGACCAGATGGTGGACCTTAGCCTGGACATGACGAACGCATCCCTGAAGTGTCTGTAGAGACCGTGTCAATTAAACTCCCCCCTGTAAATGCCGCATCGACACGACATCCTCGTTAAACCCGTCCGCGGTGTGACGACTCCAATCTTTCGAATAATCCTACGAATATCTATTGATCTAATATGACTTCTGACCTGTAATGTTGCCAGAATCATAATCATACACTGTTTGTTCATCGGCCAGAGGAGAACTGGCACCCCGACTGAGCCTGGTTTCTCCCAAGGTTTTTTTTCTCCATTCTGGCCCTGAAGGAGTTTTGGTTCCTTGCCACTGTCGCTTTTGGCTTTTGGCTTGCTCAGTTGGGGACACTTAAATTTCAACTATATTACTGATCTGCCCGCATTGACACTATATGATAATTGAAATGAGCTGGATGACATCACCGTTTTCACTAGAGCGGCTGTACAACCGAATCAAATTCTGTTGCATTATTTTCCTGTTACCACTGTGAAGCTGCTTTGAAACAATTGGCATTGTAAAAAGCGCTATATAAATAAAGGTGATTTGATTTTATTTGATTTGATCGCGCGCTGTGAGAGGCGTCTTTGTGCGCACACGTTGGATCTGTCAGTCAGCGCGAGTTAGATCGTTTTAATGGACAAATGAAAGGTACTCCTCTCTGAAAATGTACAAATAAAGATACTTTTAAAGATGTTTTTAAAGAGATTTGGAGCATTGGGATCACTAGACGAGGGCTTAATGTTGAAAATCTCAAAATCGACCAAAATCTACATTTTTCACTTGTTTTGCCTGTAGCTCGAAATGATCCCGTGCGCATTCCGACTCCTTTTGCCAGCACGGGTCACAAATGATGAAATTTTTTTTGTAGTCTAGAAAGCACATAATCATAAATGGAAATAATTAGGTAGTTTATAATTAGAAAAATGCTGAAATAGTTTTAGATGAAGTGGATGTCATGTCAGCTGCCTGTGTTTATAACCCTTTTCTGTCTCTGTAGAGTGATCCAGCATGTCGACGAGAACAGGATGACCACCCAGAGTGTAGCCATCGTGTTCGGCCCGACGCTCCTGCGCCCGGAGACAGAGACGGCAAATATGGCCGTGCACATGGTCTACCAGAACCAGATTGTTGAGCTCATTCTTATGGAATATGAGACCATATTTGGCAGGTAGGTCACATGCATAAGGAACCCTTTGACCAAATTCAATGGGCCAGTCACTGCTGAAGACCGGACAGCCCATTGACTGCCAGTCTGAACACTGAACAGGTTTTGGTATGTTTACATGAGAGGACTGCCCATATTAGAAAAAAAACCCCCACCATTCTGGATTCAACATAAAATAGCCAAATCCTTTCTCGAATCTTTATTGGACTAAATTATAGTCATGTTTTTTGCCTGGATGTTGTATTATTTTTACATATACCCAAATCCATTGGACTATGACATTTTTGGACCATTTTCGGATTTGGTTGAAGCAATGAGGGCTTGAAATTTGAAAATTTTTCTGTCCGACTGAAAACCGTGTTGCTTATGGGAGAGATCTGATGCTTCATTTTAGATTTCCATTCACTACTAGTATTACATTTTGCATCACATCTTTCCATGGTAGTACTGTAATACATTTTGGAACGACACGTCAACAGATTGACTGACATGATAGACATGGATTTTATCTTATATTAAAACTCAAATCTCTGCGGGGATGGATTTAATTCTGTTCTGGCCTGCTGGAAGTGACCTCTGAGATGACTACTGCTGGGAAACACTGGAGATATTGTGTAGACTCCCTAGATTCGGACACACTTTTGTTTGAGTCTCAGCCTCCTTTTTCCTGATTATCAGTCCAAAATCAAAGGATGCACAAACTCTTGCGGTATGTCAGGTATATTTCATGCTGTGTGAGCCCATCTGTCAGTCTTATCCCTTAGAGAGACACTGGAATAAGATGTGTGCAGGCCACATTTAACCCTGCGAGGACATTAGATTCGCTACTGTTCCTGACCAGACCCCAGTCATGCAACTCTCACAGCATTTAATAGAAGAGTACAGTATGCTGTAGACAAAATACCATGTGAAGATCTTGTATTAAGAGAAAGTAGTAAAGGGAGAAATTGTGAGTGGGTTAAACTGGATATCTCTTTGTAAATATGTCTGACGGACATACTATATGTGTATGTGTGTGTGTATGAGGACTAAAAGAGCACATGGAGGTAAAGGCACCACAATTGTATTAGAAACTGGTTTATTAAAATGTTTTAATAAGAATTAATTCAGTTGTTTATTCGGTAAATGGCTGTTGAATGTAATTCATCAAATGTTCTGCTTTGTTGCAGAGCTTTGTCTTGATCAAAATAAAGTTGACAAGGCAAATCTGTCACCTTGTTGAGTGTCGTTACTCCAAAAGGTTCTCCACCAGGGGGCAGCAAACATCACAGTAACACTGTTTTGTTTTTCATTTGTTGACGAATGTTCTCACATAAAATGTAACTACTGGTATATGAACCTACTCTTATGTCTTTTCACCTGATGAATATTATGAATTTAATCAAAGCATTTTGTTGGGCAGCTGCATAAAGAAATCACCACCTTGGAATTATAAGGTTCTATCTGCATTCTGAGCAGTTTTGAGATATTGAGCTTCAAAGATTTTGCATTACATATAGCAAAAATGATATGTACAGTATCAAAATCCTCTCAAATTTGTAAATGGGGATTTTTGGAACAGGCCAAATGCAAGTAGAACCTTCTAAATCACTTTCCGCTTGGAATTATAAGGTTTTATCTGACAAAACATTAATTGCAGCAATAATTTTCAAGACACAAACCGTTTTATTATCATTTGTTTTAAAACATAAAATTGGTGTTGTAACATGAGAATGTTCAATTTAATGCTTTCTATGTGAATAACTACATTTTTACAAAAATGTCAGCTGGAACCTTATAACTCCAAGGTGATGAAATGTTCTGGTTCAGATATCTGTTGTAAGTTTGTTACTGTTTGGTTTGTTTTTTGATGGTACAATCTAAATGATTGGACCCAAAACATTTCTTTAATGCTGTTGATACATGATGACAGATTATATTTTTATAGATAAAGATGCAGACTGACCACGAGGAAAAAAAGATGGAATCAGATGCAGTTTGTTCATTTCATCTCATCTCTGATTTCATGTTTTAGTACTCCCTTTTTTTCATCCTAAAGTGAGTTTACTCCAAATATTCTCTTCCGCCCAATGGAGACTTTTTTTTTTTTCTTTGGGAAAAACCCTCACAAACAGTGGATGCTGTGTCACTTAACAGTGCTCTGACAGGTTTTTATCACTTTTCTGCTTTTTAACCCCTTAACTGTCACCCCTATTTGAGAATAGATGTGAAAATGCACTATGCAAACTTAAATTGTTATAATTCAAGAATGCTTTGGAATATGACTGAAGTTTGGTTTTAAAAAAGGCACTCAGCAGATTATTGCTGAAGTGAAAGCACTTAAATGAAAGTATGAAAAAGTTATGGAAGTTTAAATTTACTGTAAATCAAATGTACTGTACTTTTTATTTTATATAAAATATATATTTTACAAAATAATTTTTACTCAAATTACTGTAAAATTAAAGCCATATGTCTAACCAAGCTGTGTTCCAAATTTGAAGTTGCTATCATAAAAATTGAAGTTCCTATGAGATTTTGTTTAGGCGATGTACCAAAAAAAAACCCCACCGGGTGTCACCTACATTCCATTAAAATTTTTTGATGCGTTCTTCTGTAACAAATGTATACATTTCTATCCAAATTTCACTTCTATCACAAAACAGACACCAAATATGGAACCTTTAGACTTGGACCTCCAATGATATGTGTTTTGTCAAGATTAGAAAAGGTTTTGATTTCTAAAGTAGTTAAAATAAATTTTGTAATATGAAACCTGACACTGCCCACTAGGGGAGGAGCCGCTAAAAGAATTTAGAGTACCGTTCCATGGTAACGCAACGTCCAGTTTCAAAACGGTTTTCACAGGATGAATTTTGAGTTCCTAAGCTTTTGAATGATACCTAATTTATGATGATTACTAAAATCTAAATGACTAAAAAAGGCGATAAATAAAAAGAGCAAGGGGTTAAGGTTAATTATTATATGCTTTTATATCAAATGCTAAACATCTTCCTGGATACCAACTATTGTGTGAAAAATTAGAAAACATTAAATATTACCGTGTTTTCACTAAATTTGTTTGAGAATGAATAAGTAATTCAGAAATGACCTGGTGCTTCACTTCATTTTATTTTATGGGGCATCATAAAAGGAAACAAAGGAAGAAAAATCTTACAAGTAGGTTCATCATAACCTCAGGGAAAATGTGACATTTACACACACACACACACACACACACAATGCAATGTTGGCACAAATGAAAGCAAATGTAGATGAAATGGGCTGATTAATTTTGGTTCCAAAATGGCAATTTCAACACCAGTACAACAACATGAATCCATGCTCTTCATCACAGGTTTAAGGGTCATTTAATGTTAATTACTGTGAAGCTGTTGGAAAAGGATCAGGATTTAATAAAAAAAAAAAAAAACAATGGGTGCAAATGTCTGCCTGATTGACTTTCTGTGGTAGTATTAAAAAATAACTGCAAGTTATAAAACTAATACTGTTAAGTTTGGATTTATATACTGTATATCAGGGTTTAACCTCCTTCGTGGCACTGAAATTCAATCTAAAATACATTGTGTTAAACTACAACATTGTGTATTACACACGCAATAAATAAAGCAATACAAAAATAAGACGTATATAAAAAGGTTCTACAAATGAAACATTTGTCAATGACAATAATACTGACGGCATTACACAATATACACATGCATAAACACAAAGAATAAACATTTTGAAATACAATGAAATTAATAATACTGTAAGGTCTGCTCAGACACAATCAACTAAAACATATTAATCCTACACGCCTCTTCCAAAGTGCTGCTTTCATTGTGCACTTCAGTCATATTATATACGGTCCGTAGTTGCCTGTCATATGACTTTAGGATAATAGATTTTTAGTCTATAGATCAATGAACCTTGGAAATCTTAATAACAGAGAGAACATGTTGATGATGAATATGGGTTTCCTTATCAATACAATCCTAAAACCCCGAAAACCTTTAGGAGCGCAAGGTGAAAAGTTGTAACAGCTTGAAAGTGCGACATTTTGATTATCACAGGTAAAGGGCAGTGTTACAAACTTTAATACTTTTGTAAATTTTTCAAATCTGTTGGGTTGGGTTTTTGACCAATATTAACATATATTATTTACCTTTAAATTCTTGACCAGCTGACTAAAGTCTAGATTGTCCAGTGTGACTGTGGAGCACTATGTTAACATTTGTGAATGGCACTTACAGCTTGGCGGTCTTGCATAAGGCTGTGGGTGTGCAGTTCCTTAGAGCATCACCTATGAACACAGACTGACACATTACAACATAAAGCCACACAAAGATAAATGAAATAACAGGTGAAACTGCCTTTGAGGTTGAAATGACGAACCCTTTTTTCCTGACATATGGTGTCATGATTGTGAAAAGTATCATATTACATATTTTTTTTTCTAAACAGTTACCGACAAACTTTTTGGAGTGCTTATTACAAAACTTTTTTTTTTTTTCTCATTAGAATTACAATCTAATTTGAATTATTGATCAGTTGAGTAGTTCAAGTGAACAGTTTAAATTATATCAACAAAGTGATTCAATTATTAAATGACAATAAGCATTCCTATGAATATTTCCATAATTAATGATTCATATGATATTGAATCATTAATTTTAATAATGAAGTGCAATCTAATTTCCTTCATAAGGCAGACAAACAATCACATGGGAAAACGAGGCAATGCTAACAACAGATTGCCTGTTTAACAAGACAAAAATACTGAATGGTATTTTAAACTTGAGGCATTAAGTATCTGGTAAGTCTCACAAAGAAATGCCCAGGTCATATTTCACACCAAAAAAAAAAAAATCAAGAGTTGAAATAAAATTATATTTTGCATGAAGAAAATAGTTATTTTTTGCCCATGTTCTCATTACTGTATTAAAGTAATGAAACCATCCTGTCTGAACATAATGTCTTTCTTTTTTGTTTATTAAAATGAATTAAAATGTATGGCATAAATTAAAATCAGTGTATACTTACGATTGTTCTTTACAAATGATATAGATATTTGAAAAGGGAGTGTTAAATTGCCATTAAAATAATGCATGTGATGGTCCTAAAAATAGGCTTAATTTTCTTTATGCCAAATATAATTTCCTCATTTTTTTCTTTTGATTTTTGGAGTGAAATATGACCCTTTCTGACCAGTTTTCGTGAGAATCACCCCCATTAGTAAACCAGTTATACCTGCAGTGCAGAATTTTGTTTTGTTTCTGAAAACGTTTAAAATACTGATTTTCGTAAACTTCATTGGCAAATATAAAGGTATAGAAATCTGACTGTACAGAGGAAAAAAAAAAACATGAATACTGAAAATTTGACATACCGAGGCGGTTCAGTAACGGAACAAAGTGAAACAACTGAAACTTTTAGGTCCTATGAAGTCTAGTTGAGTTGAAGTTTTTGTTTCTCCTTTTTTGCCTTGTTTTACTCAAATACTTTTTTTAAAAAAACAAGGAAATATTGTTTTGTAAATCAGGCACACCTGGGTTTTATACACAGTAAAGAGCTGAAACAGTTTCCATAGCAACCGATGATTAGTTTGATGAAGAGCTCATAACCTCTTTCATTAGTCCCACGTGAGTGACAGAAAATAGCATTCATTCTTCAGTCCTCGGCTGCCATCTCTGTTTTTCCTTCATTATGAGTGGGAACTGTGTCCTCTGCACTGCCTGACACCTCCCTCGATTCCTCCGTCTCCACAGCATCCTCCGTTTCCACGGTTTCCCCGACTTCCTCCTCTAGAGCATCAGTATTTCCAATCTCCACCTCCATAACCATTCTTCCTTCTTCTGTCTCTTGCTCCTCATGTCCTCTGTCCTGCTCTTCCTCTCCCCCACTCTCCTCATCATCCTCGTATTCCTCTCCTACTCGCACCACTCTGATATCGCTCATATCCAGAGCGGATAAATCCTCTTCCTCCTCCTCCTCGTCGTCGTCCTCTGCGTCGCTTTCTCTCTCGTCTGAGTCAAGGTGAGAGGGAGGAGTGGAGGTGCTGATCTGTTCTGGCAGTTCATGTGTGTCTCTCTTGCAGTAAGAGTATCGGTGATTCATGTGCTGAGAATAAGAGCCCGAGTGAGAGAAGCGTTTCCCACACTTGTCACACTGGTAGGGCTTCTCTCCGGAGTGTAGCCGCGTGTGCTCAATCAGATGGTGCTTGTGTTTAAACGCCTTATTACAGATGGCGCACTCGTGAGGTCGCTTACCTGTGAAAGATGATACAATACGGTGAGGTTACCATAAAGGAAGTAGAAATTAACAGGTTCAGTGGTTGCCAAATGTATGAATGTCACTGTATTAGATCATGGTGTTTCTATATCTATATCTATCTATATATATGTATATATATATATGGGTGGATTTCAGCTGTGGCGTGTAACGCAGTCACTCCTAGCCATTTTGGCAGGTTGAATTTTATATATAATATAGCCTATACATTTTTCAATTGTAGTCTTTTAAAAAGGCATCTGAAATAAACTAAGTGCAATGTATTGTCAAAAATATAGATTTTTCGATACATTTTGATACTGAAATATCTGAAACGCTTCCAATACTCATTTTCCACAGAATAGATACACAATCCCAGCTGCGCTTTCTCACTCTCTCATCTCTCTGACAGCAAGTTGACACACAAACCAGCCTCCCCTCACTCACTCATTTCATTTGCTCCAGATGAATATTGTTGGTGTTACAGGGCTTGAATTTTGGTGTGGGATTGTGCATATTGCACATAATTTTAGTAATTCACGCAGATTTTGTGCTCACACCCAAAGTGTGTGCACATAAAGCCGCCTTTCAGTACTAAATTGAGTTATTTTCTGCTGCTTAGTGACCTTAAACAGTCAAATGCACACAAAATAATGTTAAAATACTGGTCTTGGCGAGTATTCACATAAACAGCCAGTTATGTTTTAATTGAATGTAAACAGTTGAGAAAGAAAACGCATGTGTAACAGTATAATTTATCTGTACGTCAGGTCTTAAAGTGACAGCAGCCTAATATACCTGCTGGCAAATATGAGAATATTAAAAATATCTATATGGCCGTTTTTCCCCATGGTATCGATGTCAACATTGTGGCCAGAGAAAATGCTGAGTGGGTAGTAACTAAAAATCACTAGCCACAGTGGCTGGGGTGAGCAAAAGAGTTAATGTCATGCCCTATATATACAAATGTTTGATACCGATTATTGGCCCATACATCAGTGCATCAATAGTTGTTTTAATATTTTATTTTTATATATTTTACAGACAACTGCATCCAAAGCGACTTATAGAGCAATAAAGGTTTACATTTATTATTAGTAGTAGTATTTTTTTCATATTTAATATTTTTTAGTATTTTTTTAAAAGCATTGTTTTCCTTGTAAATCAAACCCAAGACCTTGGAGTTGCTAGTGCCACCAGTTGAGCTACAGGTATATTTTGTTTACTAATACTACATTAATACCTTTTTAAATGTCCAAATGCTGTAAATCATGTGTGGCTTCACGTACCTGTGTGTTCATACTTGTGTCGCAGCAGTGAGCTGCTCTTCTGAAAGATTTTGTCACACAGATCACAAGCGTACATGCCACCGACAGTCTTCCTCCTCTTCTTCATGAGAGGTGAATCTTCATCGTTCTGGTCCTCTACCCCGGACACGCAGTCAGAAGAGATGTCTGGTACCTTCTGAGGGAGAGAAACACAGAGTGAATGAGTCTGGAATTATGTCTTGAAGAAAGGTACGTACAGACCTTAATGTTTGTGTGTATTTGTTGTGCTTACCGGACAGTTGTTGAGTATAACCATCCCCTTCGTGTCTGTTGAGACACTGTCAGGCGTCTTGATGCTGGAGTTGGTGGTGTAGGTGTAGGTGAGCTGAGGAATGAGGATGGTTCGTTTGTTACCGGATATTGCAGTGCCGATGCACGGAACACCACCTGGCTCTGCTATGGCAACCAGCGTTGGCAATGATGCTGTCATGATGTTTAATGGACCTGTGCCGCCCTGCGTCACATAGATGGTGTTTCCTGGCAACGGTTGCTTCTTGAGGCAGGTGAGGTTGAGCGGTTCCTTTTGGGTGGAGACCGGCAGCTTAGTGGTGGTGCTGGGTTGAGTGGGGCTGGACTTGGGGAGTGAGAGGTCCAGCGGTTCAGACTGCAGATCCTCCTCTACGTCTTCTGTCTTTACAATGACAAGATCGTCGGTGGAGAGACTGGCTGGAGGGGAGGCGGATGAAGCGCCACTTTCATTTTGGGTGTCTGCTGAGGTGTCGTCAAGGGGTTGTGTGGGAATGCAGGTGGCTTGAGTTGAGTCTTTTTCTTGAGACACAGCAGATGGTGTATTTTTCTTGGTCAGACAAGAAAGTAATACATTATTAACATGTTTATGAGCAACTCATTCATTTTAATGTTTTAAAATGTTTTTCAAAGATGTATCTTATGCTCACCAAGGCTGCATTTAATACAGTAAAAACTTTTTAAAAATTTTATTATAATGCAATTTATTCCTGTGATGGCAAAGCTGAATTTTCAACATCATTACTGCAGTGTTCAGTATTACATGATCCTTCAGATATCATTCTAATATGCTGATTTGCAGGGCTCCAGACTTTTTTTCATGCCGGTGTGACTAAATTTTGTTATACAGGTCGCACTGGTGAGACCACCACGTTTCCCAACTGACAAGAGCTGCCTTTTATATTGCATATGAAAAACATAAAACGGCAAACAAAATGAAAGTGAAACGAAACCACGCTACTCGTTTGAGCTGCGCCGCAGACTGTTCATCAGCTCAGAGCAATAATAGTGCAGCTCAGAACAGGTACTCGTGGGCCAATCTCGATCACGCGATAATGTTACTATACAGCGCTGGGAGATCCAGCGAGAAAATGTTTGAATTCGCTGCAGAATTAATAACATCACTGTGAGATCTAGTGGGAAGCATTCAAATTCAGCGCAGAATTCTCTGTTATAAACCACAGGTATCAGATCAAACAGTGCTGACATGGAAACCAGGAGAAACATTGTGCCATAAATAGGGGTGTGATGAGACGAGACACGAAATTGGGTTCACGAGAATGAGACAAGATTTTTTGCACAGTATTTTTAAGAAATCCTCAATGACAAAATTCATGACTGGAAAAAACTCATCTTAATGAATGTCATTTCAGTTCTACTTTCTGAGTATGAATTATCAAATGCTTTGAAAGACAACAATACTCAAGCACTGTAAAAGGTTTTGCCACAAACTCAACTGACGGGTTTCTCTCCTGTATGATTTCACATGAGTCTCTTCAGACCTTACTGTACATGAATTATGAGCTTCCAGAACTTCTGATTGAGGCTGTGTGTGACCTCCTACAATTGAACTCCATTCCACAAATTGAACATATAAATAACAGTTTTTTCTTAGTCTTATTAAATGCAAATAATAAGTGCAACCATAATCAAATTACTCTCTCAAGATTCAAAGTGCAAACAGAGACCAGAGTTAAGAGGTGGTTACAACTACTCAACCCAGCCTATATAGCTTTGATATTGGGAGACAGGCTATTGTATGTTGACTAATTTGCGCGAATCAGGGAGCTTGCGTTTACTTTCGCTTTAGATTCGCGATGTGTACTCTGTGTATATGGAGCGGCAGTGCTGAGCGCGCATTCTAGATAATAAGACATTTATCAGACACTATCAGGCTCTGTTGCGCACGAATCCTCCGCCATGATCCTGTCAATCATCTCACCTTACTCTCGTCACGTGATCAGTGAACTGGGATTCCATAAAAAAAGCAAAACGACAGTGGAGGATGTAATGTAAACATAGCGGTGGCATATTCTATGCGTCATTTTTCCTGTTTTACTGTTCTCTCTCTCTCTCTCTCTTCATGTTGTATGTAATGTATTTGATAGGAAATGAACAGCGACACAAGGTTCTGAAATTTCTGTAATTGTGTGATCTCTTTGCTTATAGAAGGTTGTGACAGACCCAAATCATCACTGATGCATAGTTGCATTTTTCAAGTTGCCAAATATGTTAATGTAGTGATTACTTCCATTTCTGGCGCTATGGCATTTCTGCTCTGTGTCGGAGATGTTAGCGTGTCTAAATAAGATCGGTCACAAACATGATCCCTGCGCAATCTAATGTGTAGTGTCTTAACTCACTCATGCATTATGTGCAACACATTTCTTCTCCCTCTTTGAGTTTTGTCCATTTTCTCAGCTGCTAAAGAAACTCTTAAGCCTCTTAAAAGTCCTTGTCTGTACTCCTAACACTTTTGGACCTTAAGACCTCTTTTAAGGGTTAAGATGCTTTCTGAATTACTTTCCTCTTTACTAGGATTTTTTCTTTCATTTTAGGAGGAAACGCCCACCTTTCTAACAATTTTCTTGGAGCTAGTCTTTGCATTAAGATTTTTCATGAATACGGGCCCAGGTTTTTGCACGTTACTGTTGTTAATAAAAGTTCATTTTATCTGCATCTAAATTCAAGCTCAGTGCTTTTATTGTCAAATTTCCAATAAACACAAATTTAATATTATTAGTAACTGCACTTGCAAAACAATAGTAATTTTATGATTACATTAACTTTATGATTAAAAATCCCCCCAGTGCTACCAAATCAGGTGCTGGTGTTGCTGGTTCTACATCTGTAGAACTTAGTGGCACCGGTGCTACTGCTCTCTAATGTTAGTCTGGAGCCCTGTGATTTGATGCTCAAGAAACATTGCTTTATTATTGTCAATGTTGAAAACAGTTGTGCTGCTTAATATTTTTGTGGGAACATGATACATCTTATCATAATTCTTTGATAAAAAGAAAAGTAAAAAAGAGCATTTATTTGAAATAGATATTTTTTGTAACAATGCAGAAGTCTTCACTTTTGATCAATTTAATGTCTTTGCTGAATAAAAGTATTTTTTTCCAAAAACCTTTGTATATATAATTCACAGTTTTCACGTGACGTCACACACTTATAGGAACGCCCACCTGGAGGGCAAAACAAGGCTTTCCTCCATTGCCCGCCAGTCATTTTTAACAGGTTTGTAGTCAGTATTAATGCAGTAAGACAGTGATATTAAAATACCAAATTCAATATACACCTTATTGATGTTGCATACTTTGTACAGGAAAGCAAATGAACACAGAATATTAATGGAACACAAGGTTTCTCGTTAAGCGTATTTTTCCCATCGAAACCCATTATAAAGAAAACGCGTTGCGTTCATATTCTGGGCTCATCTGCTCGCCTGTATATAGTATTTATCATCAAATAGGTGTAAACTGAATGTGATCTTTTAATATCACTGTTTTAGTACATTACTGCACTTTAAGGGTGGGTTGCACTAATAAGGATTCTTTAGCCTGTCGTCAGTTCACCCTCCGTCTGCTGCTTGATCAGCTCTATAATTCTAACGGTTTTACTGCGTAATTAATCTGTGTTTAAAATTAAGTGGTGCAACAACTCGATTTAAAATAAAACCCATAGCAACAAATCCTAGATTAGCGTTAAACTTTGCTTAATTGAATCCTTATTGGTGCAATTCACCCTATAGTGTTTTTCACGTTAAGCGTTTTAAAAACGTCCCACTGTTTTTAGTGATTGAAATACTGCAGCAGGTGCTGTATATGGATCGTAAGTGCCCAAAACGTGCATCTTGTCCACATATTTTTGTTTTAAGATGGAATTGTTTTAAGACAGGCTTGTGCTGCAGTTCTATGGAGTTCTATGGTGGTTTTGCCCTCCAAGGCTCCGCGACAGTCACGTGACTGAAAACTATAAATTGAATATATATTTATTCTGTATTTGTAAATATTTTTAGAATTTAAAATATTGTCATAACTTTTCTGAGCTTTATAGAAAATCAGGTTACACTTCATTTTAAGGTGTCCTTGTTACAGTGTACATTTATTTAAGTACTGAGTAATATTAATTAACAACGTACTTACTATAGGGTTTGGTTTATGGTTAGTTGCATGCAATTATGCATAATTTACTTACACTGGTAAGTACATGTAACATATGTAACAAGGACACTGTAAAATAAAGTATTACCGAAAATCATATAGGCTTATGTTACATGGGAATAAATGACCTTTTAGGGTATATCTGTGTTAAACTTTTACTTAATTACACAATTATTCATATTCATAACAGCCCTAATTGTGACAGCTCTATTTTACAATTAATTAAAATGTTTTGTACTTACCTCTTGTTTGTTTTTCGGGATGCTTGCAGCTTGGAGCAATATCCTTTTAGAGCGCATCTTCAGGTACCACTTGCTGACCGCCTCTAGAGGTAACTTGACTGTCTTGGCAACCTGTGACAGCTGCTCGTCAGTAGGCTCTGGATTCTGACTGTAGGCCTTCAGAAGAGGAAGGAGGCGTTCTGCTGCTCCGCTCTTATCCTTATCCAGTAGAGAGGTGAGAGAGATAGTTGTAGGCGACGCTTTGGCCTCACTGTCTTGAGAGTCTGTGAGCTTCCGTTTACTCGGGGAGCTGTCACAAAGCAGACATGACGCATAGTTATGGAAGTTATCTCCGCAGGCGACGCCACTGTGAACCGTTCCAGAGTGTGAGACTGCATCAGTTGTTGCTGTTGTCTGTTTCCCTTCCTCTTTATTTCCATCTGTCTGCATCTCTTCTTTCTCTCCTTCACTCTGCGTATCGGTCTCGATCTTGGACGGAGAGTCTGGTTCCGTTTTGATTTTGATTTGTGGTGGTGCAGTCAGGTTTTGTTGTTCACAATTATCCTCCAGCGAACTGGTATTTTCATTTTTCTCCTTTCTGTCTGCTGGTGGTGTGTTTGTAGTCTTGTCTGGGGTTGATTTCATCTCGGTGCCCTGCGTGTTGGGATTGGCGACAGGTATTTGTCGAACCACGAGGCTCTGCGACCCATCTGCCCTCCTCACTAGTAGTAAAGTTTGCTGGGTGAGCTTAGGTTGTGCCGCCCGAGCTTGGACCAACCTGGCGGCCTGCGCAGGGGTTATCTTGATGATAGACGGTGGTTTGCTTTGGATTGGTTTAATGATGTTTACCTGTGTTGGTTTAGGTGTACCTGATGTTTGGGTTTCAGTCGAGTTGGACTGTACCGAATTAAGCGTGACCACGTTTGGTTGTGTGACGTTAGGTTTTGCTTGCGCCATACCGGTTTGCGTCACAGTGGGTTGCGTTGTGTTCACTTTTACTCCCTTGAGTTGTGGGTCTAGCTGGGGGTTGTAGTTGATGATAATTTTGGTATTTCCGTCTTGTCCCACAACCGGTAGAGAGATGGCAGAGATCACATGGGGCTGTGCCTGCTGTGGCTGCAACACAACTGCTTGCCCCTGCGTCTGCGCTGGCACTTGGCCTATGATTTTAGCGGTCGTTCCGTTTGCATTACCACTAGTCAACACCTGCCTGCCCTCCATCGCAGCATTCAGCGCGTTCTGTAAGTCACTAAGGTTGATGCTGATTGGCTGGACCAGCCCAACAGTGGGCAGGACCAAGGTTTGGACAACGCCTTGTGGAGCCACGACTCCGTTAGTATTAGCGCCGGATATTGTAGGTGTTGCTGGTGCAGATTTGGGTTGGTGTTCAACAGGCTCCTGTTTGATCTGTTTCAGGGGGAGCTGCTCTTGCAGAGGCTTGTTGATAATTTCCACCTTCTCCCTCAGAAGGATTTGTGTGGGGCGAGAAATGGTAAGTGTCGTTTTCACTCCAGGTGCGCGAGGCAGGCCGTTGACCGTTTTGGTCACGCTTGCACACTTCTTACTGCTGATGTGAGAGCTGTAGGACCCCGAATGAGAGAAACGCTTCCGACAATTAGAGCATTCATACGGCTTCTCACCTGTATAAACACAGAGATAAAAAAGCTTATGCTTTAGAAAAAAATATGTAGTCTGTTTAAAAGTAAGTTTGAACTTTCTGTTCATCAAAGAACCGTGAAAATGTCTTCAAACATTGATGATAATAAAAAAATATATATTTCCTTAAGGACCAAATCAGCATATTAGAATTTATATTTATTATATTAAAAAATGTCCTGGCTCTTCTAAGCTTTATAATGGCAGTGAATGGCTGTTTCTGTTTTGAAGTCCATAAAAGCGCATGTATTCATCATAAAACTGCTCCACCAGCTCCGGGGGTTTAATAAAGGCCTTCTGAAGCGAAGCGATGCGTTTGTGTAAGAAAAATAGCCATATTTAAAACTTTATAAACTAATTACTAACTTCCGCTAACTGTCGTATGCACATTCACGAGAGACTGGCGTTCCAGCGTATGATGTAGGACACAGGCGTAGCGTAAGTTCCAGTGAAGAACGCAGAAGCGCAGAGCAAAACAAAACTTGGTTCTCGCGAGAACTAGCATATTCTCACCGGAGCTCTCTACGTCATACGCTGGAACGCCAGACTCTCACGAACACGCATACGACAGTTAGAGTTTACAGTTTGTAAAGTTTTAAATATGGATATTTGTCTTACACAAATGCATGGCTTTGCTTCAGAAGGCCTTTATTAAGCTCCCAGAGCCGTGTGGAGCACTTTTATGATGGATAGATGCACTTTTATGGACTTCAAAACAGAAACAGCCATTCACTGCCATTATAAAGCTTGGAAGAGCCAGGACTTTTTTACAAACTCCAATTGTATTCGTCTGAAAGAAGAATGTCATATACACCTAGGATGACTTGAGGGTGAGTAAATCATGGGCTAATTTTCATGTTTGGGTGAACTATCCCTTTAAAATTGAAAACAGTTATTTTATATCGTAATAATAATTCACAATATATATTACTGTATTTTTGATCAAATAAATGAACTGTGTTTTAATTTGCATATTTCAGAATCATTCTCTGGAACAGGGTTTCATAACCTAGGGTTAAAACTGGTGCCAAAAATTAACCCTTATCCTAGTGTTGACTTAAAAGTGGGTAGGTTTAACCTACAAAGACATTAACTAGGGTTATATCAGAACCATTTCTGTACTTAAATTGTGCTGTGGCAACTGACCGCTGTGGATGCGCAGGTGCTCCTTCAGGTGATGTTTGTATTTGAAGGCCTTGGAGCATTCTGTACACTTAAACTTTCTGTTTCCACCCGACTGAGAAATAGTCCGCTGAGAAAAGAGACAGAAAAAGTTTGTTTCTTCAAAGTAGTTTGAGTCAACATGTGACCGTGAACAAAAGCTCTGTATCATTTCCTCCAGAGAGGTGTGAACATCATGAAGGTGTGAGTGCTGCTCGTACCTGCTCTCGGACGTGTCTGTGTGCAGTCATGTGACGGACGAGCTGCGTGCGGTAGGTGAAGGTGTAGCTACAGAGGGAACAGCAGTAGTTGTCCTCGCCCTTTTCATGCCGTAGTTTGATGTGCTCCTTCAGCGACGTATGACGCTTGTAACCACGGGAACAGTGAGGACAAGTGTGCAGTTGGGAAAATGCATCAGGAGTACCTGACAGAGAGAGTCGTAATCAATCTATGCATTCAACTGTAGAGGAAAAGCTGACAGCAATTGAAGGAAAGACAAAATACTGGATTGGTACCGTTCTCATCGTGCACCCCTCTCTCTGGCGTTCTCTGATGCTCCTCCTGCGCGTCTGAGTAAACCGGTTCAGTTTCCGTCTGCTTTTCCTCACCGGCCACTTCATTATCAGCACCATCTTCCTCATCAGTGACACACTCCTCTTTCAAACACACACAGGCAGATTAGATCAACTAAAACACACACAAATACTCTCCTCAGCTTCTGCTTCAGCATCAAGTATATTTGCATTTTGGTTTGAAACATACACATATTGTGATTCACAAAAACAAGGTATCTGAAGGGTTTATAGATCACATTTAAGGCATTTTAAGACCTTTTAAAGACGTGCTTCTTATTATTATCTTATTATCCTAATTGTTTAGATTTTTATAATGCACATTAGCTTCTTTTCGATCCACCGGCTGAATGAAAATGAAATTTCACTCTGACAGTAGGTGGCTCTTATAGGGGTACAGCAAAAATATAGAGGTTACCCTAGTAAATGCGATGATTTTGCAGGTATGATATAATCACCATAAGGTAAACATTGTCATAATTCATCAATAGTAGATCATAAACAGTAGATTGGCATAAATGCGCGGTATTCACTGAAACTGTAAACCCGTAGAATGCACAACAGCCCACTAGTTTTACTTTGAAACATGCAGCGCTCACAAATAAATCATAGCCTTTTGAGGTTTAATATTCACATTAAGCCATATCGTGATTCCTGTTTTTCTGTCTCTAAAATGTGGTCCTCATGAAATGATAATTAAGGCTTTTCTTATACTATTTAAGATATTTAAGACCTTTTTTAAAGTCTTAAATTTGATACAACTGAATTTAAGACTTTTAAGGACCCGTGGGACACTGAAAAAAACAACTTGACTGTGGCCTTAAAGGGATAATATATTTACTCGCCTTCAAGTTGTTTTTGTCCTGTTGTTTTATGCTATTTTAAGCAGGCTACACTAATCACTTTTTGGTGAATATAGGCTAAATCAGCCTGCAATGACAACAAGAATTAGAAGGAAATAAATACATATTTGGGTGGTGTAATATTATAATAAAATGTCCTTAATCACATATTAAGATAACCCATGTTATTTAAATGACTAAAATACCCTAAATAGACAATAAAAAGCAATAATAATTCACCGCACTGCATAGGATGTATGACAAAGGATGACATACGATGTATGACGTGCAACGACAAATTCAAGCGCACAGTTTCACCTAATTAATTATGAATTTGTTTAGTTATATCATTTAGAATTTGAATAAGAGAACAACACCAATAAACTTGGGGTAATCATGAAAATTGTTTTATTCATTACATCATAGATCGGAAATATTCTTTTTCAGGAAACGGGCAGACTTGAATAAATAGCAACACAGTAGCAAACAATACACGATAAAAATTGCAAAACAAAAATGTATAATTAATCCAAAGTTTGAACATTTATAAATAGGCTAAAACATCTTCATTTGATCGTGCGTTGTGTGACTGTCTACAGTAAGCCTACACGTTGCTCAAATACAGCGCGAAAATAAAGGAATTATATAGGGCTAAATTTGACGCGCTGGCGCTTATAGGTATAAATGCCCCATTTTTTTTATCTGGTTTTATCTAAACAATTTTTAACAACGGGATTGTAAATAACACAATTTTAGTAAAAGTCAATGACTGGGAGCCTTGGATATTTTATTGAAAATCTGTCATGTACATTTGAAAAACAGCTATGGGTAAATTTTACCCCGTGGCAGTTCTAGTGTTAAAACATCTTCTTTTGTGTTCAACAGAAGAAATAATTTCATACAGGTTTGGAACAATTTAAGGGTGAGTAAATGATGACAGAATTTTCATTTTTGGGTGAACTATGCCTTTAAGTGAAACACACATTGGTTTAAATGAAACAGAATGACATACACTAACACTGAATTTGTATGTTGGGACGGTAACACAGCAGTTTTATAATACTACAGTGTATTAATATTTGACCGGGAAGTGGGCCAGTAAGGCCCACGCCTATGTGCTATGGAGGCCCGTAAGGACCAGGTGACGCATTACGAATGAATAACGACCTGAGAGAAAGAAATGAGCTCACACACACCTGATCCAGCCATCTTAGCCTAACACACTCTCACAGACATGTCAGCTATTGCTGTCCCGTCTTAGGGCTGGAATACACTTTCTGACTTTGTAAATGGTTACATACACTAAACGACTGAGGATCACACTACCAGGCTTTCAAGTTGTTCCGAACAAACTCCTTTCTAGGATACGTGAGACAAATGAAAACAATATGTGTTTTAAAATCGGCTCAAATTATCAAACCTGTTTGATTATCCTCTGACTGGATGGAATATGCCCATTTTACAATATACGATTTTGTGTGAAATCTGTCAACTCCACCTGCTCAAAATTTGCAGACTGGCTCAACTAGCGTCAACTCATCCTGACTGCAAATTGGGGCAAAAGTCACATAGTGTAATCCAGCCTTTATACTGGTAAAAGCCTATGAAATTAATTTAAAAATAAATGTGTGTTGCACTAAACTGACCTTTGACCCTTATTTCTTGTATTAAAGCATCTGGCCCCAGGCTGCCATCTGTTGAAAGAAAAAAACAAATACTACTATTAAAATAGCACTCATGACATTCATTTTTGTTTTAAATTATGCTGCAAGTATTGGTTTATCAATGTTCATAAGAGATTAGAAACAGTTCAAGGGACTAAATCTTGAAAATTAACCATTTTTGCAGAACGTAATAGAAAATGGAAATGCTTTTCAATTGTTTCAGGCTTTCTTTTAATGCTGGTATCCAGTTGACATTAAACTTTCATAAATGCCACTTCCTGTTGCCAGAACCCATACTCTTATGAGGGCAAGAGTTCACCTATGCAGTGATGACTGCAGTGACCACTAGATTCTGTAGAAAATGTACCAGTAAAGGCTGTGACACACCAAGCCGACATCAAAGAACTAACGGTGACAAAAGAGGACTGTGTTGTCGCCTCTGATCGGCTGCGTCTGGGCCAAAAAGCTGCGCTTGAACACAACAAAAGGACTAAAGGCGACTATCAACTAGCATGTGTGTTCTGCGTCTGCGTGTAGGGAAATAACTGTCTATATCAGCCAGGTATCAATAGTCGATATTCTTCATTCAAAAAGGGAATCCGTAACTAGGACTGCAGATATACAAACCGTAAACAAAGCAGAGCTTGCTTATTTATCAATCATGCTGATCACTTTCTTCATTCTAGGAGATTTGTGTTATGAAAATATTTGCGTATTGGAATGCTCAGGTAAGATACGTAAGGGATAATCCATGGCTAGCTGTGCATTAAATGATTTTAATGCATGACGTGGAGGCAAAGAACCTCCGCAAAGTGCATTAAAATCGCTTAATGCACAGCTTATACCATGGTCATTTGCCATCATAGACAACCTAAAGCTTTTACTGGTGTTTGCAGCGCAATATTAGGCCGGAAGGGTAAAACTGACAGTCGTCAGTTGCGGCTCGTTAGATCTACCATTGTGCCCGCTTTGAATCAGACACAGAGATAAAGTAGTGTGGTAAGATTACATTAATTTGAATTAATTATCGAGAGAGAGATTCGTACCTGCATCTGTGGCTGTGGCTGCAGGGCAGTGTTGATAAGTGTCTTATTAATTGATAACGGTTTTATTGCACACCTTCCAGCCAATCAGAATTGAGTATTCAGAGAGACCATGGTATAAGTAAAGTTATAACAGCCTTCTGTCTGTGCCGCTCGTAAACTGAACAGCCAATCGGAGTGATCTCTCTCACTGATGGCCCCGATGCCGATTCAAAATGCTGAATCGGGCAAACCGATGTGAGAGAAACTGCAAAAAGTAGCCTGACAGACACTCACCGACAACCCGACGTTGGACGATGGCCGACCTTTGGCTTGTCACAGCCCTAAGGCCATGCTATAGTAAGATGTTATCTGTCAAAATTCAGTCATCCTTCTATATATATATATATATATATATATATATATATATATATATTACACACACATTTGAAATGTTTAGGCTACAACTGCATCTGTTTCTGAAAACTTGATGTTTCATTCGAAGCTTTATTGAACTTACCAAAATAAATGCATTAAGGTTCGAATTTCTTGTTTTTTGTTTGTTTGCTTACCGTCCTGCGTGCATGTGTCAGAGAGCTGCCGTGCTGCTTTGAGCTGGAATACTGAGGACTTTTGGTCAGGATCGTCAGCAATACTGTCCTCCTCTACAATGTGCAGTTTGTCTTCATCATCTGAATCTGAGGTCGCCTCCGGCACACTGCTAAAACTCCTCACTACATGAGAGAGAGAGAGAGAGTGAGAGAGAATGGCCTATTCAGTTAGGATCACAGATGTTCCCAAAGGCAAATTAACAGTGATATTCATACTCTCTTTGAACTATTGGCCATGTTTGATGCGGTTAAAACACGTGCGCACATATGTTTGCAAACAGGACACTTTAAGTGGTGATGTCTCTGTAATCAGTAACAACTGAATTTTTTTTTTATTTATTTTTTATTACTGTAAACCTAAAACTATGTAAAATTCTTGGGAAAATTCAGTCAAACATGCACACACACATCCCTCATGCAAAAATATATGTGCACACATACAATAAAGGTAGAATTTGTGCCCTAAAGACAGGAAGTGAGATTTGTCTAATTTTAGATCAGTTTCCTGCAGCCCAGAAAAGCTTTCTACCTGCTGTGTGATATCAGAGACACGATGGAGAAAGGAAAGACAAGCAGTGTTTAAAAGAGTTTTTAATAGTATGTTAGCGCAGATAGAGAGATTTAGAGAAGATCCTTTCTCTAAATCCAAGAGCTCTAGTTTTCAAATTGTGCACAAGTATATGAGGTACTGGAAAACTCATCTCTGATGTGTGCGCGCGCGTTTGTGCACACATGTTGGGATACGAAGAATATTTCCAGATGTGCACGTCAAATCTGTGTTTTTGAATACACACAGATTTAAATGTGCTTCGTTTCTATGGAGCTTATCCAGTTTCTTTTACTGGCAGAATTTGAGGATGTCAACAGGAAGTGATGTAAAAGTGATCTGATTGTGCAAAAAAAAAAGTTCCCGTTTAAGGTTTCTGTTCTCTGAAATGACCTGTACGGGGTCATTTCACATACCTGTGCATGCCAGAAATGGAAATGGAAACAGCCATACAGATGGAAAATTCAATTCAAAAACCTTCTCCGTTCTCAAAGCTGATTCAGATCACTGCTGAATATCCGTTCCAATCCTCTGAACAGCCGAAATCACATTCACTAGAGCAGGTGTGTAGTAATCAGAGATGCTTTTGCCCCTGGTAAAAATACATTTGAAATTGCCAAAATTATGTTCATTTTTTTTGTTCCAGCCACAGTGAGGGGAGCATGTGATCGTCTCTGAATCAGTATGGTGTATGGTCATAAAAAAAAAAAACAAAAAAAAAAAACAAGATAAAGATTGATTCTTCCAAAACTGCCTGACCTTTCATGGTCAACGTAATAGGTACATTTGTTGTTGTTTAACAACATACTGATTGTTCAGCTGACTAAACATCTTTCCGGGGGGAAAACAGTTGTGAAAGAGTTGTGAAAATGACTTCCAGAACCTTTATACAGTCCGTGCCATTGTAAAGACTGCAAGTCCATCCCTCACAGCCTTGTGCATAAAATTCATTATGGCGTCTAACCTGATTAAGGTCTATTGTATCAGTAGACTTTTAATGTAGCACATGTTAATTATATGGAAACAAGCAGCATTAACATTCTTCAGAATATCTGCTTTTGTTTTTCCACAGAATAAAGTCATACAGGTTTGGAACGACATGAGGGTGAGTAAATGACGTTTTCATTATTGGGTGCACATTAAAAGGACACACACACACTTGTGCTGCCTTCATGGGTGTGTTTATAGTGCACCACCTGAGCGACAGAGTGTTGGCAGGTAGAATGGTTTCCAGTGTGACCTCATAATCAACACAATCAGGTCACCATGGCAACCTCCATTTCATGTGACATTTCCTGGGATGTGGTGATTTGGCTTGTTATAGAGTGCACCTGCCACCATATGTACACACACACACACACACACACACACACACACACAGAGAGATGATTTGACTTCACACAAGAGGGTACCGTTCAGGATCATCCTGATATTCTAAAGGATAAGCAACTAAAAACAAATGAACCAGTGCATTAACTGTATAAGCACATAGAATTGTGTGTTTCATTGTCTGTTTGTGTGTATATGTGGCTTTAGCAGCAGTGGTTAAAAGAGGATGACTGATAAAAATACTTAAAAGAAAATCTAATGTCAGCAATAAATGTGCATGTTTTATGTGTGTGTATACTAGTATATATACGCACAATAAAGATTATGAAGAATTTTAGCAAATACCCATTAAACTGATCAAAAGTATCAGTAAAGCCATTTAATGTTACAAAAGATTTCTATTTCAAATAAATGCAGTTAGTTTCTGAAAAAAATCTATTTCCACAAAAATATGAATCAGCACAGCTGTTTTAAACACTGTAACACTACAATAATACTTTTGAATGAAAGTCTGTTTATTACTGATATATATATATATTTTAAAGTATTTTGATCTTTGTATGTTTATATATAGTTGATTGCATAAGTTTGCATACCCTCTTTTGTCTCGTAAATAAACTAATTTAATACAAATATACAAAATAAATAGTACTGGCCTTCGAAACTATGTCAGATATGCATATGCACATAATCTGTCACAAAAAAACTCATAAAGTTACACACCAAAAGATAACACAATGATTTCTGTAATTTCAGTTAATATTTTGATAAAAATCTTTGCAAATGCAAACTTATGAACTCAACTGTATAAATGTATTTTTGTGTGCTGTCAAACGATTAATCGCGATTAATCGCATCCAAAATAAAAGTTTGTGTTTACATAACGTGTGTGTAATTATTATGTATATATAAATACACACACATGCATGTATATATTTAGGAAAAAGTTATTTATATATAAAATACATACACATATACATATATATATACACACACATTATATATGCAAATATTTCTTAAATATATACATGTATGTGTGTGTATTCGAATATATATATATATATATATATATATTATAGAGAGAGAGAGAGAGAGAGAATTAGGTATGTAATGCAGTAAGTGTAGTGTGTGTGTTGGGAAATAATCTATTTAGAATCATTTGGGAGCAGTGTTCACCTGAGGTTTGTTTCTCCCAGGTCTTTAGGTTAATAAGATCCCTAATGTACACACACTGTATGAACCACGTGAGACCAATTAAACATAACTTTCACATCCATGTAAACTTATTCACCAACATATTTCTGCTTCTTTCTATCACACAAATACAAGTCCCTCCCAGTCCCAACCCTCCCCCACCCTAAAAAAAGAAAGAGAAAAGACCTCCCCTTCACCCTGAGAAACTTTCCCCCTGCCGTACAAAGAGGCGGCAAACCACTGGGAGAGATTAGCATGCAAAAAGAGATGCCCAGCAGTCACAAGCCCCCTTACAAACACAGAGTGAAATGTGAAAAGCTCTTTAATGCCCTCACATATCCCTTTTCCATCAACAGGGAAGTGTGAGAAGAGCTCAGTGCTACAGGTGTTCTTTTTGTCATACATACATTCGCACCATACCTTTACCACACACACGGACACACGCATTACAATATACTTCATTGTTATGTCATTTGACATAAGTAATTTGAAAGGTAACTTTGTAAACTATCTAGAGGGGGGAGAGAATATATTAATATTAGTATAGTTTATTTTAGAAAAACATTATAAACAAGAACATTTAAAGATGCGCTATATATATAGCCCTTAAGATTATGAAACAGATGGTGAATTCTTAAAAACAAGAATCCAGAAAGAAAAGCTAAATGATAACATGTGTGGCTTGTGAGGTCAAGGGTCGACTGAAAGGGTCAGGAGGAGTGAGCAAGGGGAAAAAGCGCTCTCTTTCAAAGCATGATCTTCATGTCATGTTTTCTTGTGATATATACCTTGGGTTACTAAAAAATCTACTACTATCTGGCTGTCATTTTTTGTCTTTCTGTATATCACTTGAGATGTAAGTGTAATATGTAAAATGCACACTTCTTAATCTCATGTGCTCCCTACTAATTTACACATTCTGCAGGACTGATATTCCACACAAATGCAAGCACACGGCCACATATAAGACAGCTGATGCTAGAGTCTGAGTAACTGGACCAATGAACACCACCGTGACCTCATTTCCGTGCAGTAACGCCCTTAAAATTTTGTAAGGCCTCGTGAACATGTCAAGCGCGAGAACCAGCGGCATGAAGAATGAAAATAAAAGTCACAGCAGCAGCACCGCCGCGCGCGCTCCTCCTAGTGCTTACGTCACACCACCCGTTCGTCAAACACAATACAACCATCCGCGCCAAAAAAAAAAACATATTCGCTGTGTATTCTTATAAGATTTAATCATCTGTCATATCGCACAGAACAACCGAAATATATCACGTTTGATAAGATAAATTCGCCCTATAACGACGAACACAGTGAAGCAGCGCCTCTCTGGACCTGAGTAGACTACCTTTGTTTCCTTACAAAGAAACGTGTGCTGCAAATGGTTAGTGTCATAAAACAGCTTAAACTGCGTTTATATATTGTTAAAATAGTACAATCACTTAAAAATGCCAATGAAAGCACCTATGTAGGTGTTTCGTCACCTTAGCCTACCTGGCTCGTCTCCGACATACGAGAGCAGCCGCCCCGCCCTCACTGCAGCAAATAACGGTCCACACCGCCATTACATAAATACCTCACGGAAAAAACGACCTGTTTGACTTCTGACCGGTAATACGACGGACAGCACTTCTAACAACCACCTTATGCACTAAATCCTTCTTTCCCAATCACTCTACAGCCGCTGAAACTAAACTCCTGCGCGGAGATAAAAATATAAACAAAATCTGTGTTCTAGCAACGAGCATACAGCGAAACATCACTCTATAGTAGATGAAAGCAAAATAAAAGAGGTAATCGCGCATCAGTCTGAACGATGCGGTCGACATATGCACGTCTGCAATCAAACACCATCTTCTCTCTACCTGCACAAGTTGCCATTTGCCGTGGAGTGTGCTGGGCGCCTCTCTCGCGCTTCTGTCGGGCAGATCGCGTTTCACACACCGATTCCCTTCCAGCGTCTGTGCAATCACGGCTCTGGACACGCGAGGAGTGTGATGAACGGTAAAAGAGGACATTGGCTCGCCCCGTTGTCTTCTCACCGTTCAGGTAAACACGTTGACGGCTCCTGAGCGTGTTACGTCGCGAGCGGATCCGAGCTCGTTGTCGCACGCACGCACAGGAAAAGGTAGCACGGTGCTCATAACTGCACGGCGGACTATATTACCGGATTACCAGTAAGGTTATTTAAAGAGAAAGTGACGTCGAACCAGAAGTCAACATCCATTCAGTGCAATATTGGACGTGGATGTTTAGATAAGAATGCAGTGGATGAAAGCAATAGCCCATGTACTTTTAAAATCAATGTAATAAATCAGATGTTAGATACATCTTTTGCTTTTATGAGATAATGGCAAAAGCTATATGTTTAAAACTTTTAATAATATGTCAGATTATTATTTGCTGTTAATTAAACAAAAATATTTTCTTTTAAACTCTAGAAATAACATTCAGCTAAAGATGGCTCGCAAACCATTCAGGACTGGACGCTCTTAAAGAGACAGTTCACCCAAAATTAATTCTCTCATCATTCGTGTAACAAAAAAAAAAAAGATGTTAGGATGAATGTTAGGGACTGACAGGCCTGGTTACCATTCACTTTTATTACATCTTTCAATAATAAAAGTAAATGGTTACTGAGGCTGTCATTCTGCTGAACAGGTCCTAAACATACAGGTTTAAAAACAACATGTTAAATGATTTTGGGATGAACTGTCCTTTTAAGTATTTTATTAAATTTGTGAGCAAATTAGGATGGCGTTACCGTACCGACAACTGTCAAGAAGCCCTCTAGGGATCAGTCATTTAAATGCAATACAAGTTTCAAACGAGATACTCTCGTTTTAATTGAGTACAGTACTGTGGTTCACTCTACGCCACAAGTTTCTGATGAGGACAAACGTTAAGATACTTAATAGTGTTTACTGCAGTTTAATGCACACGCAGCTAGTGCACGAGACTAGCGTCCTTCCGTATAACGGTCCGGGCAGACTCAGGTATAACAGTGCCCAGTCCACTCCCATACTCCACAACTTCATACGTCGTCATTAAACTAGTCAAAAGATGTCAAAACAAATTTAAAACAACTTTTTTTGCCTTTCGTTCTAGTGCGTCCGATCTAATTTCAGCCTGTGGGACTCACCGTTCTTGCGTTGTGGCTGTGTCTGTTTTCTGCGCTGGCACCTGGGGCCATCCGCCATGATTTTTGCGCTGTGTCTAAACGTTGCCTCGCGGATTGAGCCCCCTCTCCCCCCTCTATTTCCCCCTCCTCCCCCCCATACCAGGCCCCTCTCCGCACCTGGTTTACGACATTCTGCTTTACGACATAACCTTTTTACGCAGTGAGAACACCTCTCCCCTGGCACCCCACCCTTTTATGGGCAGCTATCCATTTCTTTCGAATGAGGAACATTCTGCATATGTATTAAGCGTTTATTACATTAAGGAGGTAGGGGGGGAAAGAGTTTAGAGGGACATTTAGGGAAAAAAGGGTTGTTGTAATATCGGGAGCGCCCCCGACAGGCTGGGAAGTCTGATGACGTAGTTTAACCCTTTAAAATGTCATTTAACTTAAAAAAAGTTAAATATCAGCGTCAGAAATAAAACCGACCTGAATATTGTGTATTTTGTAAAATGGATAATGAAACTGTTTTTAATGTATGTTAAAAAAAATTAAATTGGTGTGGATTATTTATTTAATAGGCTACATTAATTTTAATTTAATTTAAATACTAATTATTTTTTTATTATGACAAAAATATATAGACAAGTCTTTTTATGTTAAATCTTATAATATTACTTGGTAAGTTTTACATGCACAAATGTAAATGGTCTGAAAGGATACCCAATATCACCCATGTTAAGGCAAATTTATTTTGAAATCTTATAAGGACTTTCAAGCCGTAAAGCAATCAGAATATGGACATTTACAGGAATTAAATTCCTCTTTTTTATTTTGATTATATACATATACCATTTTGTTATCCTTTTTCTCTTTTCCCTCGCTTCTTTATTCATCCTCTTTAATATGTGAATATATTTTTCTTTAATGTCTTTGTATTGAATGTTATCCTTAATGTTTATTTTACAATACTTGATATTAAAAATGTTATTAATGTTTTATGATGCCATGGAATTCTTTAGAGTATTATATGTGAAACATTTTTGTATTTTTCGAAATGTTGCATGTATGTTTTGTTGGAAATAAAAACATATTTATGTATCAGAACATCATAAAAATCATCTGGTTGTTAGCAGGTCTTAAAATTAAGTAAATACAAACTCAGATGAACAACAAATGACATATTACACCATGTCATTTATTTAACAAAAATAAAGCCAAAATGGAAAAGCCATAACAAACACGTTTAGCAGCAATAAGTTGAAGGAATCATTTTCTGTATGACTATCAGTCTCGCAACGTTCTGGAGTAATTTTGGCCCGCTCTTTTTTTATAATGTTGCTTGAGTTAATTGAGGTTTGCAGGCATTTGTTTATGTACAGCTCTCTGAAGGTCCCTCCACAACATTTCAGTCAGGCTGAGGTCTGGACTTTGACTGGGCCAGTGCAACACCTTGATTCTTTTCTTTTTCAGCCATTCTGTTGTAGATTTGCTGGTGTGCTTGGGATCATTGTCCTCTTGCATGACCCAATTTTGGCCAAGCTTTAGCTGTCAGACATGGTCTCATTTGACTCTAGAATACTTTGGTATACAGAGGAGTTCATGTTCGACTCAATGACTGCAGAGTGCCCACATTTAAAAAAATGATGTTATGATGCTGTTCATTTTATTTAAGCAATTCATCTTGATTTAACACCATTATATCAGGTTTCTGGTTCAAATGTGATTGCTTCATGTTAAATCAACTTGAAATTGAATCAAGTAACCCAAACAAACAGGACTTTCACTTCCCATCATGTTTTGCAAAGGGGCTGAATTCGGAGAGTAAATGTTTAAATTATTATTTTATGCATTTTTAACAGGATGAGAAAATGGAGAGACTTTTTAATGTTTAATGTTCTGTTACGTTGGTATTTGAACGTTTCTGTTATTTTAGTGTTTTTGGGGGGTTACCATTGTGGTGAAGTGTAGAGCATGTGCTTGGGTTGAGGACCTGCTAACAAGAATTCAGATTGCTTTAATAATAAAGCAACCACTATGATAGTGTTCTGGCTGTAACCAGTAAGCCTATCACTTCTGGACTGCCAACACTGAACATCATATGTGTAAAGAAATTATATATTTAGTTTATAGTTATTTAAATCACAGGACTAAACAATAAGCATTAGTTGTAGGATTATTTGAAGAATTCTAAATGAATGAAAACCATTTATTTAAGTTAAACTAAAGCCATTCATTCAAGTTAAATAAACACCATTGATTCTAGTTAGTTGTACATGGTTGATTCTTTTAGGTTTTACTTGTTGCAATCACGTGGAACCACTGTCCATGACTGAATCATGTTCAGCCAAAGAGCTATTTTTTTGAGTGCAGGTTCTGTGGCCTAACTTGGAGCTCTGCATTTTGGCCAAACATCTCCACATTTGTAGTCTATCCAAAGGACATTGTTCCATAAGTCTTGAGGTTTGTTCAGATAAGCAAACCTGCCAGGTTCTTTTTAGAGAGAAGAAGCTTTCTCCTGGCCACCCTTCCAAACAAGCCACACTTGTCCCATCTTTTTCTAATTGTACTGTCATGAACTTTAACATTTAACATGTTAACTGAGGCCTGTAGAGTCTGAGGTGTAGTTATTGGGTGTTTTGCGATTTTTCTGAGCATTGTCTGAACTTGGGGTGAATTTGCTGGGACGTCCACTCGATTGGCAGCTGTCTTGAATGTTTTCCACTTGTGAATAATCTTTCTCACTGCAGAAGGATGGACATCAAATTGTTTGGAATTGGCCGTATAACCCTTCTCAGATTGATGGCAGCAACCATTGCTTCTCTAAGATCTTTCCTCCTTGGCATTGTGTTAACACACACCTGAATGCTCCAGACCAGCAAACTGCCAAAACTTCTGCTTTTATAGAGGTGATCACTTGCTGATGATCAATTAATCAAAAGCATTTGATTAGCAGTGACTGCTCACCCATGGCTTTTCCATTTTGGCCTAGTTTTTGTAAAATAAATAATGACAGTGTAATGTCTTGTGTTGTTGTCTATCTGCAATTGTAACCATATAATTTATATATTGGGGTTGGTTGGATCAGGGTTATTTTTTCATTCAAAATTGAATATTGGAATGTGCTGATTCAAACTCACAGATATCAACAGATTAAGATGAAAACCTGTATCAGGTCAACCTATATTTTCTCAAAATATTCTCCCAGTATTCCTATTATTAGTCAAACAATATATATTTGTTTATATAGCTGATTCTTAAAATATTACATATGGTTTTAAGTAATAAAACCATTAAAAAAAATTATGATAATAGTAAGGATTAATTATATAACAAATTATATTAATCATCAAATATTAATACCAGGTAAATGTGTGGTATAGTGTGGTTTCAAATAAATGTTTTCATCTTTTCCGTTGGTTGCTTACTTACAACAATTGTTTTTTAACACCAAACCCACAACAAAACTTTAGTCAAAAAAAAAAAAAAAAACTTTAGTCATGAGTTTAACGGGGAAATATACTAGGCCATTGCAAGCCTAGTTTAAAGTGGACTCTGCTGTCCTCTGTTGGTGGAAATAATCTAGTGCATCTATGTCACCACTTTCAACAGACAGGTGAAAGTAGCTCAAATCAAAATTTACAGTCCAAATCGTGATTAAATGATTAGGGCCGTTTCTAGCCATTCTGACGCCCTAGGCGAAATCCTTATTGGTGCCCCCAGTCAAATTTTAAAAAGCAATATTGGTATTACTGGTATTAATTAACAAAAACATACATACCAAATTATATTTGTATATATTTGTTAATAAGGATTAAAATGAATACCAGTAATACCATTGTGTAGCCAGATGCCTGTATAGCCCTGCCTATATAATACATATATATATTAATTTGTGCAATCCCTAATTGCTAAGAAATTGTTCTCAGACATAACTACATAATTATTACGTGTTATTATTACATTTCACATGAAAGTAATAAGAATAAACACTGATTCAGTGTGGTTTTTGTTACTCGTTGATGCTTGAACTTCCCCTTTAAATAACGCGACGCTATGCCCTCTGTGTGTACGACACTGCTTGCATTAACCACTATTAGAACTGAATGAATCGATTAAGCATTCAACACCATCCGTAAAGATGCGTTAATTTCGACAAAGAGATTTAATAAAGGATGTATTAATGTTGTGAATTAGCACATTTTATTATACCATTTTTAAATTGGCCGTTAAAGTTTTATATGGCACAATTACAAAACACACTGATTCTTTTAACAATGCATTGGAAAAAAGAGAAAGGAGAAGAAAGCTTTATAGAGTCAAAATATAACTGCACACTCACTTCATCATGAAATACTGAAGTGAGTGTGCAGTTATATTTTGCCTCTAACATACACACCGAGCAATGCTATCTGCCCATTTCACAGCGTGATTTCTTGACTGCCACAAATACTGCCCTAACAAAATACAGATTTGTGCACTTTTTACTGTACCTGTTTTTTAAATTGGCCTTTAGTTTGAATTTAGCTTTATTGTATGGTTTAAAAAGCGTTACCTTACCAAAGCATTGACCGAGCTCTTTGATCTAATGGTGTTGTTGAGCGCTCCAAACGCACACTTTTTTGACAGTTCTCTGATCCAATGGCATATAGGAATCGTCAGATTGACAGTTCTCTGATCCAATAGTGTGGGGGAACTAGTGGGGGCGGCAATAACATTTTAGGGTGGCCGTGACATCCTTTACACACAAAAATCTAGTGCCAGATATGGGCTCATTTGTGTTTGTTTCACGTTTTTGTGGGAACTGTGATACACTAGGCTATTATTTAAAAGCTTGGAGTAACCTAATCAACAAGGACACATACTAGATTTCTATAGATTCTGTTCTTTTGTACGTTCTACTACTCCTGAACGAAATGTATGACCGTTTCCACAAAAATATGAAGCTGAATATATAATAATAATGATGATGATGATGATGATGATGATAATAATAATAATAAAATTATACTTTCTGTAATCTGGACCATTTTGTTAAAACATAAAAATAATAACATGGTAATATATGTCCAAAGAGATTATAGACTAGGCTAGAGTAGCTATATTATGGGGACAATGACAGTACAAATGTTAAACTGACGAGTCTTCACGTTTAGCTACAAAAGGAGCCGTTATTCAGTCTGCAGCCAGATAATGACACTTACGCAATTTGAAAACGACGTCAATCCTGTTACTCCGTAGCCTATATCCGAAAAGTTATTTTCACCTTGCAGCAGACCGAATTGAACGATAAGAGATGTTCTAACGTGATTTTTCGAACTTCCTGATAATTCACCTACATCTCCTTGAGTTCAAACAGCGCCGTATAGAGATGGACGCTCCTGACGGTGAGTAGACAAGTTTAATGTAAAGTAGATAAAAAAAGTTTGTAGAAAAACTTTAGGTTGGCTTGAAAAAGCCTAGCCAGAAAGTTTGAAATAGTTTTAAAAGCTTGAGGTTTGAAATAGTTTAAGTTTTAGTTTTGAAAGATAGATGCTAGGGTGTTCCTATGTGGTTGCTTGGGCACTTGGGGTGGCTGCAGAAATGGTCAGATAGAAAGAAAGAAAGAAAGAAAGAAAGAAAGAAAGAAAGAAATGGTCATATGATAATGGAAACATGGCTCTGGCCCGGCATCGATATGCCCCTGCCTGTCGACCTCACCTGTCACCGTTAAATACCTCCCTGGTGATCCGTTAGAAAAGACTAATGTTAATTAATCCGATGAATCCTTCTTTTAATTAACTCATCTGAAACTATCAGAGTGGGGAATCTGACTTGAAATCTGTTTTGGTCTTTATTTATTTTTGGTTCAGACCTTGCGGACAGTCCTGAACTTAAGAGGAGGAGAAAATTTCCAGAACTTCCAGCTGCTGGTTTTGACTTACTTATGAAAGTACATCAGTTGAGCTTTGTTTTTGCTACAGTCCATCTGACAATAAAAGTTTTTTTTTTTTTAATATTAATTATGCTATTTATTTTCCACTGGTACTGTAAAATGTAATCACTTTAATCACATAAAGCTAATTTCAAACATGCTTCTAAATCAATAGTAGCTAGAATGTCTTCATACTGGTTTATTCTTCACCCTCAGTTTTCCTGACATGAACTGGCATAATTCTTTTTCAGCACTGGACACTCAGCATATTTTGCTTTACCAGATATGGTGCGCGTGGCCGAGAGTGAGTGTGTAAGTGTGTATGTGTATTTGTTTAAGTGTAAGTGTATTTTCCAAGAATGTGAAAGTAAAAGTTATTTGTTCTTATTCAACATATGTGGGGAGAGCAATACTGTAACTTTATTTAGACATTGTTGATGTCTGAAAAAAGAACTAGGCTATTAGAATCTGACATGGAATTTTTTTATTCTTATGATATCTTTATTGAATTATCAAAAATATATAGAAATTAATTTGTCTTCTGTGGGAAAAATTAAGTACACTCTTACATGTAATGGGTTGTATTGCCGTCTTTGGCAATAAAGGTTTTAAAGGTGCAGTGTGTGAATTTTAGCGGCATCTAATTGTGAGGTTGTGAATTGTAATCACCCACCGCTCACCCCTCCCTTTCGAAGCACATAGAGAAGCTACGGGGGCCGACACAGGACAAAAATGTCGTCGCCGGAGAGAGCAGAGAGTGACTAGCGTAGAGAAGTTTGTCCGTTTAGGGTTACTGTAGAAACATGACAGCGCAAAATGGCGATTTCACTGTAAGGGGACCCACGGTGTATGAAGATAGAAATGGCTTGTTCTAATGTAATAAAAACAACGGTACATTATGTAAGGTCTTTATACACCACTGAAAACATAGTTATGTATATTATATTGCATTTCTGTCAATAGATCCTCATAAATACTACACACTGCACCTTTAAAACACTTTCACGTCCTCGTAAAGTTTAAATTGTGTAGGCTCTCTATGGAGGGACAGAAAGAAAATCTTAATTTGTGTCTTGAAGATGAACGAAAGTCTCATGGGTTTGGAAAGACATGAGGGTGAGTAATTAATGACATAATTTTCATTTTTGGGTGAACTAACCTTTTAAACAATGAAGACATCACATATCAAGTAAATATATAATGAATATTAATACAGTGCATATATTTAGCGAAATGCTCTTCTCTAGAGTTCTTTTTGTATAGCTAACAAACGAGTTTATGAACAGTGAATAGCTTGCTTGAGCTAAATGTAACATTGTATAGCCTACAAACTGTTTTATTGATGTCTTTTCCCGGTTGAAACACTGATGAGCGATTACATGAGACATGATTCATTTTCTGAAGTTGTAATAATGCATCTTTCAACATACCCTCTGGAGTTCACCAATGTCTATTTTGTGCTTTAGTAAAGAGGAAATGAGGTGATTGGTCTGCCAAGTGATCTGTCACACGCCATTTTAAAAAGCGCCAAGTTTAGTGAAGTTTTGTTCATTTATCAACAGAAAACCGACTAAAAGATTTTGGATTTAAGAAACCATATCATTACCAATTAAATTTGAGAAATTAATATTGTCAATCTGGAGCTAGTGTTCACACGCCTGTCATGTTTAATTATTAGCCTTTTCATGTTGTGTGCCCTCGAAATCGGGTCTCCCCAAACTGTCAGTTAATGATTATTCTAAGTATATATGAATGATATTAATTTCAAATACGCATAGCTTACTATATAATGCGTATGAAAACACATTAGTGCATAATAAAACCAATTGAACGTAATTCCTTACACTTGATTAACTGTTAGTTAGTTAATTAATAATAATAATAGCCTATTATTAAGTGAATAATTGAACATCATTAATTTGTTTTATTTAAAACTGAAATATTTGGACATTTAACACTTAATCTAACATATAATTACATTAAAGATGATTAAGAATATATGTAGGGTAAGTGCAAATGTGTGTATAAACTAAGCTATCAGGCTAATCGCTTATCTGTATGCTATGCTAGTATATAAGCTAACTAATACAGACATAAATGGTCATAACGTTGAAACAGCATTTATCATAACATGATTTTGTAGGAATTGTAATCAGGCGCTACAGAGAGTACTTATTAAAAGCAATGGGATTGCTTGGGGTCCTAAAGGAGACCCGATTTCGGGGTGGACCCAATTTGTCACTACACCGTCCTCCTTGCAAACTATACTCAAGGTCATCCCAAGCCACCTGGGTTGCATTGGTTAGCAGGGAGGGGCTGAGAGCTGTGAGAACATAGCGAGGTGGCGCGAGGTGCCACACCGGCCTCGTCGTGTCTCTCACGGAGGAGCCACGGAAAAAGGCCTAGGCCTGGAGTATTTATGTCATGTTTTTACTACTTTTGTTTTGTGTTTGTTTACTTTATGATAAAAAGTTTCTTTTTTCTAAAAAGGCTACTTAATTATTTGTATTTATTTAATAACTGTTTTGGACTTGGACATCGTGCAGTGAGGCAGATAATGTCATGTGCCTTGACATGCTTCCAAACAAAGCTATCTGAGCAGAAGAAGTAGGAAATACGTAAAGCATGAAGGCCTGTGTATTTTTGTAAAATTTTAAATTCTTATTTAGTCTTGACAAAGACTAATGCCCCATGATGAAATGTAATTTTATACATCAATGACCAAAACGATCTTGTAAGGGATAGTTCACCTAAAAGATTCTGTCATTGTTTACTCACCCTCAAGTTATTCCAATCCTGTATGAATTTCTTTCTTTTGCTTTGGTAACCAAACAATTGATGGGCCCCATTGACCTCCATATTTTTTTCCCCATACTATATAAGTCAGTGGGGCCCATCAATTGTTTGGTTACTGTCTTTCTTATAGTTATATATACTTTTTTCTGACAGCTAGATGTGTCAGTGATTTTTTTTCATTAAGCATTTATTAAGCTGTCAATTAAAATTTGGATTTAATTTTACTTGTTCTTACTGGCAGTTTAATGTGTTTTTATAGGGGTTTCCTTTACATATTTATATACTATTTTATTTTATTTTTTTTAAATGTAGGACTGGCACTGCGCTGAACACAGTCAAAACATGCCACCGGAGCAGAACTAATTAAACGTCTGTTTCGGTCACTGATTTCGGCCCGAAACTGAAAATGGCTGTTACATCTGAAAATTTAACAATCTAATGTCTGATATCTCACTAAATAAACTAAAAAATTATTATGGAGGCATTAACAGTGTGCACGTCTTGTACTTGATCTGCTTAACACACTCATCCTTTTTTTTTTTTTAAGCCTTTATCTCTCTTTGAAGAATACATGCCAACATTTGAAGGGACTTCACAAAGCCTTTCAATGATTACGGGTATGTCCATATTTTCATTAAAAAAATTAGACCACTGCCTTTTCCGATTGCCAAAAATAAATAAATCAGGTACTGTATAGTAATGATGTAAGCACCATATGACAGTCTACATAATTGTCTGCATTCTTTAGAGTTTGGAGAATCCTACCAAAATAAAAAAAGTGATATAGTTTATATTTAAACTCACAAATATCACAATATTTCTGTTTGTATATAAATGCTATAACTGCTCATTTTTACAATTAGTCTTTATTAATAGGCAATATTTTTGAATGGCAATAGGTATAATGCAATATTGGGTTATTTATGTATATCTATTCAGTATATCTATATCTATCAATTAGCTCTTATATCACTCTCAATGTATTATTTTATATAAAAAGTATCTTCCTGTTTCAGTAGGAAATTTGTCAATGCATCGAAAAGAAATTCAAGGCATTTCACAGGGACTTAACATCGCCTATGAGGCAATGAACTACTCAGCCCATTTCTATTTCTGAGCATGCCTTGCCATGATACTCAAAAGGGACAGTAAATGCCAAAATTAAGTGTTATATTGTTTTTTTGTTTTTGTTTTGTTTTTTGTGCAAGATTAACGTAAGATGGGAGATTTAGTAATGTTTAATGTTTTGTTATGCTAGTTTAGAAGAGTTTCTGTTATGTTTTTTTTTTTTTTTTTTTGTAGGGTTACCATCATGGTGCCAAGTGGAGCATGAGCTTAGTTTGAGAACAGATATATGTGAAATGTATTATATTGCTGTCCTCATTCAGCAAGTGATATGCTATGCTAATGCTACCAAAGCATTGTGTAACCAATTAGCAAGGTGGCATTTATTGAATTAGCTAGTCAAGTTTCCACTACTAAAAATTTGAGATTACATGATATACAAGTTAAATGTATGAATTAGCTTACTCAAATATTTCAAGTTCAGTGCAATTAAAATCTGCGAATTCTGCTTACTTAAACTTTAAATTTCTTAACTTAAAAAATTTGAGGCAACCGAGTTTTGCCAACTTATTCGGGTTTACAGTTAATTATAAGTATAAAATGCAATATATTTGATCAACTGATTACAAATTAACCAATTATATAATTTAGTTTTATAACATTATGATATTTATTGACTATTACAAAATGAAATATATATATTGTTTGAGATTTGTTAATGCCATTTGCAGCGCCTCAGTTTGCTGCTGAGTTCTTGTGGCATGGTTCTCATTTATGGTAACAGCGACATCTCGGATAGGTGGATCCTAGGTGCTCCCTGCTTCAGAATTATGGGCTGTATACTTGTTCACAGGAAATTCGGCTATTATACACAATTCGAAAAAATATATTGTTAAATTCTCTCTGACAACCTCTGTGTTAATGGTAGGTCTGTCTTGAAAGTGAAATTTTTTTTTTAATAAGTTTCATACAGAGAAAGTAATTTTTCCTTCTAAATCCCAACTGTTGCACTTGCATTATTATAGATTCTTACCAACGGATTTGTTGGTCAGGCTATATTAAATTTAAAGACATTTGAAGAAGCTGTAGTTTTCTCATTCACAGTTAAGTTCATATTTAGAGGTGAAGTGTGTCATTTCTGAGCCACTAATAGAACCAAACAAAATTGCAAAAACAATGAATGTTTAAAACAGATTTCCCAAAACCCGTCTGCCATTTGTTGATCAAATAGGTAGTTCTACCCCAAAACTTTGACTATTTGTTGAACCAGTGTTGCTGTGCAGGCTGGTCGGGTGCACAAAAAAAGAGCAATTTTTTGTTAGAGCCACAATAATGACACTTTGAACCCCCATTTTTGGGGCTTATGTACTATATAGTTTTCTCTGCAAATTAAACGGGAAAACTGGGAAGAAAGTATTTTAACATAGAAAAAGGACACACTTCACTAGTTTGCAGGGTAGATAAGTTAGTAGTATGAGTTTGATTTTAGACTCAATACTTTTAATACATTTTAGGCCCCACAATCATCATTAATCATGAAGCCGTTATGCTCTAGCTTGACATTTTTAACTGTTCTCAATTTATTTATTTTTTTTTTCATTTTCAGAGCTCATCACACAAAGAGGTGCAGGTATTGACTTTTCTAAACCAAAATACAATATATTGCCAAAAGTATTGGGACACCCCTCCAAGTCATTGAATTCAGGTGTTCAAATCACTTCCATGGCCACAGGTGTATTTAATCAAGCACCTAGGCATGCCGACTGCTTCTACAAACATTTGTGAAAGAATGGGTCACTCTCAGGAGCTCAGTGAATTCAAGCGTGGTACCGTGATAGGTTGCCACCTGTGCAATAAGTCAATTCGTGAAATTTCCTCACTACTAAATATTCCACGGTCAACTGTTAGTAATATTATAACAAAGTGGAAGCAATTGGGAACAACAGCAACTCACCCACGAAGTGGTAGGCCACGTAAAAGCACAGAGCAGACTCAGCGTATGCTGAGGCGCACAGTGTGCAGAAGTCGCCAAACTTTCTGCAGAGTCAATAGCTACAGACCTCCAAACTTCATGTGGCCTTCAGATTAGCTCAAGAACAGTGCGTAGAGAGCTTTTTTTTTTTAGGGGTTGGGCTTGGGCCCTTAGTTCCAATGAAAGGAACTCTTAATGCTTCAGCATACCAAGACATTTTGGACAATTTCATGCTCCCAACTTTGTGGGAACAGTTTGGGAATGGCCCCTTCATGTTCCAACATGTCTGCGCACCAGTGCACAAAGCAAGGTCCATAAAGACGTGGATGAGCAAGACTGCACAGTCCTGACCTCAACCCGACAGAACACCTTTGGGATGAATTAGAGCGGAGACTGCTAGCCAGGCCTTCTCGTCCAACATCAGTGCCTAACCTCACAAATGCGCTTCTAGAAGAATGGTCAAAAATTCCCATAAACACACTTCCCACTAAACCTTGTGGAAGGCCTTTCCAGAAGAGTTGAAGCTGTTATAGCTGCAAAGGGTGGGCCAACTCCATATTAAACCCTACGGATTAAGAATAGGATGTCATTTAAAGTTCATGTGCATGTAAAGGCAGGGGTCCCAAAACTTTTGGCAATATAGTGTATATGAGGAAGAGATCGAGAGAAATCCATGAGAGAGGAAGACTTTGGTATGGACACTTCTTCTACTTGATCTGTTTAATCTGCTTTTAGACTCAATACTTACATTCCATTTATAGGCCACACAATCACACCTGATATCCCACTTAACTTGATTAATCTCAAACACCCTCATCATGAATCTGTTATGCTCTAGCTTGACATTTTTCACTGATGTTCTCAATTCATTTTTTTTTTTTTTTCTTTTAATTTTTAGAGCCCATCACACAAAGAGGCGCAGGTATTGACTTTACTAAACCAAAATATATGAAGAAGAGTTCGAGAAAAATCTATGAGACACAAGACTTTGGTATGGACACTTCTTGTACTTGTTCTGCTTAACATAATTTTCTTTTTCTAACAATAAATAGCAATATTAAATGATGAATAATCAGCGTAATTATATTGTTGGTTAAATTATATCCTTTAGGAGCTCAGGATACTGTACATCAGTATAAGCTGTCAGTCAAAAAAGAAGTATGAGAGTGTTTTGAGCATCCTGTGTGGTGAACAACAGTAATTTTCTAACCAGTGATCATGCAAAAAAATGCAAATGTCAGTTTAAAGAACATCTGTTTGTCTCAGTGGTTTCCATTGTATGGTCTGATAACTGTCATTCTGCGAGCAAACTCTGGCAGTGGTAAATCCATCATAGCACAAAAATGATCATGTTGGACTGGGCATCTGAAGTATTTTCTGCTAGACGTTTTAATCTAGTTTACTAACTGAGGTGTGAAGAACTGATGTGTATTTCTATAGAGAATTTTAAATTCCAGTTATGCGTTTGATGTCAATTCATAGTCCTGGTGTTGTGTGATCTTACAGGCTGGTAGAACTACATAGTTTAGAAACAGCAATAAACTCTAACAAGATAAAGTAATTTTATGCAAATCTCCAACCCTTTATCTATATATCAAGTATTATAATGGGAATATATCATCTTGGAGAGAGCTTTACCTTGCTGCTGACGGTTGTGACAGAACGGGACACGCTGTGTGAATGCTGAACGGAGAATGATTGACTGACAGCCGCAGCGGAGGGAAGACGAGTTTCCTTAAACTTTAATTGAACAATGTAAATATTCTTCTGTCACTCACATAAGCTATGGAATGGCTTCAGATGACTTTGAATATAGTGCACGAAAACTTAATTGGCGCTTGTCTATTTCTTTTGGTCTATAACTCCCCCTTGTGCCGTAGGCCTATAAAATAGCGTAATACCCTGTTGAAAAAAAACAGCATATGCTGGTTACGTTAGGTATGTTTTGAAGCATGGCAGCTGATTTGAGCTGGTCCTTAGTTGGTCATGAGCTAGTCCTGAGCTGGAGCTAGTTTCTTAAGCCTCATGCACACCGGGACGATTATCGTGCACACTTATCGCCAGCGTTTTTCGAGACATTTTTCAACGCGTCTTTGTGTTCTTACCCAAGCACGTGCAAATTCAATCCCTGACAGTAGATGGCCCTTTTGATTTGATTGCAGATCAAATAGAATTCGATGGAAACTCACCATTGAATCCTATTTGATCTGCAATTCCTCTGCATCTCTTATCGAGATTTTTGTAGTCGCTGTGGCGTTTGTCCTAAAGTTCTTTGTGTTCAGACACCAAAGAGACCAGCAGCTCTACATTCATCTTGCCTCGTTGCATCATCTTCTTCGTCTACTTACTTCCTCTTTGTCGTCTTCTAAGCCCGGGATACACTGCACGATTTTCGGCTGTACCAAGACGAAAGATTGCCATCATGAAACAATCGTGACGATTTCTGTGATTGTGGCTCCTAATCGTTGGTCCTATGTCATACAATCAGTGAGGTTCAAAGACGGCCGTTGTCACGGTCTTGCAACCAAAGATAGCCTACGATCATTTTCTGACAGTGTCAGAAATTCAGCATGATCACCGCACAGTGTTTGCTGCTATGACCTACGTCTACTGACCAGCCAATAAAAATGTGACATGAAATCAACGCAACATGGCGCTAAAACTTGCTTACCTCAAGCACTTTTCCTTTCCTCTTTCGCCAGGTCCTCTTTTTTTTTCAGCACACATAAAAACTACAACTGCCAAAGTTTGATTCATCATGGTCTTTTTGTTTACCACTAGCGCATGCTGATGATGTTTTATTCTTCTATAGAAACTTGCATCGTAGCCTACGAGTCAATAGGTGTCATCATCGTGCAGTCTACATGTCGTACCCAAGTTTAATAGATCCATGTCGCACAGTGTGATTTGTAATGATCTTATAGGATTGCTAAAATCGTGCAGTGTATCCGGGGCTTTATGTATCAATGTGTGCTCGACAAGACCGTTTTGTGCTTGAGCGCCACCAAGTCGTGTTTTACTGTAACTTCAGCAGCTCCAGGCACGTGAACAAAAGCGCCAATCTCATTGATCGGCCATGTTTAATGCGGCACGTCAAACCAAAAAAAACAAACCCGAGGAGTTTTTTTTAAAAATGATGCTTTTATGTCTGCCGTTTTGCGCGTCAGTGTGCACACTCACATTGGCACCCTTTGTTTAGTCACGAGGCGTTAAAACGTCGGCGATAAACGCACACGATAATCATCCCGGTGTGAATAAGCGTTTAGAACCAGCTTAAACCAGCTCATGACCAGCTAAGGACCAGCTCAAACCAGCTCCCATGCTTCATTACATACCTAACCAGCATATGCTGGTTTTTTCAACAGGGATAATCGTGGTTGGATCAAATAACAGCAATCACACGGTTATTTGTACAGTGTGTAGCAGCTCATTTAAAATGATTCATGGGACTTCCAGTAGATTTTTACTTTCTAAGGGCATTACACAAGGCTGCCCAATGTCACCGTTTATTTTTCTGCTCGTCACACAGGTTCTTTCTCGTTATGTAAATATTAATTTCTTTCAAGGTATTTGTCATGGGTGTTTGCGGCAAGGAGAGTTGAGAGGCGGGATCTAGCGCAGCAGCCTAACAATTCAAACTAAATCATATAAATGTAGAAACATGGGATGAACATAGAATGACAGAATAAACACAGGAGAGCAAGATATATACAACCAACTTAACTTTGACTCAGGGCCTGGCCCAAGCCTTTATAGGGGCCCTAAGCAGAATTTTATTTGGGGGCCCCTCGGTGCCACCAATATGATTGACTATTGTCAATTCTTGATAATTCGCACATCCATTATAAATTTTATTAGCTGTAGCTGTGTTGCTTACATCATGTCTGCCTGTCATGTTTTTACCCTTATACGGTTTTTAAATGTAACAGTAGCAAACCCACAAGAGTGGTCAGGTGTTAATTTGCACTTTAATATTCAAAGACTTACAGTACTACAGTTCAGACTGGGATATGTACGATTAAATTTTTTTTTTTTTTTTTAAAAGCTGTTAAAATTAATCTGTGCATATATTAGAATTTCAATCATCATAAAGTAACATGCAGCAACAAGTCATTTCATGTGCTCTTGGGGGCCCCCTGGTGATCAAGGGGGCCCTAAGCAGCCGCTTAATTTGCTTATGCCTTGGGCCGGCTCTGCTTTGACTAGAGAATGGACCAGGATGAACAGAAAATGAGGGCTATATATGCACAGGGCAAACAAAGGGAACTAAATGAACACCAGGTGAACTTAATTACTGATTAACTGGCACACACAAGGAAACTATGGCTGGATCCGAAAACTGGAAAAATGCTGACTTCGGAGGACACATTTCAAGGTAGAAAGGCATCAAGGCACGTCCGAATCCAATGTTAGCTTCACTTCCTGCCTCCTGAGAGACCTTCATCTGATTTATTTTTGAAGGCAGCATAGATGTATCCTTCGCTGCCTTTGATATCCCACAATCCTATGCGTTCCATTCGGTGACAGTTGAGCTAGAAAAAGAAAGATGGCATCTGAAAGTTGCAGCTGCTGGTCAGTATGTGTGTAAAAGTACGTTTTTGACCAACGTTTTCCACTTCTCATGTCATTTCTAGTGAGAAATTACTACTGTAGTAATTAAATATTCACTTAGTTACCACCAAAACTCACTCTATTTTGCTGTAGTTCTTTAAACTGTTACACTGCCTCAGAAGTCTGTCCGAAATCAGTTTCCTTCGTGCGCAAACGCTGCCTTACAAGTCATTGCCTGATAAGGCAGCAAGGCAACAAGTTTAGGTTTTTGGATGCAGCCTAGGGGGCGAGTATAACGGAAGTAGGCCAGTAAGAGCTGTGCATGTAAACCTCACTCCCCTGGCCTCAAGACACGTGCTAGCGATTGACGCTAGCGGCTGTGTTCTTTAGCGTCCTTATTAGCGCACCTGCCTACCACGCGGGTGACCCCGGTTCGAATCCCACTCGGAGCGAGTCGAGTAGGACCGGTTACACAGGCAATTTGACATGGTGTTTGATTTTAAACATAACTTTTCTCCTCATTCCTTTTTTATTTGGAATAATAAGTATATCACACACCAAATAAGGTATCATTTAAAATATGTCACAATTTTTAAGTGTTAAAATGAATGCAACCTAGTCTTAAATATACCAATCAGGCATAACGTTATGACCACCTTCCTAATATTGTGTTGGTCCCCTTTTTGCTGCCAAAACAGCCCTGACCCGTCGAGGCATGGACTCCACTAGACCCCTGAAGGTGTGCTGTGGTATCTGGCACCAAAATGTTAGCAGCAGATCCTTTAAGTCCTGTAAGTTACGATGTGGGGCCTCCATGGATCGGACTTGTTTGTTCAGCACATCCCACAGATGCTCGATTGAATTGCTATCTGGGGAATTTGGAGGCCAAGTCAACACCTCAAACTCGTTGTTGTGCTCCTCAAACCATTCCTGAACCATTTTTGCTTTGTGGCAGGGCGCATTATCCTGCTGAAAGAGGCCACAGCCACCAGGGAATACCGTTTCCATGAAAGGGTGTACATGGTCTGCAACAATGCTTAGGTAGGTGGTACGTGTCAAAGTAACATCCACATTCTTCCCATAGTGCATCCTGGTGCCATGTGTTCCCCAGGTAACCTGGACACACGCACCTGGCCATCCATGTGATTTAAAAGAAAACGTGATTCATCAGACAAATTGCGCAACAAACTGCGATGCACTGTGTATTCTGACACCTTTCCATCAGAACCAACATTAACTTCTTGAGCAATTTGAGCTACAGTAGCTCGTCTGTTTGATCGGACCACACGGGCCAGCCTTCGCTTCCCACATGCATCAATGAGTCTTGGCCTCCCATGACCCTGTGGCCGGTTCACCACTGTTCCTTCCTTGGACCACTTTTGATAGATACTGACCACTGCAGACCGGGAACACCCCACAAGTGAACCCCACAGTTTTGGAGATGCTCTGACCCAGTCGTCTAGCCATCACAATTTGGCCCTTGTCAAACTCGCTTAAATCCTTACACTTGCCCATTTTCCCTGCTTCTAACACATCAACTTCAAAGGTTCACTTGCTGCCTAATATATCCCACCCATTAACAGGTGCCGTGATGAAGAGATAATCATTGTTATTCACTTCATCTGTCATAATGTTATGCCTGATCGGTGTATGTCATCAGTTTTACTTCATTCAAATGATTGTGACTTTTCTAAAAGAAAAATATATATTATTGATTTGTTTTTTGTTATTAGGAAAATTTTATATTAATCAGACTAAATGGAGAAACTCAACCCAATTTTGCTCATTTTCAAAACCACCTTTAAAGTTTGTCTTTAACCATGCCACTGTAAGAAATTTAACCACTGAAATTGTTCAAACTATTCTTAGCATGAATATGAAGATTTTGTTTAAATATTAATTAAGCTTGAAGATTTACCAATAACTTTCACAACTCTTTGTAGATGGATCTTTCACAACAGTGAATCAACTGCTGAGATTCATCTTTGAAAGATATAACATATAAGTATCACCTAATGATGCACAGACATCAATACTTGACTTACAAAACATAACAATGGTGACACTCAACAATAATAAAAACACTTATACAACATAAACCAACATTACAAAATAAACCAACAGCACAAACTGCTAAAAGTGAAGCAAAAATAAGTTCAACAGTACAGATAAAACCAACAAGAATCAAGAAACTTCCACAGCATAATCTATTCATGCCGCACTACATGCTGGGTACCTTCATACATATGCACTGTAGAAATACAGTATGATGTTGTTTGTTTATGGTAAATTGTGGTTTCCAATACTGTAAATTCACAGTAAAACCATGTTTTTTTGTGTGTTTTTTACAACTGCATTTTTTTAGCGCAGTTAGATACAAGAAAAGTCTGTGAAATTACTGTGAATGTAATGCAATTATTAACCTGGAATATACTGTAATTTCACACTAAAGTGTTTAACAGTGCACAGAAAAAACAGCTGTCAGTGTCTGAAACTGCTGAATTGTTCAGGCATTCACTGTTTGTGTTACAAGCGAGCCAGGCTCCACCCTCTCCCAATCACAGCGCACTCCATCACCGGAATACTGATCACACACACCTGCACGTCATCATCACCGGCAATCACCACCAGCACTTAAGCCCATGCATTCATACAGTCACTGTCCGGTCTCGTTTGCACATAGCACCGCTACTGCTTACCTCAAGGACTCCCCTGTGATACTTACCTGCCTTCTCCTCGTTCCTCCAAGTCTCCAGTGTTGTCCGCGTCCAGTCTCCTAGTCTCCGTGTCTCCTGTGTCTCCTCCGTTTGAGTTTCCCTTCGCCATCTGCAAGACAAGAGTACAGTATCATCCAGTTATCTGCTACATCCTTCTGCTAACACTTACCTGCCCCGTTTGCCTCTGGTTGCTCAATAAAGACTTTGTTTACTTACCATCTGTTCTCCGTGTCAAGCCTGTTTGTAACAGAAGACCGGACCAACACCGCAGAGCACCAGATGAGCACTCCGGATCCCTTCCAGGAGCTCGTTGATGCACTTCGACGAGCTCTCACCACAAATCTGCCTGCACCTGGACCTTCACCTTCACCTTCACCTTCACCAGCGAGCACTTCCGGAAACAGCACCGCTCCTTCGCCACCGGTGTATGCCAGTCCCATGGCCAAACCGGCGCCCTTCTCTGGCTCGGCAGAGGATTGCAACGGATTTCTCCTTCAATGCTCGCTGGTCCTGGAGATGCAACCGCACTTATTTCCTGACGATCGCGCTAAGGTAGCATTCATTATCTCCCAGTTAACAGGCCAAGCACTTCGTTGGGCAGAGACTCTCTGGTCCCAGGGCAACCCGATTACTCAGTCTCTATCCAGTTTCACTTCTCACTTCAAGGAGGTTTTCGGAAAGCCGACATGGGATTCAGCTATCGGTGAGCAACTGTACCACCTTAAACAAGGAACGAAGTCTGTAAATGAGTATGCCCTTCAATTTAGAACTCTCGCTGCTGCCAGTGGATGAAACGAACGGTCTCTGCTGACGACTTACCGACAAGGTTTGGATCTCCGAGTGCGGTTGCATCTCGCTGCATACGAGGATACCATCGGGCTCGAACGTTTTATCCAGCTGTCCATCTGTTTCGCCACTCGTATGCAGTCGTGTATCGAAGAACACCAGGGCCAGCCAATACATTCTCCTGTCCTCCGCCGACCAGAGCCTGTCAGCCCTCCAGAACCAGCCCACGAACCCATGCAAGTGGAGAATTCTCGGTTGACGATGGCTGAGCGGCAGAGGCGGCTGACCCTGAACTTATGTTTATATTGTGGATCTGCAGGGCATTTCATTACTGAATGCCCCATTCGTCCTCCTCGTCCTATGGTGAGTGCCATTATCCCTTCTCTGAATAAAATGCAACCACTCACCACAATAATAAACCTTAATGCTGCCGGTGTTTCTCTTCCAGTCAATGCTCTCCTCGATCAGCCGGTAATTTCATCTCGGGCACCCTCTGCCGCCAGCTCAAGCTCCGGACGTCAGCCACTCCGTCGGTCTACCAAATCCACTCCATAATCGGAGGACCTCTAAGTCGTCGTCAAGTCCACTCCTCGGTGGGTCCTGTTCTCATCCAAGTGGGTCTCCTTCATGTAGAACATCTGCATCTGCTGGTTCTGGAGGAATCCACCGCTGACATCAATTTAGGGCGCCCATGGTTGGAGCAGCACAACCCCATCATCTCGTGGAAGACGGGAGAGGTCCTGAAGTGGGGCGACAGCTGTTTCCCGCATTGTTTCTCTGCTCTTCCTGTTCCTCCGTGTTCCCAAGACCTGTCTGTCTGTGCCACGTCCATAGAAAGTCCTGTAGAGAAACGCTCCGTGGAGGTTCCTCCATGCTACGCCCCCTTCAGCGACGTGTTCTGCCCCAAATGAGCCTCCAAGCTGCCTCCACACCGGCCATGGGACTGTGCCATCGACCTCCTTCCAGGTGAGCCAGTGCCCCACGGTAAGATCTACCCTCTGTCACTTCCGGAGGAGAAGGCCATGGAAGATTACATCAAGGAGGCCCTGGAGCAAGGTTATATCCGCCCGTCTACTTCCCCTGCTGCCTCAAGCTTCTTCTTCGTGGCCAAAAAGGACGGAGGCTTGAGGCCCTGCATCGATTACCGTTCCCTTGATAAAATAACTGTCAAGTTCCGCTATCCCCTTCCTCTCGTCCCCGCTGCGCTGGAACATCTCCGTGGTGCCACTGTGTTTACCAATTTGGACCTCCGCAGCGCGAATAACCTCATCCAGATACGTGAGGGGGGCGAATGGAAGACCGCCTTTGTGACCTCTACTGGCCACTACGAGTATCTTGTAATGCCATATGGATTGGCCAACACCCCCTCCGTATTCCAGGACTTCATCCATGAGGTGCTCCGGGAGTTTCTTCACAGATTCGTGCTAGTCTACATTGATGACATCCTGATCTACTCCCGGAGCCTGGCCGAACATCGCCACCACGTTGCGGAGGTCCTGAAACGGCTGAGGAAGTTCCATCTGTTCCTGAAAGCCGAGAAATGTTCCTTCCATCAGTCCTCAGTGCAGTTCCTTGGATACAACATCAACCGCAGTGGCATCCGGATGGACGAGGGGAAGGTGAACACCATCCGGTCCTGGCCCATTCCCACTTCCATCAAAGAGCTCCAAAGGTTTTTAGGCTTTGCCAACTTCTATTGCCGGTTCATCCGAGGTTACAGTTCACTCTCCAGCCCACTCAAAACTCTCCTACGTCACAAGCCCAAGTCTCTGTCCTGGTCACCAGCTGCCACGGAAGCTTTTGAAGCCCTCAAGACCGCCTTCACCACCGCTCCCCTCCTTGTCCATCCCAATCCGGATCTGCCCTTCGTCGTGGAGGTGGACGCCTCGACCACCGGAGTGGGAGCGGTCTTGTCACAGCAGCAGGGGAACCCCAGTAGACTCCACCCATGTGCCTTCTTCTCCCGCAAGCTCAGCCCGGCGGAAGTCAACTATGACAGTGGGAACAGGGAACTCCTGGCTATCAAGCTCGCCCTTGAAGAATGGAGGCATTGGTTAGAGGGCGCTCAACATCCCTTCCTCGTCTTAACGGACCACAAGAATCTAGAATATCTTCGAGATGCTAAGAGATTGAACCCCCGCCAGGCACGATGGGCATTATTCTTCACCCGGTTCAATTTCACGATTTCCTACCGACCAGGTCCCAAGAACGTTAAAGCGGATGCCCTTTCCCGCATTTACAGTCCCGAGGAAAAGATAGAGGACTCCGAGCCCATCTTGCCTGGTAAACTGTTCGTTAGCCCAATCGTCTGGTCAGAAGAGACTCTGCCCTCCTCCAATGCCTCCACCAATGTTCCGCCGGGCTGCCCACCTGGCTTGCAATACCTCACTCGGTCCCAGCGCACTCCACTCATCCACTCCTCCCACACCTCTCTGGGCACTGGCCACCCCGGGGTCAATGAAACCCTCTCGCTGCTTAAACAGCGCTTCTGGTGGCCCAATATGGCATCTGACGTCAGAAGGTATGTGCAGGGATGCCAGGAATATGCCATTTCCAAGAGCCCTCGTCATCTTCCCGCCGGCAAGCTCCATCCTCTGCCCATTCCTAACCGTCCCTGGTCACACCTAGGAGTGGATATCATTACCGACCTCCCTGTCTCTGACAGTGCAATTGTACCTGCATCCTAGTGGTAGTAGACCGATTCTCCAAGTCCTGCCATCTGCTCCCTCTGAGAGGTTTACCCACTGCAATGAAAAACTGCTGAATTGATGTTTAACCATATATTCCGTTATTACGGCATTCCCGAAGACATCGTATCTGACAGAGGTCCTCAGTTCATTTCAAGGGTATGGAAAGCTTTCTTCACTCTCCTAGGTGTGACCGTCAGCCTCTCCTCGGGTTACCATCCCCAGTCGAATGGGCAGACGAAACGCAAGATCCAGGAGATTGGTCGCTTCCTCCGTACCTTCTGTCACGGCCACCAGGACTGGGTTCCTGGGTTGGGCCGAGTACGCCCAGAACTCGTTACGTCAACCTTCCACCGGACTCACTCCCTTTCAGTGCGTACTCGGTTACAAACCCCCTCGGCACACCATCAACTCCAACGGGCTCTTCGCAGACGCAGAATGACAGCAGACCTTCGCCGCTCCAAGACTCCATCCTACCAACCTCTGGCTGTCAACACGAGACATCAGGCTGCGTCTGCCATGCCGGAAGTTGAGTCCCAGGTTCATTGGCCCCTTCCCCATCATTCAACGGATCAATCCTGTCACATACAAGCTCCAGCTCCCACCTCAATTTCGTATTCATCCCACATTCCATGTGTCACTCCTGAAACCTCACCATCCTTCTGTTCATGTCTCCACAGAGCCTGGCGATACCTCGGAGCCCCCCTTCCAATCATCCTGGAAGACGGTGCAGCCTACGAGGTCAAGGAGATCCTGGACTCCCGGCGTCGTGGTGGTCTGCTAGAATATCTGGTGGACTGGGAAGGCTATGGTCCTGAAGAACGCTCATGGGTACCCAGAAACGACATTTTAGATCCAAACCTGCTTGACACTTTCCATGCCTCTCATCCTGACAGACCAGACACCACGAGGAAGAGGACGCCCACCACGATGTCGGGGTCCTTGGCCCTCAGGCCGTGGAGGGGGGGGGGGGTAATGTTACAAGCACGCCAGGCTCCACCCTCTCCCAATCACAGCGCACTCCATCACTGGAATACTGATCACACACACCTGCACGTCATCATCACCGGCAATCAGCACCAGCACTTAAGCCCATTCATTCAGTCACTGTCCGGTCTCGTTTGCACATAGCACCACTACTGCTTACCTCAGGGACTCCCCTGTGATACTTACCTGCCTTCTCCTCGTTCCTCCAAGTCTCCAGTGTTCTCCGCGTCCAGTCTTCTAGTCTCCGTGTCTCCTGTGTCTCCTCGTTTGAGTTTCCCTTCGCCATCTGCAAGACAAGAGTACAGTATCATCCAGTTATCTGCTACATCCTTCTGCTAACATCTTCCGTTCACTTACCTGCCCCGTTTGCCTCTGGTTGCTCAATAAAGACTTTGTTTACTTACCATCTGTTCTCCGTGTCAAGCCTGTTTGTAACAGTTTGCTACTGAATGTCACATAGTAATGTGTATTTAGACATAGCCCCTGACAATATTGTGCACTTTATGTTTCCTGAATGATTTCCTGAATTACTTGAAAATCTAATCTGATCATTCAGAATCATCCTGAGATATAAGAATCAGATTTTATGCCCAAAATGTGTATTTTAGATGAATAATTTAAAAGCAAAAACTTGATTAAGTGCAATAAACTTGTCAGCTAATCATCTGGTTTTCCCGTAGGAGTTAGTGAGATTGTACAGCAGTACAAGTTGTCTGTCAAAAAGAAGAGGGAATGGAGCTTCCTGTCTGGTGAAGAGTCATTTTCTGCCCTCTATACTGAACCGGTGATCATTCAAAAACTTGAAAAAGACTGTTTTAAGATCATCAGTGTGAATGAGCTTGTGGGTTGTTTGTGGTATGAGACGCTCCAGCTCTGTGATCCAGTGAATGTCATTCTCCAAGGTGACTCTGGCAGTGGCAAATCCTTCATAGCACAGAAGATCATGTTGGACTGGGCATCTGAAATGGTTTCTACAAGTCATTTTGATCAAGTTTTCTATATGAGGTGTGAAGAGCTGATGTGTTTTTCTAAGGAGATGAACTTCATTGAGCTTTTGAGCTACAGCTGCAGTTTAACATCTGATAAGATCCCACAGATGTTACAGCGGTCATCAGAGAAGGTGCTTTTCATCATTGATGGATTTGATAAGCTGAGACTCACACAGGACATTTATGACATGTCAGCGCACATTCATCCAGTTCAGAAAGCGCCACCTGAGGTCATTATTTCTGGCCTTATGAGAAGATACATACTCCCTGAGTCCATACTGCTGGTCACCACCAGAACTAAGAACACTGTGAACAAGCTGCTGAATGGACAACAGCATTTCACTGAGATCATGGGCTTTTCTGAGAGTCAGGTGGATGGGTACTTCCAGAATTTCTTGAGGAAAGAGTATGACTGTGTAAGAGCAAATGAAACGTTCTTCCCTGCCTGTTCCATCCCTGTTATCTGTCGGATCATCAGTGAGATGTTCAGAGTTGGTGCAAATGTAATAAGTGGACTGGAAACCATCACCTCCATCTACGTTGACTTTGTGTCCACTCTATTGGATTATCACTGCCAGGGTTTGAGTCAGTCTATCCCGACCCTGCTGAGGAGTCTGGGTCAGCTGGCAGAGAGAGGGATGCTGGAACAGCAAGTCTTGTTTGATGAGAAAAGTGTGAATGAAACGGTTTCAGACCCTGCTGGCAGTCCATTCCTGTGCAAGATTCTCTCTAGAAGAAGAATCCATCAGGAGACAATGTTCAGTTTCAAGCATCTCAGCTTTCAGGAGTTCTTCACTGCTCTGTACTATGTCCTTCTGGATGAAGAAGAGTCCCAGAGGAAAGTGAGAGAGCTGCTTCACACTGTAGAGAGAGGATGGGCTTTGTCCTGTTGGTCTGATAGATACTTTTCAATGGCAGATTTAGATGTTAGACATTCAGAGTGGCTGCAGCCTGTGATTCTGTTCCTCTGTGGTCTCTGCCAGAAAGAATGGATCCCCTTATTCTTTAAAAAGCACAACATGGCTGTCTCTATCAACGTAGAAACCCAGCTTGAGGAATGGCTCTATCAGTGCTCATAGAGATATCAAAATGAACACATGCTGTTCATTCTCCATTGTCTCTATGAGCTCCATGAGGAGAGCTTTGTTGGGAAAGTCTTGGAAGGTTTAATTTTGATAGATCTGTCTAATGTTCCACTGAAAAGGACAGACTGTTGGGTGTTGAAGTACTGTTTACAGTGCTGTGAACACATCAGAAACCTGAAACTCCATGTAACATCTGATGATCTGAAGATGCTTCAGTCTGAACTTTACCGCTGTAAAGAGCTGTGGTGAGTTTTGACACATACATGACAAATTCATTACACATTCATTACATCATATTTGTATTTACTGCAATCACAATGCATTCACTACGTTTGATGTCAAATTTTAATACATAAACAATATCACACAAACAAGAGTAATGTAATAGTGAATATGAGCACAGCTGTGATTCAGCCTCGAGGGTAATCTGATATTCAGTACTACAACAGTCTTTATCATGGGACATTGCTTTTAAGCACAGAATTAACAGTTTTATAATGATTATTACATGTTATATGTTATCTGATATACTGTCTTTTTACTTTCAAAGGTTGATGATGGATCACATTTCAGACGATGTTGTTGGTTTGATCTCATCTGCTGGTAAAGGAAAGATTCTGAATAAACTGATGTAATTCTAAAATTAAATATGCATTACATTATAAAAACACATTCAGCATTGTATACATTGAAAACCAGTTAATGCCATATTCTATAACTCAGTATATTTCAGTTTTATGTAATATCTAATCATTCAGTTACTAATGCACTTATTACCTTTATTTTAATTGCTAGTATAGAGGAGCCTAAAAACAGTGTCGGTGTGTCAGTCAGAGATGAAGACATCACGTAAGAAACTTTACATCACTCGTCACATACAAAAGTGCAGTCTCATCCTAACACTTGATTTTTAGTATAAACCTATACTAAAATTAGTTTATATCTGCTTCAGGTTATCTTTTAGCACACTAGTGATCAATGAAACATCATTAACTTTAACCTGTCCAAGCTCAGTGGTTCCCACCATCAACTGGGTGAAATCACACAACGAGTCTGCATTGTCCATGTGAGTTGAAGCTTTATTCTTTCTATTTTCATATCTATTTAATGGAAAGTTTTGTTTTTTTTACAAAAAGTTTTTACATCATGATCTGTGTACAAATATGTTATTTTCTTGTTCATTTTTATTCTTAAATATGAAAGCATGTAGATTTAAACTTTGTGCTTGGTTTTATGTTTTATGTTGATTTTTAATAATATTTTGTTGTTTAGGCGTTTTCAATTAAAAAAGGGACTGTGCACATTCCTGCAGTCAGTGTCTGGTTTGAAGAAAGTCTGTCTGCAGACATCAGAACTGACTGACACATTTGCGTCTGAAATCCTGTCCCTTATTCAGGTCTGTCCCAGCCTGATTGAACTCAGGTAACTACAGCAATATCTGAGCATTTAAGTAGGTTTTATTCTTTTTTTCCTCCCATTTGCTGATATTATCTTAATAACCTTAGGTTTTTCCTAACCATTGAACACAGTTAACCAGAAGCTCTTACATTTGTAGAATGTAGTTAATTTTTTTAAAATCTTTTTCAGTTTAAATTTTAGATATTCAAACATGGTACAAATCATGTCCCTGAAGGAATCATTGAAGCAGATGGGTTGGACTCTGACTGTGTAAGATTTATTTATGAGATATTTACTTTGCATTTTCTTTCAGTGCAATGTAAAGATTATTTTTCTGTGTACAAACAGTAATCAACAGCCAAGGATATTTGCTTTAAGGATATTTAATAATTTTGTAGTCATGTTCATAATGAGTGTTGAATGTTGTTTTCATTAGCTGGGGGAAATCAGTATTGATTCAACCAGACAGGGAGAGATTCACAGTAGAGGAACTGAAGACGAAGGGAGAAAAGAGTGAGAGCAGAAGTAAGCAAGATATTTACTGTTGTAATCCCAGAACCCTTAAATAACCCTTCCTTATGTAACTCATTGTAACCCATTCTGCTGAAAAATAAAAATAAATCTAATTATCTAGAAAACTGACATCATAATCATGTCATTGAGAGAGTATGTTTTATTTACTTTTATTTATTCTTTTTTATTTATTCTTTATTTACCAAAGCCAGTTTTCTGTTTGTTTAGGTGCTTTAACTTTAGGTGCCAATACACACAGAAGATCATCATCTTCAGCACAATCAGTGAGTAGCAGTGGTGTCTTTATCTTTCTTTATACATTATTTTAATTTTTTCACATATAATTTTATCAAAACATTTAACATTGCCTTGCAAAAACTGGTATTTTACTTCAAGAAATGCAAGTCTACTTCTGTAGTGAATTACAATTCATTATAACAGTTATATTTCTGTGTGATCAATTACAGTGAATCTGGAAATTTTTCATTCTATTGAATACAGTGATACAGTTTTCAAATGCATTTAGTGCCTATGAACCAAGCCTGCAACATGACTCACGAGTCCTGAAAACTGAAGCCGACGCGTCTCAATCGCCCGCAGGTGACTGGAAGCAGTATAGGTCATAAAGCCCGCCCCTTCCATGTATTCTAATGGGACATAAGACAAACTAAACAAATAACGCTGTTTTGTAACACAATCAAATTACACTTCAAATTTTTTTTTCCAAACATGGTTTTTGTCATTTTAGGCTGTTTTTATCACGCTGATGTTAGTTCAAGTGTTCGTTCTTTAAATAAGTTTAGTTTTAGTTAGTTATTTGATGCTATAAAAACGGGGCTGTGACGTTATGATTGACAGCTGAGATTTACAGCTGTTTTGAGTAAAGTAGTCCCTGAGGCACTAACGGACATTTTTCGGGAACTTCGGGAGAAGATTGGAGCTTTAATTTTAATCTCTACATTTCCATAACTGTTTATTTCACAAAAAGTTGTTGATTAGGCGGGAGTGTGGGCGGGACTTTGATATCGCGGCTAAACTTTGCGCTCACTACTGCGCAGACTCGAGACCCAAGATGTCAGCGCCAGATTTGAACACTGGCGGCTTCACTTACGTCAACGGAAAAAAATTGAAAGCGCGTCGTCCATCTTTTTTTACAGTCTATGCTATGTAAACCCACAATGTTTCAGGGTTTTCTTGACAATATTTTGTAATCACATAACCCTTATTGAGTTTTCAATGTCTAATTGATTGTGTAAAAATCCCAATATTCAGAATGTTTACAGAAATGTAACACTTAATCTTTTAAACACACACAGGGTAACACACACTGTTTCAGCCAATCTCATGTTAATCTTGAGTACCTAGTACTACACAGTAGTAATGCATCCTTTAGTTTTATTAGATTTATAAAAGACAGATAAATTGTACCGACTCTTTCCGAAAAAAAGCAGAGCTCCGGGAGGTGTGCTGTGCATGGAGCTAAACACACACACGTCATCGCATCATAGACTCTCTATTCGTTCCAGTTAAATCACAAAATAAAATGTACACAAATGTGTCCCTGCTCTTGATACAGAATCACTGATGAACACCTTTGGTTTTAATGAGAAAAAAAAAACTATCCAACAGTGGATTCAAACCCAGAACCGAACCTCAGACATGCTCACCAGACAAACGCTCTACCACTGGACTGCAAATCTATGTGAAGATTCTTGGGACTGACAATATTGTATTATGCTATAGTTAGGCGATGTAACGTTAATGATGAAACTATCATGTTAAACATGACTTCTCATGACTTCACCACACACCGACTTTTTAAAACAAAGTTACGCCACTGCATCTCATTATGGATAATTTTTGATTCACTATACATTCGTGTTGTTTACATTGTATGCACTTGCGCGCCGATTGCCAACAAAACACAGACGTCACTGAAAATGCCAGGAAAACACTTGAAAAACAAACTGCATCCATTGTTCCCTGCTGGGCTCTTTGGGAAGCTTCCAATCTTTCCCTCACAACCAAAAACACACTTCTTTGGTGACATTGTTAAAAAATCCTTATCGACTTGCGTTACCCGAATGATGGGCGTGCTCTCTCCTGCTCTGGTTGGTGTGTGCGCGCTTTTCCGGGAGAAGTATACATACAAGGATTTTCTGCCCTTTATGACCTCATACAGGGCCATACTTGAAAAAACGGAGTATTTTTGGCACAGAAAAACTCTGTCTTACGTCCAACTTATTTTTAACAGTGTAAAAAACTCAGAATGCATGAAATAGCATTAGACCCCCCCCCCCCCACACAAGAAAACATACAGGTATTTAACCTTTTTTTTGGACAAAATAATGTGTGTTACATTTCTCAACTTATAGTTACTAGGGTTAGAGTTTTGACCAGGAAAGAGTTAGAGTTGGGGCTCCAGTTTATCTTTGTTGAAGTTCTATTGATGGGAGAGAACCAGGCTAATACAGAAAGTCTTTGATGATTGGAAAGACAAGGCCACAGCCTGCTCTTTAAATAAAAATAGTGCTAAATAGCACTAAAAGTGGTTCATTGGCTTGTAATCATAGGGGAACCCCTTTAAAGATAGGTGCTTAAAGATAAGCACCTATCTTTAAAGGGGCTACAGAACCTTTGTCAAATGGTGCTGTGTAGAATCATAAGAGGTACATTCATTCAAAGACTACAGTCAATCACCATGTCTTATCTTTCTCTCATCCTCCAATTGTATTCCTCCTCCCACATAATTTAAACTGCAACTGACAGCTCTCAGTATCCAAACTGTCTTGTTGCATCCCACCACCACCCCATTCTCCTCCTTAGATTTTAGATATGTTACACCACTCTCATATGTTTGCTATGAATGGGAAATTACAACAATGGCAAAAGCTGTTTTGAATCACTTTTTTTTTGCTTTTCTGAGGTTCCTTATAGCGGGGCCTTGGGGGTAAAAAGGTTGAGAACCACGTTATCTTCATTGCACCTCAACCACCCCGCTGAAGAATCTTTTTTTGTGTGTGTGTGGTGCAAACTTAGGTGTACTTCAAAGAAGCCTCCTTAAAGTGCATAGCTCCTCCACAGTCAATGTGGAGGAGAGACTGTGACTGCTTTTATTCAGTCTCTCACCTTCTTTTTGCCTTTCTTATTTTCAGATGTTTGAGTGTAGTTTTGGTCCAAACTATCATCCCACATTTGAAGTGTTTGTGAATGTCAACACTGAGGAGGTCAAGCTGAGTCTTTTGGATAAAAATACTGGGAAGGAAGTGTGGGTTCCACGACGAATCCTTCTCACAGGTAATAAATGACACAAATAACAGATGATGCTAGTAACTATCATGCCAGAATTTATCATGGATGTGAAGTTGTGTGCGATTATAACGTACTTGGTTACTCACGTAACCTCGGTTCCCTGAGAATAACGGGAACGAGTATTGCGTCGCTAGGCGCTTATGGGAAAACTCCTTTTCTCGAAATATTGAAGCCTTTATTTTAAAACGCAGTGCAGCTGCACAGCCAACATAGTGCAGAGCTATAAGCGCGCTGATCGGTTGGGCTGCGGGAACTGCATGAACCTATGGCGAAGCGGCGTAACTGCACAAACCAATAGGGGTGCGTCCCGCCACCAGCGAGCTGAGCCAGCCAAAATGGGCGGAGCTACTGGCTATAAAAGCAACCCATTTCGCCATAGAAATCAGGTTAATCGACTAAAGCGACAAGACCTGGACGTGAAGCTTAATAGCACGGCCGTCTACGCAATACTCGTTCCCGTTATTCTCAGGAAACCGAGGTTACGTGAATAACCGAGTACATTCCCTTTCAAAACTGGTTCACTCGTGTTGCGTCGCTAGACAATTATGGGAACTCAGTTCAATCACGTCGTGCTATTTAAGCTGATGACCTCGCTATGAACTCTCGTCTGAGGAGCAGAAGTACCTAGTGGTTTGGGCTCTTAGAGGCCAAACACACTTATACAGAAAGGACTCGTGCCTGTAGTGCAGGGACTTCCAAGTTGTAAAATCTCACAAATGTGGACGGCGAGGACCACCTGGCCACCGCACAAATGTCATCAATTGGTACGCCACTGGACCAGGCCCATGAGGAGGCCATGCCTCTCGTGGAGTGAGCTCTGACGCCTATGGGGCATTGAAGGCCCATAGAGGCGTAGGTTAAAGAGATAGCGTCTACTATCCAACGTGATAATCTCTGCTTTGTGACCAGAAGCCCTTTGGTGCTGCCACCAAAGCATATAAAGAGCTGCTTTGACTTCCTGAAACAGGCAGAACACTCTACATAGACCATACATGAGAGCCCTGACAGGGCAGAGTAGGTTTAGTTCTCTGTCGTCTTCCGACGAGGGAAGGGCTGACAGTGAAATGACCTGAGCTCTGAACGGAGTTGAAAACACCTTAGGTACATAGCCATGTCTTGGCTTGAGAACGACCTTGGAGTCGTTAGGCCCAAACTCAAGGCAGGAACATTCACAGAGAGTGCTTGTAAGTCGCCCACTCGCTTGACCGATGCTAGGGCTAGCAGGAGTGCGGTTTTGAGCGAAAGTGGCCTTAATTCAGCCGACTAAAGTGGCTTGAATGGACCGTGGATAGGTCCCATAAGGGTATAGAGGGGGGATGAGGCGGGTTCAGCCTCCTAGCACCCTTGAGGAAGTGTACGACTAAGTCGTTTCTTCCTAGGGATTGGCCGGACACGGGAGCATGGACAGCCCACAAGTTGGGACGGGGGTGCCAGATTGTCTTTTTTGCCTGAGTGAGGAGGTCCTTCCTCAGGGGTATCGGCCAAGGTATCGGGTCCATATATGCATGCTTGCTTTCCGTCAAGTTGAGCCACAGGTGGCGCTCAAGCATAACAGGCTGTGGCGCTGCGCAGATCGTGGAAGGCTGCCGGGTCCGGTCCAGACTCGTCCATGGAGCGGAGGAGTTTCGCCTGGAACACCTGGAGGACCGCCATAGTGTGCAGGGCTGAGGCAGCTTGACCAGCGGAGGCATAAGCATGGCTGGCGAGAGCTGAAGTCGTACTGCACCGCTTTGATGAATGCTTTGGCCTTCCATCCAGTGACGGTGGGTGGGCAGAGATGCGCAGCCACTGCTTCCTATGGGGGGGTAGTTTTTCATAACCCTTTTCCTCCGCGCCATCTAAGGTCGAGAGCACTGATGAGAGCGAGGCTGAGCGCCGAGGCGGAAGTGCGTAGGCGGGCAGAGTAGGGGGCCCGCCATGACTTCGTAAGTTCGCCATGAACTTCAGGGAAGAACGGTGCTGATCGCTGACGAGAGGCCTGTTGGTGCTCCCAGCAGGAACCACTCATCAAGGTGGCTTCTAGTGGGCTCTTCTGGTGAAGATCATCGACGGAGCCTGACCAATCCTCGCCTTCAGACGCCACCAATGACAGGCTGTCATCATGGAGGTCTTCCTCCGATCCACCAAACGAGACGAGTCTGCTCGCTTCAAACGAGGGGCGCTGGTCCGTTTGAGTGAAGAACACTGGTGAAGCCTCTCTATTTGGAGAGAGCGAGGCACGTGGGGTCTGAGCCGGGGTGAGCTCGCTCATGTCCGTACGCTCATGAGTCCTCTGACGAGGGGCGGGGTCGCTCTCTGAAAAGAAAGCTAGCCGTGAGCGCAGAGAGGAGAGCGGCATGTTCTCGTAGTGAGAACAGCCGCCTGAGTGAGTGCAGTTTTGGCGTGGATTTTCCCCAGGCAGGAAATGCACTCACTGTGCTCGTCAGTGGCATGCAGAGGGGCTCTGCATGTACCACAGTTAGAACGTGGCAAAAAAGGATACTCGTCGGATGGCCGCAGGGAAACGACGAATCAGCAGATGACGGCGTCGAGTCAGAGCGCGCTGAACAGGAAGCCGGCGTCCGCTGAACTGCTGCTGCAGATTTGCTGCGTTCCGCTGCTGGGCACGATCGACGGCGAAGGCTTCAGAGCAGGAGAAATCAGTGAAGAGGTGAGTCGTTGCTGAGGGAGAATAAATCTGATTTCTATGGTGATATGGGCTGGTTTTATAGCCAGCAGCTCCGCCCATTTTGGCGGGCTCAGCTCGCTGGCGGCGGGACGCGCCCCTATTGGTTTGCGCAGTTACGCTGCCTCGCCATAGGTTCATGCAGTTCCCGCAGCCCAACCAATCAGCACGCTCATAGCTCTGCACTATGTTGGCTGTGCAGCTGCACTGCGTTTTAAAATAAAGGCAGTTTTCCCATAAGCGTCTAGCGACGCAATACGAGTGAACCGTTTTCGAAAGGGAACACTAGCCTAATTATATGAAAGTTTAAATCTGTAAAATAGACTTTGACCAGCTGATCAATATGTTTATAGAAAGGATTTAACCTATATCACATAATTATATGTAGGTAGGTACAAATTAGGTTTAATTTGCTTCAGGCACATTATTCCTGATAGCTAAAAGAAGTGCGATTATAAAGGTGAAAACCTGATTCTGTATATTATAAGAATTAAAACAATTGAAATACAATTGATTAGTGTTTTACTTTAAGTGTTTCAGGATGATTTTAACATTTTGACTTAAGCCCTATTTGGACGGTAATTGTTTCTCGTGGGGTCGTAAGGTATTTTCATCATTGACAAGGGCTAGTCTGTGATTTTATTGCCGTCCGAATCCAGAATGTCAGTGTTTTTCTCCCACCACCCGCGTAAAAATCCCCGGCCGAATTACCTATTGTTTTTTGACAAACACCAAGGTCGTGTGGTAATTTAATTGCCGTCCGAATCCACATCTCTGAGTTTTCAAGAATACATCACTTCAAAATTCAATGTTTTTATCCTCTTTGACCACTGCGGAGCACCGTACGGTTGCGCTTCGCTGTAATTTGGATGCATTTTAAAGATCTAGCCTTTTATTACTGAAATGCTGGAAAGTATTTAAAAGAGCAATATATTTAATCACCGCTCAAAAAATAAAAAGAAGAAAAGGCACGTAAACATTTGAAATGGGCCGTTATTACGGCAGAAATTATATATGTTAAAATAACCAAGCAGCATTATGTTTATATAAAAGGCTATAATAAAAGTCTGTATTAACTTATTTCCGCTCATTTCCATGTGGAATAAAATGACATCCTTTATTCTGAGATAAAATACAAGACAGAAAACCATTTTAACTATAATGCGCGTCTATAAATCTTCCTATTTTTGAACAGATTTAAATAAATAAAAATTTGTTTATTATTTTCCTATTATTAAATTAAATATGCATTTATTATTATTATACCAAGCATATGACATTTTATTTACAGCATACAATCATGTTATTGACCACGTGAACAGCGCGTTTCCAGGTGCGCAGGATCACAAAACTCGCTCCTCCACCATGAATAAATCACTATCCGAATGCACGAGTTTTATCACTGAGGTGGCATGCAAATTTATTTTTACGTCCACGTGAGAAACAATTACCGTCTGAATAGGGCTTTTGACTAAATAGAATATTAAGATCTATGAAGTCTTTATCGTTGTAAATACTTTAATGGTAGGCTACTAGGCTATTACTGTTGACATGTGTCTCAGGGTTAAGAATGAAAAAAAAAAGTTGTCCCTAGTTTCCCCTTTTAATCAGTTACTAATTTAAAAAGGTTTTTAAGACAGATTTTTCTATTTTATTAGGAAAATCCGGTCAAGATGTAGAAAGCCTGGCTCACAGAAGGCTCATGGGTATGAACTCAAAGTACAATTGCAGTAGTTGCTCATTCTTTCTATCACACACAAAACCTTCTGAAAAGTAAGTTGAATCTTTTGTTGTTTCAATCAGAATGTGAATTTGTGAAAAAACACAGAGATAAACTCATTCAGAGAGTTTCATCAGTGATGGCGATTGCTGATGGTCTGAGGACCAAAGACATGATTCCAGATGAAATGTACAGTAAAGTTCATGCTGCAGAAACACGACAGGAGAAAACAAGACGCTTGTTGGATACTCTCGACTCAGGAGGAGCTACTGTTAAAACAGAATTCTACAGACTGCTGAAGGAGAACGAACCTCATCTAGTAGATGAACTGGAGTCTGGACACAGTGGACTGCAGTAATTCAGAGAGAACATCAGAGAGATATATTATACATATATCAGTGGCGAGTGGTGACTTTTTTAACTGGATATGATGGGTGACGCTTTATGTCAAAAATGCACATTGGATGGGTTTATAATAAGCATGTACACTGTTAGCTGCTCAGTTGCTTACTCTCATGACACATGGCAACACAGCTAAAAGTTTCCTAATATATTTGACCATTTATTGAAAGTATCCTACATTTACCTGTTGATGCCTTCGCAAGCACCCGTAAAAGCTGTTGAGTTGTGTAAGTCAGGCACGACGCGAGAAAGGGGCGTTTGCAAAATATGGTGTATTTTTGTAATTCTGCAGGGTGGCACTAATGTCACAGAAGCTACATACTACACCTTTAAACGGCGCATTGACTGAGGACACACAATCAGAGACGACAAATAAGAAACACCATGGCAGGCGTCAATTTAAATGTATGCCAGAAGTGTTTTTTTTTTTAATTAAGAGTAAAAAATAAGTATAGGCCTAATATAATAAATATTAGTAGCCTATTATAGATAAAATACAAGTAAAATATCATTAGAACAAATGCAAGTAGCCTATAATAAAAATATAATTATTCTTTTAAAAAATAAGTTGAAATAATGCAAATTGATGACTTTAACAAACGCATAGACCATCGATTAACAGCCTCGGATAGTTAGAGGTCTGCTTACAGTAGGTTTGTCTTTAACAGATATAAGTTTTCATTAGCAATTTATCTTATAATAATAAAATATTATGAAATATTATGATTTTTCATTTGATTTTAGTCTAGTTAGTTTTGCATCAAACACAATATGATTTTTGTTGATGGAGATCTGGCAGCAGCTGCACATTTTTTCCTCCTGGGTGAGCGATCCACGAACAGCTTACCCTGCGCATTAAATTCCCCATATGCCATTAAACCAATGAGAATAATGATAATGATGATAAAACATTACAACAGAGTGTAGGTGCCAAAGCTGCTGTGGATCTGCATACCCAGTTTATATGGACCGCCACTGCTATATATATATATATATATATATATTCTCTCTGTCTACAGCTCATGCCTCGGATACAATGGCATCAACAAAACCGGAGAAACAGCTCGGGGCCATTTCCTCAGAATGCGTTTTTGCATTCCACTGCGCTGTTTTTCATTATTTTCTATGTAAACATGCACTAGATGGACTGTTTTTTTTCTCCCATTCGTGGCCATTCACAGTACGTTTTTGCGCCTATTGCATTGTGATGTCACAATGTATAAAAAACGCGAATGACTCATTTCGAGACTGTTTATGATTTATGGGGAATATAAAAAAGGAGTGGGTGGATTTTTACCATTATGGGTGGTTGTGTAGACACACTGCCGACACATTTATGTTCAAACACCACGTAAAAGTGAATTTTGCATAATAGGTCCCGTTTAAATTTCTGCCGATCTCATGTTAATCTTCAGTACCTATAGAGTAGTACTGCATTCTTCATATCTCCGAAGAGTTTTTAATTTTATCATATTTATAAAAGACAGATACACTGTACCGACTCGTGGAGGCGTGCAGTGGGCGGAGCTAAAGCACACGAGCACACACACACCTATGACACACACATACAATACATCATGGCATTATCCCTGGATAACTTTCGACTCACTATACGTTCGTGTTGTTTACATTATATGCACTTACAAGCCGATTGCCAACAAAAGCAGCAGTTTCGACTCATGACTGGGAACAAACAAACACACTTGCAGAGCTCTGGAAAAACAAACTGCATCCACTGTTTCCTTAACGCTGGGTTATTTGGGAAGCTGAACAAGGTTATCTTTCCCTCGCAACCAGAAACACACTTCTTTAGTGACATTGTTGATTTTGTGGTCTAAAAACAAAACGATGGCTCCCTTAACATGAACAAAGCTCGTTGATGGACGTGCTCTTGCTCTCGCTCTGGTTGATGTGCGCACGCACTCATCCGGGAGAAGTGCCCACACAAGGAATTCCGAACTTTATGACCTCATACAGGGCTGTTTCCCAAAAGCATCTTAAGCCTAAGTAGATCGTAAAAACGATCGCACGAATCATCTTAGACGTATGGGCCATACCCCAAAACCATCGTAACTTAAGTAGTACTTGAAAATCTTCATAGAACTACGAGTGCTCTGGAGTAGTCGTAAATCCCTAAATCCATCGTAAGGAGACAGAGCTATGAGGTCACCTGCAGGACAACCGGCGAATTGCACCCAAACTTTACTCCTGTCCAATGTGACTTTAATATTATTTTTATGTATATTTCTTTATAAATGTTTTACTTGTTTTTTGTTTGATTAAATTCATTTTGAATAATTCAATAAAGAAATAATAATGAATAAATAAATAAAATAAAAACAACATGAACAATGAATAAATTAAGGAATGAAAAAGTGCACTGCTGTATACTGACATTCATAGGGATTGTATGCTTATTTTTAGTACTACAAGCAGCCATTTAAATTTGAAACACTTAAGAATACTTCTAGTATTTCATAGAGCCTTAGTCTTTGAGTGGTTCAACAAACACATGGACATCAAACCATTGAATCTAAATTTATTTGAGTTTGTTGGTTGTTCCCTAAGATTTGCAAAAGACATTGCACAATGGGTCCTAACTACATATGGAAAAGAATATTTAATGTTGCACAAGATATTATAAAAACATATAATTAGTCATGATTAACCAACATTAAACAATATTACCTGACTATCATCTGGCAAGCTAGCTAAAGCCAGCTTGGCCTTCTTGAGGTCAGTGAGCTGTTGCTTAAAGTTGATGTCCCTCTCATTGGCATATTTAAGACATTTTCTGATGTATTTTAGGACATCTAGTTTCTCCCTCTCCAGCTGCACTAAGTCCTGACTACAACCACAGACATTCTCAAAGTGCTGAGGTGTTGTGGTCTGACAATTGAAGATGGAGGCTCGAGCATGGGTGGGCTGTTGGGAGGACTGGGAGATGGTAGGTGTCTGCCAATGGGAGGTGAACCCGATTGCTCCTGGTTCAGGTTCAGGCATCCCTACTCCTCCATGGAGGTCAATACCACCACAAATCCCATCTGAGGCCAAGTATTGACGGTGCCTTTTCTTCTACCAGTGTAAGAAGGGGGGAGTCATTTGTACCATACCACCTCTGTGGTACCCTTAAGGCTTGCAAAGTCCTGCCACTTCTTCCTGGCGTCCTTCGCTGATTTTAATGCCCCTGCTTGCAGTTAGTTTTATAGCAATATCCTCCCAGATTTTTTGTTTTTGTTTATTTGTATGACTGCCATTAAACCTGCTGAAATGTTTGTTTAGCTGCACCTGTAAAATAACATTAGTTTCCTCTTTTTGAAAAATGTATTTCCTTTGTTTGTTTTTTTTTTTTTTTTTTTTGATTCAGACATTTTTTTGTTTCCACCTAGCCTATGTGCTTATACAGATTTTTGACCTCGTAGCAAATGATAATTTAGGCTAAACATTTTAAATACAAGCGTGTGCTACAAGTGCGAGCCATTCTATAAGGTGAGCACTTAAGTAGCACTTAAAGCACAGCTGCGTGCGATCGTGTTAAGTGCGTGTTTGTGAAACGCACGTGAAAGCAACACGAACGTTCGTAATATTGCTCGTAGAAAACGCTTGCGTTTCCAGATAACGATGGACCTTCGCAAGTAAGAGCGTTTTCTACGAGCAATATTACGAACGTTCGTGTTGCTTTCACGTGCGTTTCACAAACACGCACTTAACACGTTTGTCAAGTGCTGAAAAGTCACCTTATAGAATGGCTCGCACTTGTAGCACACGCTTGTATTTTAAATGTTTAGCCTAATTATCATTTGCTACGAGGTCAAAAATCTGTATAAGCACATAGGCTAGGTGGAAACAAAAAAATGGCTGAATCAAAACAAAAAAACAAACAAAGGAAATACATTTTTCAAAAAGAGGAAACTAATGTTATTTTAGAGGAGGTGAAGCTAAACAAACATAATTTTCAGCAGGTTTAATGGCAAATAAACAAAAACAAAAAATCTGGGAGGATATTGCTATAAAACTAACTGCAAGCAGGGGCATTAAAAGATCAGGGAAGGAGGTCAGGAAGAAGTGGCAGGACTTTGCAAGCCTCAGATGGGATTTGTGGTGGTATTGACCTCCATAGAGGAGTCGGGATGCCTGAACCTGAACCAGGTCCATCATGCTCACAGGAGCAATCAGGTTCACCTCCCATTGTAAGACACCTACCCATCTCTCAGTCCCAACAGCCCCAACAGCCCACCCATGCTTGAGCCTCCATCTTCAATTGTTAGACCACAACACCTCAGCGCTTTGAGAATGTCTGTGGTTGTAGTCAGTACTTAGTGCAGCTGAAGAGGGAGAAACTAGATGTCCCAAAAGACATCAGAAAATGTCTTAAAGATGCCAATGAGAGGGACATCAACTTCAAGAAGCAGCTCACAGACCTCAAGAAGGCCAAGCTGGCTTTAGAAGAGAGGAGACCGGCACTGGAGGAGATGAGGTTTGCAAGGCCCTCCATTTTGGTGCCAATTATCTTGCCAGATGATTCAGGTAATATTGTTTAATGTTGGTTAATCATGACTAATTATATGTTTTAATAATCTCTTGTGCAACATGAAATATTCTTTTCCATATGTAGTTAGGACTCATCCCATTGTGCAATGTCTTTTGCAAATCCTGACAAACAACAAACTCAAATAAATTTAGATTCAATGATTTGATGTCCTTGCGTTTGTTGAACCACTCAAAGACAAAAAATAATATTAAAGTCACATTGGACAGGAGTAAAGTTTGGGTGCAATTCGCCGGTTGTCCTGCAGGTGACCTCATAGCTCTGTCTCCTTACGATGGATTTAGGGATTTACGACTACTCCAGAGCACTTGTAGTTCTACGAAGATTTTCAAGTACTACTTAAGTTACGATGGTTTTGGGATACGGCCCATAAGTCTAAGATGATTCGTGCGATCGTTTTTACGATCTACTTAGGCTTACGATGCTTTTGGGAAACGCAGCCCAGGGCCATACTCGAAAAAAACTTTCTGAAACTTGAGTGTATTTGGCACAGAAATACTCTGTCATGCGTCCAACTCATTTTTTAAAAAATTTTTTGGCCATGTTTAGCATGAGAATCCAACTCTTTAACAGTGTAAATAAGTCAGAATGCATGAAATAGCATTAGACCCCCCCCCCTTTAAAATTACATTTCATTCAGTTGTTTTTTTCTTTCTATCACATACACTGTCACTGTCATCATCCAGCTCAATTCAGTTCACAGTGAGAGGAATGTTTTGATGGTCGACATTATTATTTGTGTCCAATAGAGGGCAGCAGATCGTTAGATTGTAACTTTGTTGAGCCATCTTACCAGCTCTCTCTCTCTTTCTCCCTCTGTTAGCCACTCCTACTTTCAGTTCAGTGAAAATGAAACTCATCACTACTTCCTGCTCAGTCTGGGTGTGGGATTCAGCAGTTTTGTGTGTGTTTTTCTGTTTCTAAGGGATAGACTGTCTGTGAGTTACTGTTTGTTCAGTAAAATGGCAGAATCCAGTGTTTCTTTGGCTCAGGATCAGTTCAGCTGTTCAATCTGTCTGGATCTACTGAAGAATCCAGTGACTATTCCCTGTGGACACAGTTACTGTATGATCTGTATTACAGGCTGCTGGGATCAGGATGATCAGAAGGGAGTCTACAGCTGCCCTCAGTGCAGACAGACCTTCATTCCAAGACCTGTTTTAGGTAAAAACACCATGCTGGCTGAAGTGGTGGAGAAACTCAAGAAGACAAAACTAAAAGCTGCTCGTCCTGCTCAGTGTTACACTGGATCTGGAGATGTGGAGTGTGACGTCTGTATTGGGGACAAAAACAAAGCCATCAAGTCCTGTCTGGTGTGTCTGAACTCTTACTGTCAAAATCATCTGGAACAACATGAGACTTTCTTCAAAGGTAAAAGACACAATCTAATGGACGCCACTGGACGACTGCAGGAGATGATCTGCCCTCAACATGAGAAACTGCTGGAGATTTTCTGCCGTACTGATCAGAACTGTATATGCTATCCGTGCATGATTGATGAACACAAAAACCACGAGATTGTATCAGCTGCAGCAGAGAGAACTGAGAAAGAGGTATGAACTGATATTGAGACAATAATGCAAGTATTATTACAATTGCAGTGTGATAAACTTGAACATATATTATTATAAAAGGTTTTTGTTTATCATGCTGTGCCATGTGTTTTCTAAATGTCTCAAATTTGGAAAATGAATGTAACATTTAATTAACATCTAAACAATAGTGGCTGATATCAGAAAAACAGTGAGTAACACTATAACACTTAAATTCTTAAACTGAATTTGTAAGATTAACAATTAAACACTATAGATACAGATGAAAATATATTTGAAGTTTATAAGTCACTGGATTGCAGATAAATATAGCCTACTGAACAGCAAACTTTCCCAACAGCGACAGTTAGAGAAGATACAGAGAACAAACCAGCAGAGAATCCAGGAGAGACAGAAGGAGCTTGAGGAGCTGAGAGAAGCTGTGGAGTCTCACAAGGTGAGTTTTGAGCAGAAGAACAACTGCTGGCTGTTGGAAGAGCTGTTTCAGACTCAGTTAGGACTCAATCAGTCAGTGAGGAGCCAGTGCTGGAGCTCTTTCCAGTCCCACTGAAGCCCACTGTAGGGAAAAGGCTGTGTGAGGGACCAGTAAGAGCTGAGTGAATGGACTGACTCTAATGCGTCTCTCTCTGTGTGTCCTAACAGCGCTCTGCACAGGCAGCAGTGAAGGACAGTGAGAGGATCTTTACTGAGCTCATCCGCTCCATTGAGAGAAGCCGCTCTGAGGTGACACAGCTGATCAGAGATCAGGAAAAGGCTGCAGTGAGTCGAGCTGAAGGACGACTGGAGCAACTGGAGCAGGAGATTGATGATCTGAGGAGGAGAGACGCTGAGCTGGAGCAGCTTTCACACACAGACAATCACATCCGTTTCCTCCAGGTAACAGAGATCTGACAAAAAGAACAGTCTTTAGGAAGAGAAGAGATCAAATGTTTCTGTGTCTTTAGCTGGTGTTTCTATTGTGTCTTTGTGTCTGTGTAGAGTTTCCAGTCTCTCTCTGTCCCTCCTGGATCTACAGACTCACCCAGCATCACTGTCAGTTCTCGTCTCTCTTTTGATGATGTTAGTAAATCTGTGTCTCATCTGAGAGAGAAACTGGAGAATTTCTGCAGAGAGGAAATAGAAAAGATATCTGGTAAAGGTAAGTACTGGATCATTCATGTGCTTATAGAAATAAGTGATTCATCATGAAATATAATAAAAGGAGTACAAAAAAAATAAAATATATGTAATAACGTTCTCTGTACTTTATTAATATTCCATAGTAACATACATTGAGATCTTTCCCATACCCGAGTTCAAGACAAGGGAGGAGTTTCTACAATGTAAGTCACACACACACTACATTGATTTACCCCCGATAATCTGATTGATACCAGCATGAAGTCAAACGTTTTACTCTTAATCTTAAAGTTCTAAACTCTCAAAGTTGAACGAAATAAGATATAAAAACAAAACTTTTGAAAAGGTTTTTAGTGTATATATTAATTATTTAAATTAATGTTTCCTGATTTGTTTTGTTTCCATCAGATTCCCATCAGTTCACTCTGGATATAAATACAGCACATAAAACAATTTGTCTGTCTGAGGGGAACAGAGTTATTAAATGCACAGATAAAGTCCAGCCATATCCTGATCATCCAGACAGATTTGAAAAGTGGGAGCAGGTGTTGTGTAGAGAGAGTGTGTGTAGACGCTGTTACTGGGAGGTTGAGTGGAGTGTTCATGTGGAAATATCACTGTCATATAAGAGCATCAGCAGGAAGGGAGAGGGAGATGAATGTATTTTTGGATGTAATGATCAGTCCTGGAGTTTGTTCTGCTCTGACTCCATTTGTTCAGTCTGGCACAATAACACAGAGACTGAACTCCCGGTAGTCTCCAGCTCCTGCAGAATAGGAGTGTATGTGGATCACAGTGCAGGAACTCTGTCCTTCTACAGCGTCTCTGACACAATGACCCTCATTCACAGAGTCCACACCACATTCACTCAGCCTCTCTATCCTGGGTTTGGGGTAGAATATAAATCACATTTGAAATTATGTGATATAACACAATAGATCTATAAAGACTCTACAAATGATATTGATAAATCAGCAACTTGTGTGAATGAACTTGCACACATCACAGTATTAGACAAAAATCTTGACACATTAATCTAATAATGGTCGTATGTAAGTGTGGGAGAAGAATAAGTGTGACTTGTAAAGAAATATATATCACTGACAGCAACAGCACAAATATTATTCATGATGTTTCTTTAATGTGTATAAAGCAAATTGTGATGCATTGAGATGGTTTGTTCATCCATCAAATTTAAATACTCCAATTCCACTGTCTTTGTTCTGGAGAACATAAAAAGTCTGGCTGTGTTGTGGAATTGCATGGATCTTAGGGATATGTAATGCCTCTGAGTGGTCCCAGCAAAAACATACACAATGCTGGATATACGAAAAGGGTTATGAAGCCCTCTAAGCATATATATGATGTTACCACTAGCAGAGCTGTTTCCAACCTTCACCTGCTTCCAGTAATAAAAGGTACTGAGGTTCTGATTTTTTAAGGGAGTCACAAATGACAGAAACCAAAAGACATGAAGAGACTCAATGTCATAATCTACTGCTCTTTAAATTCTACTCATTAATTGGTTTCTTTAAAATAGGCCTACTAAATAACACTATTTTGAAGCGATCTCACAATTGTTTAGTATTTTTCTTTTGTCAATTTGCCATTTAGTATGTCTATATTTAATCAGTTTTGTCTCATTAAATGGGTTTTAATGAAATCTCTGTGGCATAGCTAAAGCAGTGGAACACTATATGTGATTTAGACCCAAACAAGAGATTAATTTAACACAGCAGACACATAAAATCAGTTATAGTGACCTTCTTCACTGTGAAACGGTGAAATCTGTTAATTAAAACTACTTACTCCTTCCTGGTCCCTCATTGGAAAACAGATGCTGTTATCAAATTGAGAGGTTCCATGCTACACCATATTCATACGCTCTAAATAATATTAAAAGGTCCAACAGATGGCAGCAAAGAGTTAAACTGATGTAACCTGTATTGAGGTCCTAAATGTATGTATTCTTACTTTTTATTGTTATAAAATGTATCCTATATAAATATGTTTTTTATATATATATATAGAATGTCTAAAGAAAAAATAATACTGAAACTAGAAATGCATCTTGTTTTCCTCTATGAAAACAATTGCATACAACATACCTCTCTAAGTGTTAAATATTTCTTAATATAATTTTAGATTCTTGTCTTTTGGAATCTTAATTTTTAGGCCCTATATGGTTCAGTCCCAGAGATACAGGGATGTCAATGCGGTGACATGTAGTTACAATACTGCATATTGTACAGAGTTTCAGAAGCTTTAAAATGAACTTTTTTTTTCCTTCTAAATATCCCTGAAACTGATTCAAATCTTTTGAGAGCAAGTTTATGTGCCTCAACCTGACCATTTCATTGAATCTTTGACACTCAGAGAGGTATGTTGTATGCAATTGTTTTGATAGAGAGGAAACAAGATACATTTATAGTTTCAACATTATTTATTCTTCAGGCATTCTCTTTTAAATGCAATAAATATCAGCTGTGTGAAAAGTGAACCACATTTGGTTTTAGACCATTGAAAACAAATTGAAATTGAACAAATTGAACATGGAACCACATTGAGGTCCCCATATCTATGGGATTGAACCATATAAAGCCAGTGTTGGGGGTAATGCATTACAAGTAACTTGAGTTTTGTAATCAGATTACTTTTTCAAGTAACTAGTAAAGTAATGCATTACTTTTAAAATTTACAGCAAAATATCTGGCTTACTTTTTCAAATAAGTAACGCAAGTTACTTTGTTTTCCCATTTATTGACTGACAGCTCTCTTGTCCCATTGTTGAGAAAACCGTAAGTGCAGAGGCGTTGTGCGTAAACATGATGGTTATTGTAGTTTTTCTAGACTAAATGTGAGCAGGTTTTTACTAATCTCACTTGCACAAAAAAGATTCAGTATTTCTCAAAATGAATAAAATCAGTCAAATGCAAAATCAGAATACTATGCAAACCTCCAATAATTAAACATGTTAAATAAAACAAATATTTGTATGCATTTAATCTCCCTTTATTGACCAATGTACTTGCTGCTGACCTTCAATGATTCAGTTAAACCATAAGCAAAACTTAATTTACATTTTTTGTTTTTATTGGTGAAGTAAGTGTTTTCTCCTGCATCCTATTCTTCCGTTTTCCAGAACTGCAGCACAGCTGAAAGGTTTGTTTGAGCTGCGCCCTCTACTGTACACGCGTGAATTTGCATTTCCTTCAGCCTGAGGCTTATTATTCCAATTTTGGTGTGAAAGGGTCTTTACATGTGCCCCAAAATAGAACAGTTATGTTATAAAAAAAACAAGCCCAGCCCAGGTGAGAAAAAGTAACGTAACACATTTAACACAAGTAACGCAATTAGTTACTTTTAAAGGGAGTAATGCAATATTGTAATGCATTACGTTTGAAAGTAACTTTCCCCACCAGTGTATAAAGCCTTGAAAATCATTTCAAAAGAAAAGTTTGTTAATAACCAACATCTAGGATGGGTAGCCCACCCTGGACGGTGACTATGACGGGATGAGACTCTGGACTGCATACATTGAGCCACCCAGTTGTAACCGTAATTAAGTCGTAAACCGTAATGTTTAGACTGTTATTCATTGTGAGGTTTAAAATACTATAATTTAAATGATGGACAGTCAATATTAGACAGTACAGGTGCCATCAAGTAAGGCTTGAGATTTTTACACGGGGTTGAGGTGCGTGGACCCTCGTAGCTAAATAAATAAAATAACAGCGCTATATATAACAGTCAGCCTAGCAATGTACGTATGATAACACAACATCAACTTATTCAGTTGCAAATGCATTCGTAAATTAAATAAAAATTCGTATTCGTAGTTTCCGTATTTTTCTGTCACGGTTGTTACCGATGTGATAAACAGCCATGACCCGTCTGCACCTCCTCACTAGTCGGCCACTCTCTCGAATACACGCTGTCTTAACAACCAGGTACCACGAAACAGTGTAAATGCAAGTACTGTCTGAATGTTGAATTTATTTAAAATATTCCTACTAGTAGCCAGGATACATTAGCTAACTGACTTTGGCTAATTACTTACCTGTCAAGGAGAAAATTAGCCATCTCAGCATTCATTTTGAAGCCTTTGTCTGCTTTAAGTTGTCTCCATCTCTCAAACGCATCTCCAATATTTATACGGCTTTTATTATAACGTTTATTACAGTTTTTTGGATGGATGCCGAGGTTCTTTAGGACAGGAATGTTCGCTCTCTGACTCGGACCCCTTTCGTTTGGCAGCTTCCATGACTGGACTAAACTGAAATGAAATACGCCGTGTTTGCGCCAACTGGCAACCCGGGCTGCCGAAATAGAATTGGATAAACTGACAGTGGGCGTGTTACACAGACCAAAACAAAGACAGAAGTTCCGACACGGAACGCACATTTTCACAGGAGAATAATTGACTATAGCATTGTTTTTCAGATAAACAAGTATGTTAACTTAGCATGTTTCTTAAATATCTGCAAACATATTATGGTATTTTTATGCTTTAGTAGAGTCAAAAAATGACATAGAGCCCCTTTAAAATATCTTATTTTGCATTACGCAGCAGAAAGAAGTTGTAGAGGATAGTAACAACATGAGGGTGAATAAATGATGGCAGAAATTTCTTTTTTGAGTGTACTATCCCTTTTAATATGTGCTACACAGTAGTTCCTAACAATGGACAAATTCAATATAGAAACAGGAAAGAAGGTGATTTCAGATCTTTTTCTTACTTGAGTTCTGTTAGACTGGAGCAGTTCTGGCTGATTTGAAGGGTCCAAACAGACATCATCTTAGTCAGACAGCTTATTTCCATTTCCATCTTTTTCAGATTAGAGAGAGAATTGGGAAGATACAATAATGCATCTAAATCCTTTTGGTGAAATATCTGAGAAAGTTTGGTCCACTCCATGTTGATTAACTCTGTGCACAGAAAGGTGAGACAGAGCACACAAGTTCTTATGCAGATCCTATAGAGAAAAACAAAAACAAAATTGGCATCAATATTGTTGTGTCTATAAACCAACAAGTCCATGTTTTGAATAACTTTTTTTTTTAAATGATTAATTAATGGTCTGTTGGGCACCAGTCATTATTTCCATCATTAGCTGAAAGTGTGGTACTTCATTGTTTGACCTTTTTTAGGTCACCAATTTAGCTGCATTATTACTACCATAATTATAATCTGAAGGTATTAGGTTGTGGAGAACAAACATGCCAGATAAATGTGAGATGTTTGCAAAGGCTTATATATATTATATGCCAAAATTATTAGAACACCTGGCAGATCTGAAAATATTGACCTTTTTTGCCTCCAAAACATTATTTCATTTCATAATGAAGTTTCATTTCGTTCATGAAACATGCAGATGGTTGCTCTGACCATCAAATATCAGATTTAGTGAGTCGTACTATTTTTATCCACTTTTAACTTTAATATTTGGTATATATGTCCACCGTTTGCCTCAATTACAGCAGCATATCTCTCTTGCATAGTGTCAATATATTTCCTCTGAGAGCTTCAACAACAATGTTATCCCATGCCTTCTGCAACTGAAGCCAAAGGCTTTCCTTTGAATGTACAATAGATCTGTCCAGTTTATAACTCGCCCCAAATGTGCTCGATGGGGTTGAGGTCCGGAGTTTGAGGGGGCCAGTCCATCATTTTCAATGTTCCAGCAGATTCCTTCCGTCGCAGGTAGTTCCAGCAATAGTTAGAAGAATGTTTTGGGTCATTGTCCTCTTGGAAAATAAATCCAGGCCCAATAAGACAACTCCCAGATGCCAAGTGTTCTAATAATTTTGGCCACCACTGTACATGTGTACAGGTAAAACTATTATGCTGTTATGGTTATTAAACATAATGTCATATAATTTTTGGCTATGTGATGAACAGAAAAAAAAAGTTTACTTTTTCTTTACCTGCCTATTTCTTCACTGACTGACAGATAAAGTGATTGGACAGAACAACTCCAACTAAAGTGGGGGTCAGCATACAGACTGCAAAGCAAATCATAGAAGAAAAAAAGAAAATAGTAAAAGTTTATAAAAGCACACTGAAGGATGATAGTGCATTAAATATATTATGAGTCGGTGGTATTAAAAAGACATTACCTCAGTGATCTCAGGGTCTGTCCTCTCATGAGTGTACACATCAGTTCATCAACACTAGATTCTGATAGTTCTGACGGTGCCAACCTTCAAAATCAAATCCAGAACATTACTGTCCAGAAGTAATCAAGTCAAACTTGCAATTACAAACAATACAAACGTAATGACACATTACGTAAAAAGTATCTGTATACAAAAACATATTTTATAAATTTGAATAGTACATTTCAGAGTGGTAAATTTACTTTCAGAAATTTTATACAAGAAAAAGATTAATAGTTTTGGACCAAAACACTTACGTTAATTCCTTAAACTTGAGGAGTGCAGGCAGAAGCATAGACAGCTTTTCAGATGTTACAGTAATGCATTTAGCATTTAGGTGGCATAAATTGTATTTTAGACAGTAATATATCACACACTTGAAAGTTGGTTGTTGAAAACAGTTTCTCTTCCTGCTTTCATAGTAAGCAAATACCTGTACAAACCAGTTTGTCTACTGGCAGGAGTAACTAACAGAATGCAGAACACTTACATAAAGTTCATTCTACTGCTCTTCATTCTTCCTCTAGTCATTTATCATGCACAGCCTCTGTAATTTAATTTCACAAACAGTTATTACGTAACATGGAGCCCCTAAAGGGACATGGTGAAGGGGGAAAAATGAGATGGAGGAAAAAAATATTGAAAAAAAAAATGTTTTGCGTTCCCTTGCAAAGAGCTCCAAAAGGTTTTGCGAGCGAACGCAAAGATTCTCGGGGGAACACAAAATATTTGCAAGAGAAAGCAAAAGCATTGACTTATTATTTTTCCTCCCATCTCATATTTTTCCACCACCATGTCCCTTTAAGGGCTCTGTAATATCAAGGTTCTTAAGACCCATCAGGATTTATTTCTTTATAAGACTAAACAGATCAGTTAAACAGATGCCGCAAGTTTAGAGCAGGAACAGAAGATAGTGAGCAGAGGCTGTCAAGCTCCAAAATGAACAAATATTTTAACCACTTAAAGCCACCATAATAAAGACAGTCCACATAACTTCTGTGCTACATTCCAAGTCTTATGAGTTTTGTGTAATATATGGACCAATTTTATGGTAGGCTATAGTTAAAACTGCCCTTGTAAGGAAAAGAGCTGTGTAAAGATTCTTCAAAATGCTATTTGCCACACTGTAACATCTTGAATTTGTATGTTTTTGTTGTCCTGGCTGGTGTAGTTATATTTAATGACTTTTGATGAGGCCCACATGGCTCCTTTGCTTCATCCACGCAGCCGTCATCAGCAGAAAAATCCCTCTCTACAAATGCGCTGTTTGGTTATTTTCCCGCTCTAGCTAAAACATGATGGCTGCGCAAATGGATTTTTAAACGCTAATCAAATTTTTTTATATTATATTTTTTTGTTGGGGTATTGTAATTTCAGGGAAGAAATAAAATAATACAGAAATAATTGAAATGCGGGACACTGATTACATCTTGCAGGACGTGTGACAAAGCTCCCAATTTCGGAACTGTGGTCATCCTATAGCCGCTGCCACCACCACTAACAATGGAACCTCCTCGGCCAATCATCACGTCAGCACAGCTCACCGTTCCCGCCTTTGCCCTAAAACCTGCTGCCAACATTAACAGGCCCATCCCAAAGTTCACCATAGGGTCAAATGCCCTCGACATGGGAATATGTGTGGCATCAAAGGAATATTCCTGAACCAATGGAAATGAAAAGTTTTTCCCCCTCTTTTAAATTCTTAATTTTTTTAATGCACTGTAACCTCCTGGGTGTGTGTGTGTGTTTGTCTGTGTGTGTGTGTTTGTGTGTGTGTGTGTGTGGGGGGGTGTGTGTGTGTGTGTCTGTGTGTGTGGATAAAGCAGTTGTATATGAACATCTCTTGTTGGAAAAGCAGCAGGGGTTCATCTGTCTCTCTCTTTCTCATGTGGCCGCTCCCACTCCACTCAAGCACTATTTTTTTTTGTTATGATCAGTGCTGCTTTTGTATGATTGTATATTTTGTATGAGTCTTTTTTCTGGAAAGACCCTTTTTTATTTGGGGTTTGTGAAACTTAGAAAATGGGTTTATTTTTATTACCTCTGTTTTTGATGACTGATTGTATGTCCCCTGTCTGTTATTTGTGTGTAACAGTAGTTCATAAGGGGGAGGACTACAGTGACATCTCAGTATGTTTCTTTATCATCATCATTCCACTTTATATGAAAATAAGGAAAATGAACAAAAAGGGACGTTTTGTTTCCTGTAAGACTTCATGGTGGCACCCTTCCTGTGGGGCCAGCATGAGCTCTCTTCTGTGAAGAGGACGGTACCTCACAAGGCTACTCGTAGTTGTTGTTTGTATGTACCACAATCTGAATGCCCGTTCCAATGGCATCATCTATCTTTGAGGTGTTTTTTTAGTCCCACCGGGACTTATATGACAAAAAATGAACCTAGGGCATTAAGTGTTTGACAGCATAACTCTCTCTGCGTGTCATATTTTAGATTTTCTTTTACAGCTTTCTTTTCATCACCCATGCAGTAATACAGAATTCTGCTCATAGAGTTATCGACCAAAATGTCTCTTCTAAACAATAATTGTCAGTTCCTAGTAAATAAAATTAGACTTATTTTTAAAAGGTTCCTCCTCTGAAATAAAACCCACTGACCACACATACAATCTCGCTCTTCATGACAGGTAAAATTTTGTCAAAGTAAACTTCCAGATATTAAAATGCATGTTGGTGAATTCTGTGATCGGTGAAGGAATCATTCATTGTGAACTGGTTCATTGTAATTGATCATTCATGAATCAAACATTGCTACTCTCTTGACATACATCCCTAGATCTATAGTTGGTATGTTCATGATTTTAATTAAATTTCGGTTTGTTCCATGAAGTATGCTATCATGTGGTTGACGGCCCTAGCCCTCATTCCATTCATATGCAAGAGTTTTTATTAATAATTACTGCATCAACAACAAATGAAGATTCTATATGATTAATAAATTAATCAATAAATTGTTATTAGTTATATGTGTCATAGTGTATTAATATATTAATAACATAGTATTAACTAATTGTGTAAATGTATGTGTTATTTACCACAATGGGTCGAAGCCATGCATTTCAACTTCCAGTTGTCTGCTTTAATTAATCATTAGATAATGATTTGCAAAGGTATAATTATGACTTGTTGAGGCACATGACTGTTAACTAACTAATTCAAAATTAATTCAAAACCCATAGCCACAATGGCATATTACTTAACAGTTAGTTAATAGTCATGTGCCTCAACAAGAAAAGTCATAACATAATGATACCTTTGCAAATCATTAGCTAATGATTAATTAAAGCAGACAACTGGAAGTTGAAGTACATAGCTTTGACCATTGTGGTAATTAACATATGAATTTACATTATTAGTTAATGTTATGTTATTAGGAATTAATACATGATGACAATTAATAGCAATTCATATATTACTTAATCTATTAATCATATAGAATGTTCATTAGCTGCTAATGCAGTAATCATTAATAAATGGTTTAGTTCTTCATGAGTCATACATTATAAAGTGTTACCCATATATTAATTGAGTGGATTTAGAGGTTAATCTTTTTCTTAAAATATTAAACGTTTATTAAACAACAGTGGATTCGATAGACACTTTAGAGAGATTTTTACTTAAATGAAGACACAAATAGGCCGATGTATGATGTTTTCCAGAAATAATGCTTACAGTCTCATATTGTTGCTTCTGTCACTGCACCTCTGGATCTCTATTCTAATACATTATTCTAATGATCCTGTATTCTAATTACATACAGGGTCAGTCCTGATCTATTGGCCTGCCGTTAAGGCTGTTGCTTAAGAGTACACTGGTCTGACACTTTCCATGTTCCCTATATTAAGGATACTTTACTCTAAACACGCTGGATGTTCTGTTCCTGGACATATTTTTAGTTATTTTATTTACATTTAAATGTAAGTTTGTGTCACTGCTGTTCCATTCTTCTTCCAAAAGTCTCACTTGTTCACTCTACCAAATATCCTAAATGTTTTTGTTTGTTTGTTTGTTTTAACTTTCTAATTGACAAGACAGTAAATATGTGATGAGACAAGAATTTTAAGTTTATCATGGTCATTATTTAACAAAGCAATCACATGACAATCATGCAGCAGTGATGAAAGCAACAAACATTTTTACAATTATTTATGATTATGAGTTACAGACTCATTGTAGGGGCAGTGAGAGGAATATTTTGATATTCAACATTAGTATTAGTGGTCAGTAGAGGGCAGTAGAGCGTTAGATTGCAATATTACATGAGAGATCAACAATTAACACATTTTCAGCAGAATGCAGGATTTATTTAACATGTGTAACAGACATAGTTTAGATAAAAGCTGGAACCTTCTTACCTGCTCTCTCTCCCGTTTTCCCTCTTTTTCTCTCTTTCTGTTAGTCACTCCTACCTTCAGTTCATTGAAAGTGAAACTCATCACTACTTCCTGCTCAGTCTGGGTGTGGGATTCAGCAGTTTTGTGTTTTTTCTGTTTCTAAGGGTTAGACTGTCTCTGAGTTACTGTTTGTGCAGTAAAATGGCAGAATCCAGTGTTTCTTTGGCTCAGGATCAGTTCAGCTGTTCAATCTGTCTGGATCTGCTGAAGAATCCAGTGACTATTCCCTGTGGACACAGTTACTGTATGAGCTGTATTACAGGCTGCTGGGATCAGGATGATCAGAAGGGAGTCTACAGCTGCCCTCAGTGCAGACAGACCTTCATTCCAAGACCTGTTTTAGGTAAAAACACCATGCTGGCTGAAGTGGTGGAGAAACTCAAGAAGACAAAACTACAAGCTGCTCGTCCTGCTCAGTGTTACACTGGATCTGGAGATGTGGAGTGTGACGTCTGTACTGGGGACAAAAACAAAGCCATCAAGTCCTGTCTGGTGTGTCTGAACTCTTACTGTCAAAATCACCTTGAACAACATGAGACTCTCTTCAAAGGTAAGAGACACAATCTAATGGACGCCACTGGACGACTGCAGGAGATGATCTGCCCTCAACATGAGAAACTGCTGGAGATTTACTGTCGTAGTGAACAGAAGTGCATTTGTTTGCTGTGTTTGGTGGATGAACACAAAAATCATGACAATGTATCAGCTGTAGCAGAGAGGACTGAGAAACAGGTATGAACTGAAGAAAATGCTTAAATGTCAAATGCATGTGAAATATGTTTTTCCCCCCAAATTCTATTGTGTATCATCATTGTTGAAAGAGTTCAAACAATACGTTCATATTTGGTTGGTGGTGGATTATGGCACTGCAATTACTCAACCATCTTAAAATAAATTTGTAAGGAAATATACTACGAAGATAGTGATTGTTTACATGATATAAAATTATCTGAAAATACATGTGAAAGTTAATGTATCCCAATACATTACACACATATAACAGTAAACTTTCTCAACAGAGACAGTTGGAGGAAATGCAGAGCAAATTCCGCCAGAGAATCCAGGAGAGACAGAAAGAGCTTGAGGAGCTGAGAGAGGCTGTGGAGTCTCACAAGGTGAGTTTTGAGCAGAAGAACAACTGCTGGCTGCTGGAAGAGCTGTTTCAGACTCAGTTAGGACTCAATCAGTCAGTGAGGAGCCAGTGCTGGAGCTCTTTCCAGTCCCACTGAAGCCCACTGTGGGGAACAGGCTGTGTGAGGGACCAGTAAGAGCTGAGTGAATGGACTGACTCTAATGCGTCTCTCTCTGTGTGTCCTAACAGCGCTCTGCACAGGCAGCAGTGAAGGAAAGTGAGAGGATCTTTACTGAGCTGATCCGCTCCATTGAGAGAAGCCGCTCTGAGGTGACACAGCTGATCAGAGATCAGGAAAAGGCTGCAGTGAGTCGAGCTGAAGGACGACTGGAGCAACTGGAGCAGGAGATTGATGATCTGAGGAGGAGAGACGCTGAGCTGGAGCAGCTTTCACACACAGATGATCACATCCATTTCCTCCAGGTAACAGAGATCTGACAAACAGGACAGTGGTCTGTAGGAAAGGAAGAGATTGTGTTTTCTATCAAATGTTTCTGTGTCTTTAGCTGGTGTTTATATTGTGTCTTTGTGTCTGTGTAGAGTTTCCAGTCTCTCTCTGTCCCTCCTGGATCTACAGACTCACCCAGCATCACTGTCAGTTCTCGTCTCTCTTTTGATGATGTTGGTAAATCTGTGTCTCATCTGAGAGAGAAACTGGAGCATTTCTGCAGAGAGGAAATAGTCAAGATAGCTGATATGGGTAATGCACTGGATTGTTCTTTTACTTTCAGAAATAAGTTAAGCATCATGCCAGAAAAATATAAATGTATAAAAATGAATATGGAATGCATCGTTTCTTTCAACATTTTCTTTAATATTACACTGAATATGTCTGTTGGTTTTCATAGTAAAATACATCGAGTTTGTATCCATCTCTGAACCAAAGACAAGGGAGGAGTTTCTACAATGTAAGTAACAACACAAGTGGGACAAATCTTACCATCTGATGTCAATAATTTCCTGATTTAGAGACAGATTATGTTTTATCTCTTTCAGATTCCCGTCGGTTCACAGTGGATGCAAACACAGTGCATAAATACATATGTTTGTCTGAGGAGAACAGAATGATTACTGAAACTAACACAGTCCAATCGTATCCTGATCATCCAGACAGATTTGATAGTTTGACTCAGGTGTTGTGTAGAGAGAGTGTGTGTGGACGCTGTTACTGGGAGGTTGAGTGGAGTGGGAGAGGAGTGTGTATATCGGTGTCATATAAGAGCATCAGCAGGAAGGGACGGGTTGATGAATGTGCATTTGGATATAATGATCAGTCTTGGAGTTTGTATTGCTTTCCTTCCAGTTACTGCGAATACTCATTCTGTCACAATTACACAGAGACTGAACTCCCTGCAGTCTCCAGCTCCTATAGAATAGGAGTGTATGTGGATCACAGTGCAGGAGTTCTGTCCTTCTACAGCGTCTCTGACACAATGATCCTCATTCACAGAGTCCACACCACATTCACTCAGCCTCTCTATCCTGGGTTTAGAGTTTATGGATCAGTGAAACTGTGTGATATCACAAAATAGATGATACATAATCATATAGGCTACAACAGCATGTGATATTATCAATAAAAATATAAGGAACATTTTTATCACATTAAATAATGGTTCATATCACATAGAACCCTGGTATTCAACTGTCCGATTTTGTAAAGTTGCTCATTCTAATCTGCATTTAAGCATGAAAATGATCTCAAACATAAATTAATTTCATAGTTTTACCTTCAGTTAGATTAGATAATCAAGACATTAGGTTGTGCTCTTCAAAAATAATAAGTGTTTATTGTGATATACCTTATTTTATGTGTGTCCGAAAAACCATTATCAACTAACTTACCCACTAGGAAAATCCCCTTCAAAAAGAAATGGATTGTCCCAATCTCACATAATTTGCATAGTGTGATGTCATTTCATCTTGAAGCACACGGATGAAAGACTAAAAGTTGGGGTCTCTCTCTTTTCCATAATATTAGTTAAAAAAGCAAACCTGTGTCAAGAGTGGATTAATTGACTGTCCACAGTGTTACATAAGTATTATTGCTGCAAATTTTAACAACAGTTTTACAAAAACTTGTTTCTAAACATACCATGTGCTCAGTGGTTCTAGGCTTCCATGTTGAGTATAGGCCCAAAATGCTAAAAATGTCAACTAAGTTACCTGTCAACTGTGTTACCCAGTAAAGATAACATAGTGGACAGTAGCAAACTGTTACGCGTGGTGAAACTCAGGGACCAAGGCGAGAGGATCCAAATGCAGCTGAGTTTTAATTATAGAATTAACAGGAACCAAAACAACAGAAACCATGAACAGGAGAGAACCAAACACATAACAGCCATCAAAAGACAAGACAAGACTAGACCTAGAACATGAGCAAACACTGGGGTATTTATACACAAGTTAACCAGGGGCTGACGAGGGATAGGTGTAGGTGATTTGTTTACCCTTAAGGCCAAAGTATACTTCACTTTTCACGTGTACGCGAGGGTCAGCGTACAGTGCGTGTGATGTGAATTTCGTCATCAGAAGAGTATGCGCTTACTGAATGCGCACCGCTGGATTTTTGTAACCGCGCGTACTTTGCATGCGCAGGTCCCCATACCCTCATTCACTATTCCCTACATTACTCCACTAATATAGTCCACTTGAAGGAGTGAATGAAAATGATACAGTTTGTGCTTGCTGTTTAATAATTATTTGAAAACTGGCAGCTCCAATAGTAGGCTAAAGATTTATCTTGAACTCTGCAATGGAAACTAGCATGTATAAATCGTAATTAAACAATTTAATAATCAATTAAAAAGGAATTTATACCTGTATGATATTACGCCGGACCAGTGCGGTTTGGAAAATGGATGAATGGATGATTCAGCTGCAGTCGCCATTTTCTGGTGAGACGCGGGAATTCATTCAGCGCACGGCTATCACAGTGCATTATGGGTATTCTCTAGCTGTTAAGCGTACATCAGTACACTCGTTATTGCGGTGCATTGTGGGATTGAATGAGTGCACTCAATAACGTCCACAATAATTTCGGACACCACTACAAATGGTTGTCCCCTCAAATAGTGCCCTATTCAAGGGTATAGGGGGCGATTTCGGACACAGCCAAGGACAGGAACTAAACAAAGGAAGTAAACATTTCTCACGTCCAGTCAACTGTGTTAGCTTTGTCAACTATGTTTCCGTGTGGTCAACTGTGTAACTGCAGAGTTTTTAATTTTCAAAAATACCCAGTTGCCTACTGTACAACATGTTTAGTGTTATGAGATTGCCAGAGGTGTCCTTTGTCCATCAAGGTATTTTTCTTCCAAAACAGCATATACAAATTTGACTTGTTTGAAAATGTTAGGACCATTTAACTACTTTTGTGAAAATAGAGAGGTATTATACCTCTAAATATTTTTTCCATAAAGTGTTAATGATTATAATTTTTTATTTTGGTAAGTGGATACATAATCTGTCAGTCAGGTGACTATTTAAATTGTAGGTATTTTTCCAAGCTATGAACAAATACTTATTTTGTCAGTAACATAGTTGATCGGAATATATCTAACATCCGCTTTTTTGGGGGGAAAAATCCAAAACCAGGAAACCCTGAGTTTGGCTAATAGAATATGTACTTGATTTTTAAGGGTTTTATGTATGTTTTATGTCCTGTTTGTGTTCTGGGAAAAAAGAAAACTTGATTTCTTCACATTGTCAACTTCCAAATGCACCCCTAATTATAGAATGACCCAACAAATAAGACAAATATTATTCATACTGTCACTGTATGCTTTAAATAAAAAAGAGAGAACCAAAGGCCCTCATGTCGTTTATTTTGGCCTGTATTTAAACTTGGAATCTGAGTTTATGACGTCACACAGCACAGTTATGAATTAACAACCTTTCAGTCAAAGATGTTGCTGTTCATTTTGTTTAAATAGAAACAAAGTCAGTGAAAACATGCAGTGTGAGCAACAGTTAAGCAACTCAGATTTTACTTTAATAAAAAGAAGCAGAGAAAGTTTATCTTTTAAAGGTCATTTTATCGATTTACTACATTTTTACTAAAGAGAAATGGCAAATTACTAAAGGTAGTAAAAAGTAAACGTTTGAATAAAGAAATGCAAATAACAAAAAATAATTGACATTTGTACAAAATCGAATAAAATTATATTGTAAAAGCATTAACAATCACACATGAACTGTAATATGAAATCATTCAATTAGAGTATTGTTAATCAAAATGAATTATCAATATAATATACTGCAGTTTTTTAATTTTCATTCAAATTTAAAGACTCATTTTGGAGAACCATTTTTGGGGTGAATTGTGAGTTATTAATTAGACAGTTATCATGTTTTTATTTGTGGATGTTCTTATGCAGAATATACGCGTTTACTACATAATAATATATCTTAGACCTAGGAGGGATAGACATTTGGCCTCTGTAGAGGACATTATATTTTTTATATATTTATTATTATATATTTATATTTTCTCATATATGTCACAGTCCTGTAAAAAGCACATTCGGGGCTTTTCAGAGATACCAAATGTTTGGAGGTGTAACTATGACAACTCCTCCTTGGTCTTTAAAAATGACCGAATGATCAAATTTAGCACTCTTATAGAAATATGATAATATTTTGTAATTATCATTTAAATCTGACTCATTTTTTAATTGTTTGTCAGAAATCAACATCTCAGGTGAATGTTATGTGGTTTCAAATCAGAATATGACTTTCTGTTATGAAACAAACAGGGCATCAGTTTCATATATGACCTCTTTAGAGGACACCAGGACTTACAGCATGGCATATCAGGCATTTTGGAAAGAAATTATATATCAATTTCTTATGAAATACTCTTATGAAAACATTCCCAATTATTACACCCATTATTACATGTCTTTTTTCATTACATGTTGCCCCATAAACACGTGAATATGCAATTTAGATACAGTGTATAGATGCATGGCATTCAACGGGAATGGCATTTGGCCATGTTTACGCGCATAAACCCTAACGCTTAAAAAATGTATTGTTTTGAGTAGGACAAACTTAAATTAAACAAATTAGTTCAGTCAAATTAACTTTTATGAGTATTTAGCACTTTCTTTTTCGTTCATGTTCACAGAACTGATATATTTTAAGTAAACTGAACTGTTTCATTGTTTTGAGCTTTTAATTTAGAGGAACTTAAGTTTAACTGAAAGTGGGCTGGGATTTCTATTTCCCAGCATGCTTTGCCCATGGTACTCGAAAGGGAGAGTAAATGCTAAATTAAGTGTTATATAATGTTTTTTTGTGCAAGATTAATGTTAAGTGGGATATTTTGATTAATGTTTTGTTATGCTAATGTGGAAGAGTTTCTGTTAATGTGGGTTTTTGGAGAGTTACCATCATGGTGAAGTGGTGCATACGGCTTGGTTTGAGAGCAAGTACATTAAATGCTTTTTATATTGCTACACTTATTCAGTAAGATCTATACGTTGCTATTGTTAATATGTTAGCAAATTAGCATTTTCTGAATTAGCTTGTTATAACTAGCTTAGTTTATACTAATATAAATGTTCATATTGAGATTACATGAAAATTTTAAGTTAAATGTATGAATTAGTGTACTCAAACATTTCAAGATAAGAACATTTAAAATGTATAAGTACAAAATAAATGCCAGTTCTGCTTACTTAAACTTTGAATTTCTTAACTTGATACCTCAAATTGCCTCAATTTTTTTGAGTTTTGCCAGCTTATTCGGGTTTACAGTGAAGTAAAATGATAGGCCTATAAAATCATTCTGTTATATCTTGAGAATCATCTTTATACAAGGGTTGGATAAAAAAGATTGAAACCTAGAAATTGATTGGTGAATGAAAAAATAACATTGTTTTTGCCTATTCATGTCTTTTAATTTTCTTAATAAATGGCTCCACAGAGGACATAGCATAACATAGGAATTAAATATATTTCCTCCCCAAATGTCTTTATTCCATTTGTTTCTTATATGCTCCAAACAAGTGTAATGACCTAAAAAAATTCACAAAACTTTTTTTTTTCTGGTTCTCAGGAAGGTATCATGATTGTTATTTTCTGTTTGCGGTGACGGGCGTGATGTGACGTCACCGAACCGGAGGCCGGGTGATCCTCCAACGCGGCGCTTTCTGTTTAGTCACACGGGCCAGGAATCAACAACCCAGGCCGGAATTTTGGAGCGAGGCGGTGTCCCTATACTCCCCACCCCTCCGTCCGTGTCTGCATCCGTTTGTGTGCGTGTGTTCTGGCCGGTGCTCTCGTGATTCGGTAACCGGGGGAAGATGGCGGACCCGGCGGAGTGCACCATTAAAGTCATGTGCCGTTTCAGGCCGTTGAACAGCTCGGAGGTGACAAGAGGGGACAAATACATAGCGAAATTTCAGGGAGAGGACAGCATCGTGATTGGGGTGAGTGTTATTTTGGGACAGAGTTTTTTTTTTATAGTTTATCTTTCGGTTGGTCTCGCGCGAGCGGCTAATGCTAATGACCGCAGCCCAGTACAAGAAGAATTTGTCGCAGCCCGTGAATCTGAATAATTGACACTGACACCAGCCACTGCCTTCGGTCCGGTGCCGCCCGAAACCGACGGTTTAATTCAGACATAAGTGTTAATTTAGTTCATTTCTGGGTCGTTTCCTCATCCGCTTCATGCTAACCGTGTTAGCCACACCTGTACGTTCAACGCGGAAACGCAGTCAGTTTTACACTTTTAGAAGAGCAAAAACTTATTTTATTTATTTATTCAAGTTATGATACGGATTTGTTGCATACTGTAGGTTTTGATGATCATTTAAACCTCTAATTGTACGGTTGGGTGTAGTTATGTTGAATGAGCAGGAAACTGTCCATATTTGTAGGTATGTAAATACTGAGATCATTTCTATATCAGAAATGTTTTGATATCAAATGTGATCCCATTTGCATTATCTCCCTTCAGAAAAATGCCCAAAGGCATTATCTATTAATATATTGACATTAATAAATATTAATTTATAGTGTTTGTGTGTGGAATTTTTTTTAATAGTATTTTTAGTATATTTTATAGATTTTTTTAGTATAGATTATTTTATAATTTAATTTTATGTTATACTAAAACAGAAGCAACGTTTTATTTTTTCTACCAAATATTTGTTTTTATAAATATTTTTCAATATTCTTAATTTTCTGCAAAAATCTTTTTTTTTTAATAACATTTTTTATGCCCCCCTATTGCAGCCCATTGAGGTTTGTGGACCCCAGTTTGAAAACCCCTGCTCTAGGCTATATAACATCAGCAGTCACATATATGCACATATATTGTTACATGTATGTCTCTAAATGACAGGTGAAATTGGACATAAGGTTGTTCATTGGGTGAAATGAGAATAAAGGCTCAGTTAACCTATACCTATATTAACATATAAAGTTATGGGATTCTATTGAACCAAAGACCTGAATGTGACATCCCTTTTAAAAGGACCCAGTTCAGATGCTGATGTTCCTAGTACGACCCGACCCGTATGTGCAGTGAGAAATATGATTCATAGTGTTGCACTAGGATCTACTTGTATTTATGGGTGGGGAATTGATTGATTGTCACTGTGCTTTGATTATCTTTAAACCCAGTTCAAACATTACAGGCTATATCTGTCATAAACTCTGAAGCTTTTTTCATTACTAAACTATGGCATGACAAATGACATTTGAAAGCAAACATCAGTGGCGTGCAGTGGTATTCTGAAATGAGGAGGGAAAGTCCTCAGTTTATTTTTTTAATAAAATCAAATGTAAATTAATATCCAAGTTACTTAATGTTGTCACATTTTCCTGTATAAATATTACTTTACATAAAAAAAAATTCTATTTTGTATTATTTTTACATTAACAATGTAATAAGTGTTCTATTTATTAAAACCAAGTAGAAATCTTGTCAAGTTAGTGTTTTAAGCATTTTACATTTATTCCAAAATAATAACTAAAGGCAGTAACAATTTAAACAGTACATTTTATTTGTCTTTTTAAGAGTCATGTAAGAGTGACATAAAGCAGTGATATCTAAGTGGCTGAGCTGTTTACTTACTTTTTAATTGCCCTTCCCATTAACACCGTAATTTTGTTCATTCAGACTGATTCGTGAACATGGAACACGCACAAAAACAAGAGGCAGGATCCCATCGTAGCGCGATGGAGGCATTGCCTCTTCTCGTGAAACGCCCCTGGCAAACATGCTATGTGGCAAGCTGTCTCAATCATATGTGTGACCACCATCCCTTTTAATGTAAATAATAATGATTTCATAGAGCAGTTTTTCTTGTACATCTGGTTCAATTTCACAAATCTTTAATGATAATGTGGTAGATCAAGAATTCCTGTCTGGTTACCATGTGTGTACTTTCCAGAAAGACCGGCTTTGAAACGGATATGTTTGTTTTTGTTCAGTCCTTGCTCTCTTAATAGTCCTCTTCTATGTGTATGAAGATAATGTGAGAGAATGCCCAGGAATTGGAGACTCCTTGGAGGCTTATCCACAGTAATTTTAGTGAAAAGTGTGTGTGTGGGCACTAGAGGAAGGTGAAATAATGCTTTGAAAATAGAGAGCACTCCACCCTGTGCAGCCCCTGGGACTATGTGTGTAAGTGAGATGAGAAAATAGTTAGGTAAGAAAGTGTCTCAATTAGAACTCTGGGAAATTTTTCTCTTCTCACAGGAGACTGGTCTCAGTTCTGTATCAGCACTGTTTCCGGCCCATATTGGAACTTTCTTTGTTATCGGTTCCCAAAACAAATATGAAAATAAATTTGCGACAGCATGTTTTTTTATTAGATAACAAAGCAACTTTTCATAAATACAATAATTATTTTATTGTTGTTATTATTAATAGTTTAATTATTGTGTTAAAAAAAGTGTCAAAAGCAAAAATAAAATGATTAAAGGGGTCATATGGATTTTTGTCCCTATTTTTGTTTTTGAGTATGTTCCTTGTGAATCACTTATAATGTTAAAGTTTTTTGCAAAAAATATTATTTTCAACCCTCATTCTGACCCTCTTGTCTGAAATGACTCGTTTTAAGGCGTGGCTCTTTTTAAGGCTTGTCAGTAAACAGCCACTGTTTTATGATTGGCTAACATCACTGCATAGGAAACAGTATCAACACCCCCTTACTATTGCATGCGATTTAAGTATTTTGAAAACATTAACCATATAAATATAATTTACAGACAAAGTAAAGCATTATGAAATCATTTACTTGTGGTTTGTGATGCAGCTGCTGTCAGATCCAGTACAGTTGGCTGCTTCTTTCAACAAAGGTTTCTTTGCGAACTCTCTATTACACTGCCTCGTTTACAAAACAATATGCTCCGAACAAACATATAATCCTTCAACTCTATCCGGGACGCCATTAAAATAGACCATCCACTTGTTTCTGACGCTGGGATCCTTCTGAAGTCTGTACAGAGATGGAAACGAGCGGTTTAAACTAGGGATGGGCATTTTTCAAAAAATATTGTATTCGAATATTTGGGCTCATTAAAAACGAATTATTGTACAGAACATGCATATATGCCAATTATCGTACAGAACGTACATATACACTTGAATCGGCATGACTCAACAGCATATGGTTATCGTGTTTATATTGTTTCACATGTTCATTTTGAGAAAAACAAGAATATCCACATGCTCAGGTGAAAGTGGCTCCTCAGTCTGATAACAATAAGGCCGGCTGCAGAGAAAACGTTCCGCCGACAGACGTTGCAGGGACAGAAAGATGACGGAGTGCTAAGTGAAGTATCTTAGCACTTTGTTTTCTGTTCTTAAACCTATCTCTCTTGATGAAAATTAAAGGAAGCATATGTTTCAAGATCATTTTACTATCAGATAAGTTATCTTCTTTGCTCACTCTGGAGTACAGCTGCGCCTACCTGTAGTCGCACTTGCGGCTACAGCAAAAGCATTTTACTGACTGTAAACCAGCAGCCTGCTCGTGAAATGCTGTTAAACTTTTTATGTCCCCTGTCATTCCCTATAGACTTTGGACATCTTAAGACAGCCATTCACCCTGATATTTCAAATGGTTCCCTTCTTTTTGTCATGCATCGCCAAGTTGATTTGATGATAACAACAACATTGAATTTTGTACTCTTAAGTTTATTGCACAAAAGTTTGCATCTTGTTTAGGGTAGGTAGGTTTTCGTTGATAGTGTTCATCAACTTTTTTAAAAAGATGATTAAATTAATCTACCATAAACTGATGATTAAACAACTAGAACAGCTAGGCCTACTTCTTGTCACAATAAAGATATGGGATCCAATCCTTACCATGCAATAATAGTGCAACGTTTGCAAAATTATGATTTGACATTGCCCTGACTGCATAAAAACAAGGTAGCACAGTAGTCAAAGATTAAACTTTATAGTTTAGGTCAGAGAATTCATGTAAATTGTGTCATAGTGGCTGTCTGTACAGTATGATGGTTGTAAGGGTGTGGTAGTTTTTGTGTAGTTTGTTCCATTACTGGTCCTGACCTGCTCTTTTTGTCCCTGGGGGTCTTAAGTGTGTACTTTTGATGCATGCATGTTTGTTTGTGTGTCTAAGTTGTGTTATGTGTTATGTTATAAAGGCCCTAATTGACTTCCTCTCAGCCCAAACTCCATAGAAGAGCTTATAGTTTGGAGCCAAAGAGTTGGCAATCTTTCTTGGTCACTTTGCACTTTAGCAGAATCTGAATCTGCAGTCTTTGTGTTGGCAGTCCAGAGCTTTAACCATTAGGCTACCATCGCCACAATTGGATGGTATCTGTGTTTTATTAAAAGGCGTTCACCCTCTGTGTTTTTGAATGCATTTTTTTTAACCAATTCCCCCCAGTATTTAAAATAATAAATATATTCTTTGTGCAGCCATGTCCACATAAGTAGCTATCAACTTGTCTTTAATGGCCAAAAATAATGGCATCATGCCAATTCTTCAGGAGGTACAGTAGGATTTGTTTTAAGTTGTTGGTTGTGATCTTTAAATTGTTGGTTGGCGTGTGGTCTTTGCTGCCTGCTGATGTGAATATCAGACACAATATGCATACGTTGGGAATTGTCAAAACTGTCTACCAAGACAATGTAAGTGCACAGAGTAGCACAAAACACAAAGGTTTACAAGAGTAGTACCACGTTCCTTTGAGACGTTTGATACAGCCGCATATGTTATTTGCATTAATGCTGCTGTTTTAAATTAATCGTACAATTTAATATTTGATGAGAAAAGCCATATTTTTTTACAGGCCATATGTTTGTTCATTCCTTCGCTGCTTGTCAGCTGATCAATTCAAATTCTTTGAATTCTGTATTCTGTAACAATTCAGTCTGTTGCAAGTTTTGTGACCGTAAATGCTCCAAAAATGTATGTTTTCTATGATCTAATGTTACTTTGTCCTAAATGGTTCTAGTGCATTTAATTTTATATTTGTTTTTCTCATCTCTACAGGGTAAACCGTATGTGTTTGACAGAGTTTTCCAGTCCAACACAAGTCAGGAGCAAGTGTACACGGCCTGCGCTCAACAAATCGTCAAAGGTAAAAGCAAGATGTTCCTTGATAGACTTCTGAATCAAAGAAAAAGGCAGAATATGCAATGAGGATAATCATGAATGTGCTCCCACAGATGTGCTTGGTGGATATAACGGAACCATTTTCGCCTATGGTCAGACGTCATCAGGCAAAACACACACAATGGAGGTGAGCAAGAAATGTGGAAATAACTCAGCTGCGGTGTAAATGAAAAGTCAAGAATTCTGTGCAAAACAGTTACACATACTCACATATGATAATTTTCCCCATATCTTATAAGTGGAAGATCTTTTAGGATTGATTAAAAATGACAGTAAATACCTTTGTAATGTCACAAAAGATTTCTATTTTAATAAATGCTGTTCTTCAAACTTTCTGTTTATCAAAGCATTCAGAAAGATTTCTGAAGGATCATGTGATACTGAAGGCTGGAGTAATGACTGCTGAAAATTCTGGTTTGCCATTATAACAGTAAAAAATAAATAAATAAAATAGAAAACAGCTCTTTTAAATAGCAATATTCACAAATGTTCTGTATTTGACCTTGGTCAAAGACTCTTCTTTCAAAAACATAAAAAAAAATCTTGCTGACCCCAAACTTTTGAACAGTGTTATATATCTGAACAAAATAGTGGAGCAAACAGACAAGTAGTATTGTCTACTTTTATGACTGAGTTACTGTGGTTGTTCTCTAGGGAAATCTTCATGACACAGATGCAATGGGAATTATTCCCAGAATAGTGCAAGACATCTTTAACTACATTTACTCTATGGATGAAAATCTGGAGTTCCACATTAAAGTAAGTTATTACCTTTACACAATCTTTCATTTACTCTTTTCTTTTAATTCATTGAAAGCTTGTTGCATCATTTCAAGTTGGATCCGTTCTCTTGATGGTCTGTTTTTACTTTGGCAGGTGTCATATTTTGAGATCTATCTGGATAAGATTCGGGACCTATTGGATGGTGAGTGTGGAAGTGGTTTTAAGCCTCACATCTGCCAACCACTTGATCTAAATATAATTCGAAATGGTTTTAGCATGATCTAAAATGCAAAGGTAGTATAATTATAAAGCTGCTTTCATTGTGCCATAATACCTTTCTTTCTCTCTCTCTCTCTCTCTCTCTCTCTCTCTCTCTCTCTCTCTCTCTCTGTCTTTGTCTTGTAGTTTCAAAGACTAATTTATCTGTACATGAAGACAAGAACAGGGTTCCTTATGTCAAGGTGAGTTCCTGAAACCTGATACCAGTGTCCCATTAAAATCTGAACACAAAGTGATAAATGCCACTGATCTTTAGATAAGTTGTTTGTTATAATTGTGTCTTTGTGGTTTTAGGGTTGCACTGAGCGATTTGTTTGCAGTCCAGATGAAGTAATGGACACCATTGATGAGGGCAAATCCAACAGACATGTTGCTGTGACAAGTATGAATACACAAACACAAAGCAAAGAATATATTCAATAAAGAGAATAAAACCTTAGAGACACTAAACTGCAACAGACACTGTAACATCTGCATCCTACACTTGACCATTTGAGCTTTTAAACAGACAATGTTATGTGTGATTTTAGTTGTAATTATGTCTGTGTGTGTCTCAGACATGAATGAGCACAGCTCCAGGAGTCACAGTATCTTCCAGATCAATGTGAAGCAGGAGAACACACAGACAGAACAGAAGCTCAGTGGGAAACTCTACCTGGTCGACTTGGCAGGCAGCGAGAAGGTGGGTGTGTATTAAACTTTTAGTCTTGTAGTTCAGTAAAACATGAGCCGAGTGTGTTGAACTCTTGCGTTCTCTCACAGGTCAGTAAAACAGGAGCTGAAGGCGCTGTACTGGATGAAGCCAAAAACATCAACAAGTCTCTGTCATCTCTAGGCAACGTGATATCAGCCTTAGCCGAGGGCTCGGTGAGTCACATACTCACGCACACATGGTCACAGGCTTTAGATCAGTTCTGTGCACTCATTGTTTCTAGTGTTTGGGTCCTGGCGCATTGAGGCTAGCTTGTGAGAGTTCAGAGATTCACTTCAGCTTTGTCCAATTCAGTTTTCTGTTCTTTATCAGTATAAACAATAATGCTTCTTGCGTAAAGCCAAAGAAAGGACAATGCAAAATAAAATAATATCAAGTAATACAAAATAATGTGATTTCATATTATTCAGACCAGAAACATACTGTTCCTCACATGATGGGCAGCACAGCTGTACCGTGCCTTTAGTACACAGTAGTCCTTGTGTTCTCTTCATAGGCTGGACAGTTTAAAGCTGTCAATCTCAGGACCAGCTGAGTGAGCCAACTCTTTCCTGTGCTTAATTGTTGGTATTGCAAGGCCTTATTTTAGACTGAGCAAAACCGGAGAAGCTACATTGAAGCTGGATTCAGACTAATTATTATTTATTTATTTTTTTTTATCTGTTACAATCATCACTGTCAGTTTATACTATTTTTGAATCCTAAATTCTTGTTGTATCGTGGACAAGAAACATGCCAGGCTACACGTTGCTTCCCGACCAATCATCGCTTGCTGTCTTTAACAACATCCATGATGTCATCGGGAAGTCGGAACTAGTGATTTCCGGCATAAACAAACAACGGTTACCAAAGCCTTGTTTTGTACTGGCTGTCTTGCTAGCCTAATGCTAATTCCACAATTGTTTGCCAGCATTTATCTTTTTTTCACTCTGTCGTTGTAGTCCCTCGAGGAAACATCATAAAGCAGGAGTATTGTTGCCAAAGCTTCACAAACCTTTCCTTCATTGCATAATTCCAATTAGCAGCACCAGTACCATCATTACCTCTCTTTCTTTTTGCCATGTTTGAAAGCGGTGTAGGAAAAGCTTCTGTGTTCCTATTGGTCAACATCACAGATGTTATGGACTCTCTGTTGAAATGTTGTGAAGCGTTGTCGGTTGTTGTCCACTAAGACACACTATACAAGATAAAACAAGAAGCTAATTATAGGGCAATGCATTTTACCTGTTATGAACAAATTACTTGCAATGCTGTGTTAAAAACAGAACATTTATTATCATAGACACAATCTGATATCAATTCAGGTGGCAGAATCAATCTGGAACATACAGTTACACTTACATATTATATAATCATATTAAATATTAAACGTAATAATATATTATCAATATAACAATTATAACATAATATTATCACATTAAACATTATTATACACATTATAATATTAAACATCTTAATTTATGTAAGTTGATAGTAATTTAAACATTTTCTTTACAACAATTAAGAGCACAGTTTGTCTTCTGGAAATACCTTTGAGTAAAGACTCAGTTGTGGTAGTTGTAGTCCTGGAACTTAACTACACATTTAAATCTGTTTTATTAATGTCTGTTGATCTAATTCCATCCGGAATTTCTCTTTGTTTCTTTCTCAGACATACGTTCCATACAGAGACAGTAAAATGACAAGGATCTTGCAGGATTCTCTGGGTGGGAACTGCAGGACCACCATCGTCATCTGCTGTTCTCCTTCCTCGTACAATGAGGCTGAGACCAAATCCACTCTTATGTTTGGACAGAGGTAAGGAGATGCATTCATACATGTTCAAATGTATCACTTTGTTGTTTCTCTCCATTCATAATAAAGGTGTCACTGGTCTCACTTGTTTGTGCATTTATGCAAGAATAATTACAGCTCTATGTATTTATGTAAACAAGGTGTGAGGAGAAAAACACCAGAGCTTTACAGCTGTGATTTGTGTTTGTGTGTTTGTAGAGCCAAGACTATTAAGAACACAGTGAGTTTGAATGTGGAGCTAACAGCAGAGCAATGGAAGAAGAAATATGAGAGAGAGAAAGAACGAAACAAGAGCCTCCGAAACACCATCACGTGGCTGGAGAATGAACTTAACCGCTGGAGAAACGGTCAGATGGCTGTTTTTATGTTATTTTACATTTGTGAAACAGTTTTGTTATTGCATTCAAAACACTTGTGCAGTGGCATTTTTGAATCTTAAATGATTGATATGATTCATTGTACATCAACTTTTCTTTAACATTTTTTTAACTGTCCTAAAATATTATATTTAGGTTTAAACTTTTGAAAGTGCACATCTGCAGTACCTAAAGGTTCTCTCTGTGTGTCTTGCAGGTGAAACGGTACCTGCAGAGGAGCAGTATGATAAGGAGAAGGTTAATGCTGAAGTGTTGGCGCTGGATAACACAATTAATAATGATAAATTTGCATCCACACCAAGCATGCCTCCTGTGCCAGGGATGCTCGGGACCCGACTCACAGATGCTGAGAAGGAGAAATGTGAGGTTGAACTCACCAAACTGTACGAGCAACTTGACGAAAAGGTGCAGACATGCATGTAATATAAAAATGAAGCAGATTTCTATCACATTTCTAATGATTCCGGGTGCTTTCACACTTGCACTGTTGGTTCAGTTCGCTTGGATGATGTGAACGCTGTTTTCTGAACTCGGGTGCACACACGTGAACCGAGTCTGCATAAAAAGGGTGGTCTAACTCCAGTGCGGTTTGCTGCTGATATGAATGCTATTGTACTAAATTGCAGAAGTGAACTCTATTGATGGCGTATTATTTGATAAAACTGTGTTTTTGCATGTTCTTAGTTCTCACTCAATTTCTTGAAGTGCACTGCAAGCAGAGAGAATTTATTTCTTCTACCTTCTCCTGCATTGTCGTTACCTAGAAACGGGTAAACAGCGGCTGCATTGGTTATGTTCATGCTGTCAGTCCAAATCCAATTGTTTGTGTATCCAGTTGGAATCTGATCTAAATTATTGACTGTCCACTCTAAATATCACAACTTCATATCCAATTTGTGTGTCCACCAGTGGCGCTCTTCCAAAATATCTGCATTGTTTTCTATGGCAATGTTGTTGCGTTGGTAGGCATACGGCAAAAACAACAACAGCAGCAATCTGGAGGGTCTTGCAATAGAGATTTTTTTGTTTTATTTACAACATGACAATTATGTAGCGGCCATGCTGGACTACTACGCCCTCTGAGGCAGCGGCAGAAACGTAGGAGGCTGGTATGTGTGGCTTTATTCTGTGCTGTCATCACCTTCGGTCTGAAAACATGTCCGACAGTCTGAACGCTAAACACACCGTGGTACGGACCCAAATGATATGTTAACAGTCTAGCAGGGGAAGGGGGGTAGTAAACGAACTTTGGTTCGGACCAGGCAATCAAACCTAGTGTGAAACCACCCTGAATCTACAAATTGTCCTTAAAATCACCATACTATTCATATATAGTTAAACCATGGTCAGTTTTTCGTAAAAGAGATGTTAGACTTTAATTATCACAATCACATTCAACTTGGAATGAGAGCTTGTTTTTTTTCTGTGTACCGTCTCATCTCTCTCCAGGATGAAGAGATTAATCAGCAGTCTCAGCTGGTGGAGAAGCTCAAGCAGCAGATGTTGGACCAAGAGGAGGTAAGTGAGCGCTCATGTCCGCATGTGAAACTGATGTAAATTACTATTAGTAGGTAAACACTGTATATTCATGCTTGCATATGTTTTTGTGCGTGTTGCAGCTGCTGGCCTCGTCACGGCGAGACCATGATAACCTGCAGGCAGAGCTGACTCGTCTGCAGATGGAGAATGATGCGTCTAAAGAGGAGGTGAAGGAGGTGTTGCAGGCCCTGGAGGAGCTTGCCGTCAACTATGATCATAAGAGTCAGGAGGTGGAGGACAAAACCAAGGAGTTTGAAGCGCTCAGTGAGGAACTTAGTCAGAAATCTGTAAGTGCCAGAAGGGCTATAATATCAATCTTTTGCTTGCGCTCGACCTGCTGTGAGAAGAATGACACTAAACTTGACTTTAAAACGTCTGTCTCAGAGCACCCTGGCATCTATAGACTCAGAACTGCAGAAACTGAAGGAAATGGCAAATCACCAGAAGAAGAGGGTAACAGAGATGATGTCATCACTGCTCAAAGATTTGACCGAGATTGGCATTGCTGTGGGCAACAATGACATCAAGGTGAATGAACCATAAAACATTTTTTTTTAAGGTGAAGGTGAAGTAAGTTCTGCCAAAGTAGAATCACCAAACAAAAATTTAAACACTCCCCCGTCTACTATTGGTTAGACAGACAGATAGACCTGCCCCAAACTCGCAATTTTCCTCTTCCTTGGCACTTGTATACACAGTGATACAAACAGTAACAATGGCTTCGTTTTTACCATATCAGTCCAAGTCAGCATCCTCATCCTTTTGGTAGTGCATGCAAAGTGCTTTTTACTTTCACAGCACAGAAAACAGCGTCTTCTATAGATGTTGAAAACATAAACCAAACTCTTCCAGGCCTCAGCTACAACTACAGTGTTTTATGGCGGGTCAAAGTTGATGTTGTTCACAGGCATCCATTGAAGACCATAGGCTGGCATTATGCAAATTGTTACAAACCTACGTGGGTTCATGCAGGAAGTAAGACTAGAATTACTGATGACTTGTTTCAGGCAGTTCAGAATCAATTCTTTTTTTTGGGAGACAATAACTTCATTTATTGTGCACTTTGATCTCTGAAACTTTCCTGACCATTTACATTCAAAAACAGCTATATTACACACTACATGAAAAGTAATATCTGTATTTATCAAGTGTCTATTCAAATATTATGTCATCTTTTATAGATTTTAACAAATAATTATACACTTCACCTTTTAATAGCTTAAGCACTTTTAGTAGCTTTAATAACTATAAATTGAAGTTATTAGTTGATTTTTGGACTAAATTTGACTTCAAACAGTCAAAGCAGAAGAATATTGAGTAATCTCTCCGTCTTTGCAGCAGCATGAAGGCAGTGGTCTTATAGACGAAGAGTTCACTGTAGCCAGACTCTATATCAGTAAGATGAAATCAGAAGTCAAATCGATGGTCAAACGTTGCAAGCAGTTGGAAAACACACAGTCTGAGAGCAACAAGAAGGTGGATGAATCTGAGAAGGAGCTTGCGGCATGCCAGTTACGCATCTCCCAGGTACGGTTTCACGCTCCTCTGCTGGGTTCTGCCTCCTAAAACACACTTATTTCTTACATAGTAAACCTTTGCACTATAATCTACTAAACAATACAGATATGAAGAAAGAAACAAATACTTTATTTTAACAAATAGATGTTTGTTTTGCAGCATGAGGCAAAAATTAAATCTCTGACAGAGTATCTTCAGAACGTAGAGCATAAGAAGAGACAGCTGGAAGAGAATGTGGACTCCCTTAATGAGGAGCTGGTCAAAATCAGTGCACAGGGTACACAGTCATACAGATGAAGATTATGCATGTACATGTGCTTTTTCAAAACAGGCTGTAATTTTCTGTGCTTCTAATGTTTTGTGTGTTTGTGGCCACAGAGAAAGTTCATGCAATGGAGAAAGAGAGTGAGATTCAGAGTGCCAATGAGGTGAAGGTAAGAAATGTAAGAAATATGTAGACACATTCAAAATGTCCAAAACTTGTTCAGTTTGGATGTTTATTTTTATTTTAATGTGAGTGTTTGTTTGTGTGTTTAGGAGGCGGTTGAGCAGCAGATCCAGAGTCACAGGGAGGCCCATCAGAAACAGATCAGCAGCCTGAGAGATGAGCTGGAAACCAAAGAGAAACTCATCACTGATCTTCAAGAGTACGATACACACATTTCAGTCAAAATAAAGCAATTTCAGTCAGAAATTGAACTTTTAAAGTGCATGTAAATATACTTACTAATTTTAAGATGTATGACACAGTCATAACTGATCTAGCATCACATCAAAGGTAATAGTTCTTGATTTACAGAAGTAATAATACAGCAGTAGTTAATAAATTCTCTCTCTCTCTCTCTCTAGTCTGAATCAGAAGATCATGCTGGAGCAGGAGCGTTTGAGGGTGGAACATGAGAAACTCAAATCCACTGACCAGGAGAAGAGCCGCAAACTACATGAGCTCACGTATGTAATGCACAGTCAGTTCTGTTCATCTTCCTCATTGTAGAGGTTGAGCTGATAAAACCTTGTTTATGAGCCAAATTTCCCTTGTTTCTGTTGTGCATCTGAAGAGCTGAGCCGGATTATTGTACAAAGCATTAATACACCTGCAGTCTATTTATATTAAATGTATATTAAAACCGACTTTTGCATGGCTTGTATGTCTTTAGGGATGAGTTGTTTTAATGGTTTTGTGTGTATATTACAGTATGATGCAGGACCGCAGGGAACAGGCCAGACAGGATCTAAAAGGCTTGGAGGAGACTGTGGTGAGTGCAGTTCCTCGTTTCATCACTAGAGGGAGACAACAGATGACAGTTTTATTCACATCATGTAGCGTGTACATTTAAATATTGCTATTTTTTATTTATTTAAGGCCAAGGAGCTACAGACTCTGCACAACCTCAGGAAATTGTTTGTTCAGGATCTGGCTACTCGTGTTAAAAAGGTGGGAGAGGATCTGTCTCATATCATCATTTAGTTTTCATGTATGTGTGTTTGAAAGTAAACTTAATTCTGCCATTTAGGTCAATGTAAATCCATATATTGAATTTCTTACTAAGCAGACGTCTTGGTGGTTGTTTACTTGAAGGGTTTTTATTTTTTGTGTGCGTGTGTAGAGTGCAGAGATGGACTCTGATGAAACTGGTGGCAGTGCTGCTCAGAAGCAGAAGATCTCTTTCCTGGAGAACAATCTAGAACAACTCACGAAGGTCCACAAACAGGTAAATCCAAACCAGAAAAGTCCCCTTAATGATTCACATGGGTTAGCAAATGTTTTTACCAGTTCAAAATCAAAATGTACAAACTCTTACTTAAAGATTTTCCTTTTATAGTCAATTATGCTTTCAAAACAACATACATAGTTTACTAAATGAAGACAGAGTAAATCAGGTAAGTTAAAGAATGTTGTCTGTCTTTATTCTTTAGCTGGTGCGTGATAATGCTGACCTGCGCTGTGAGCTTCCTAAACTGGAGAAGCGTCTGCGGGCGACGGCGGAGCGTGTTAAGGCTCTGGAGTCGGCACTCAAAGAGGCCAAAGAGAACGCAGCCCGTGACCGCAAACGCTACCAGCTGGAGGTGGACCGCATCAAAGAGGCCGTGAGAGCCAAGAACATGGCCCGCAGAGGACACTCCGCACAGATAGGTGACTGCATGCTTAAATGCACAATTCACCTTGATAATAAAATTAACGTCTGGTGTCTGTAATTTGAGCTTTTCATTTTAGTAATCGTGATCTTTTCTTTCATGATTTGCCTCTATTCTCTGCTTGTAGCTAAACCCATCAGGCCTGGACAGCAACCTGTAGCTTCTCCTACACACCCCAACGTGCTGCGTGGAGGGGGTGGCGTCCTCTACCAGAACAGCCAACCTACGCCTATCAGAGGAGGTGGAGCTAAACAAGAGAAGAGGTTTGTACAGTTTTAAGAGAGAATCTGTGGCTTTTGCCAGCAGACTCTGTGTTTGTTTGCCGTTTTTTAAAAACGGGTGATTCCCCAAGGTTCAAGATTTAGTTGCTCCATGTCAACCTTTCTCGCTTGTTGTGACAACTAACCTATGCCACTCCCACACCATACATGTGTCAAAGCAGAGAGAGCAAATTTTCTAGGCTTAGTAAAATAGGCTTAGTATAGTGAATCAGGGTTTTGGAAGGATTGATACTGTATTATTTAAATTGTTAATTTTGAATAAAATGTTACATACGCCGTTAGATGGCTGCAAAGACTGTCTTTATGAGTGAGTCACTCAGTAGCGATGACTTTTATATTGAAAGGGCTGAAACTTGTTGTGAACACGGAACAAGATGCAACTGACAGATGCCTTGACTAGCGCTGTCAGTGTCAGGCACAGGAAAACCCCTTAAAGGGATAGTTCACCCAAAAATGAAAATTACCCCATGATTTACTCACTCTCAAACCATCCTAGGTGTATAAGACATTCTTTCAGATGAATACAATCGGAGTTATATTAAAAAATGTCATGGCTCTTCCAAGCATTATAATAGCAGTAAATGGCAGCCCAAAATTTGAAGCCCAAAAAAGTGCATCCATCCATTATAGAAATAATTCACACGGCTCCTGGGAGGTTAATAAAGGCCTTCTGAAGCGAATCGATGGGTTTTTATGAGAAAAATATCCACATTTAACACGTTATAAAGTAAAATATCTAGCTTTCCCCTTCCGTATTCAACTTAGTGAACTGGCATGACGATGACGTTGGACGTAGCACAAGTGTTTTAAACTGTGAGAGGCGGAAGCTAGATATTTTACTTTATAAAGTTTTAAATATGAATAGTTTATACAAACCCATCGATTCGCTTCAGAAGGCCTTTATTAATGCCCCGGATCCGTGTGGATTACTTTTATAATGGATAGGTGTGCTTTTTTGAGCTTCACATTTTGGGCAGCCATTCACTGCCATTATAAAGCTTGGATTAGCCAGGATATTTATTAATATAACTCAATTGTATTTGTCTGAAAGAAGAATGTCATATACACCTAGGATGACTTGAGGGTGAGTAAATTATGGGATCATTTTCATTTTTGGGTGAACTATCCCTTTAACTGTTAAAAGGACAAGATATCACAGCGGACAATCAAAACAATTTTTATTATGAACGTAGGACTGACCTGAAGGAATATGATAAATCTGAAGGCAGGTAATACACTCGGTCACTCAATCTCTCTCTCACAGTAATCTTCTAGATAATACAGTAAGCTTCAATCTATATCAATTGAGAACAAACATATGTTTACGTTGCTAAGAGTGTTGTGCAGTGATACACAGAAACGTTGGGTGAAGCGGTCATAGCCGTGTTTTATAATGAATAAAACACAGCTATTGACCAATCCGAATCAAGGACTGGAACTAACTGTTTTATAACATTAAACAATAATTTAAACTATGAATTTAACAATAAATTAAAGTACAGTGTGGACAGCCTCGTGGGCAGAGAGGGATTTTGAAGTATAAAAATCGCTTGGTTTATGAAGCACATTATATTGGACCCAGCTTTCTCACTGCCTTCTTTTCTTGTCTTTTTTTAGCTGAAGACGAGTTTTTTTTCCCTCACTACCGAAGCTGCGAGAATGCAAGAAGTCTTCATGGAAATGTCATTCCATTAACATAATCCCTCCTGCTGGTGCACATGGGAGGACGTCCCAATGAAATATTCATGGCTGTACAGTTCCACTCCCCATCTGTTTAGTTTTTTTCCCTCCAAAGCAAATTATTTTATGAATATTGCACTCTCACACGTGCACCAAACATGATATAAAAAGGAAATCAAGAAAAAAACGTAAGCAAAGTGAACAATTGACCATGGCCCAGAATCCCGTGCTATCAGCTGTAATCTGTCCAAACATCTGCAGTCCTCAGCTGCTCTCTGCACACCTGTAACCTCTGTTAAAACTACTGCCTGATAACTGTGCAAAAGGCCTCGCTCCTGGCTTCACTTTATACGGGTCAGCGTCTAGACTGCAGCAAGCTTGAATAGACATACCTGAATAGAGAATACGCAAGCGTGCTCGAAACAGATCGCCTGTATCACTACAAACTCAGATATTCCTGTGTGAAAGTACTCTGAATGGGTTCAGATCTGAAACCCCATGGTTTTTACTTTCTGTAGTAACTAATGGTTCTGAAGGAGAATGTGGAGAGGATTGTAGACATGAGTAACCAGACCTTACACAGCAGGCTAATGCTGTAAGCATCTCCATTTAAACATGCGGTTGCAAAGGCAATTGCTTGTTTTTTTTAACAAAACAAATGAAGGTTGTCCTGTCCTGCTTTTCGCACATTTGACGTCGTGCATATCAAAATTCTTATTTGAAGAGTTATTGTCTATATTTAAGATTACTCTGTGTATTATTCATACTATTTCTGCCTGTATCCTCAATGCATAACTCTTTGAATGTTTTGGATTTATATGTTGTGTTCAGTTAACGTCTGTAGAAGTCCTCATGTGACATCATTGCTTGCTGGCTCTGCCACTGTTACTGATCAACCAATCAGTTTAGCAGAATGATGGTGTGGGCTGGCTTGTGTTTCAAACCTTAACTTGTATCTCCAAGAGGACATTGCAGAAAGGGGTTACTTATTTTGATCTCTCTCTCTCTCTCTCTCTCTCTCTCTCTCTCTCTCTCTCTTTATGAGGTAGAAGGAATTTGGATTGTTATTATTCAAGCTAGCCTTAAATGTTTGTGTTTAGACTTTACACTCCTGATATTGTTAAAAGAACGCTTGTGAATTGTGAATTACAGGACATGTCAACCTTCAGAATCATTATTGCTTTCTGGGTGTTTTATACCTTTAAGCGACGTCACAAGGCCCATTAAGAGCGCAGTTGTGTTATTAGCCCTAAATTCTTCCCTTTTCAGTGCATGAAGGATCAAAATTTATGTTCATGGGGAATGCCACACATTTAATGAACTTCAAATAAATAGCTAATTTTTTTTATTACTGTGTAATAGTAACTCCATGACTGATTGACAGAGAGTTCCACCAACAGACAAAGGCACTGGATCATTCCAACAGTACAAGGTGATACTGGAAGATTCTGGTTGAAGGGAAAGAGTGAGAGGGGATGAAATTACTGATGACACTTTTTTTCTGGATGGACTGCATGATGTGTGATTAAATCAATATTCTGAAACATGAAGTTCTTTATCCTTTATTTGTTATCTGTGACTTTATTATCAAGCCTATGAAAAGCTGTTCACACTCATTATGTAAATGACAGTAAAAAAAATCATTTCTTTCCAGTCAATCAGATTTTTTACCAATTATGTTATCCTTAAACTTCATATAAAAGTAGCTCACTATACACCAATCAGGCATAACATTATGACCTTGTATGTGTTGGTCCCTCTTTTCCTGCCAAAACAGCCCAGACCCATCGAGGCATAAAAGGTGTTCTGCAGTATCTGGCACCAAGATGTTAGCAGCAGACCCTTTAAGACCTGTAAGTTGCGAGGTGGGGCCTCCATGGATCGGACTTGTATGTTCAGCACATCCCACAGATGCTCGATTGGATTGAGATCTGGGGAATTTGGAGGCCAAGTCAACACCTCAAACTCGTTGTTGTGCTCCTCAAACCATTCCTGAACCATTTTTGCTTTGTGGCAGGGTGCATTATCCTGCTGAAAGAGGCCACGGCCACCAGGGAATACCGTTTCCATGAAAGGATGTACATGGTCTGCAACAATGCTTAGGTAGGTGGTACGTGTCAATGTAACATCCACATGGATGGCAGGACCCAAGGTTTTCCCAGCGGAACATTGCCCAAAGCATCACACTGCCTATGCTGGCTTGCCTTCTTCCCATGTCATGTGTATATATACACCGATCAGGCATAAGAAGCGTAAGGATTTGAGCGAGTTTGACAAGGGCCAAATTGTGATGGCTAGACGACTGAGTCAGAGCATCTCCAAAACTGCAGCTCTTGGGCTTATAAAAATGTCCAACGGTGGGCACGTGAGCATCAAAACTGGACCACGAAGCAATGGAAGAAGATGGCCTGGTCTGATGAATCATGTTTTCTTTTACATCACGCGGATGGCCGGGTGCGTGTGCGTCGCTTACCTGGGGAACACATGGCACCAGGATGCACTGGGAAGAAGGCAAGCCGGCGGAGGCAGTGTGATGCTTTTGCAGGGTTCCCGCAGGGTCTTAAATTTCAAAATGAAAATTTTAGGCCTTAAAAGGTCATAAACTAAAATAAGTTTTGAGTTCTAGGTCTTAAATAATTTTAAACAGGTCTTAATTTTCCTACGTCCATGTAACGCTACCATTGCTCATTGAAATGCTCCCGCAGCGCTTTAGTGTGTGTGTGTGTGTGTTTGTTTATTCCGGGGTGTTGTAGTTCTTTCTTTCGTTAGTACAACTATAGTTCGCTGTACTACAAATGAGACCAACATGCATCTGTGCATATATTGCAGCCAATCAGCTTTCGTGTTATTGGCGCAAGTCTCTTTCGGATTGTACCACAGACGCATAAAACGGATTTTATTCTTCAATCACGGACACAGGTTCAATTCACGTGATCGTGAAAGCGAAGGCGAATCTTTCTCACCTGCCATCTCGCATACTGACCAAATAAAAGTATGATATACCTGACAGCACTAAAAAAATAAATAAATAAAAGCGATGTAAACCACGAGCTCAATTCGGTACTGACACGGACCGTCAGACTGGCTGCGGATTCTGTGCATGCGTTTGCCGCCTGTCAGCGCTCGCGCGAGTATACTAATGTGTTCTATTTCTAGGCTTATTGCCCTTGAACGAACAAATACACACATTATTATGCCTATGTCCATATTAACGGTTATGAGTAAACAAGTTTCCAGTAGAGGTTCAATCTTCAACTGGCTGGCAGGAGCCGCCACTGACAGATCATGTGACCTGTCAGTGGGCTGATTTTGGCTGGTCACGTGACCTGCCAGTGGCTGACCGGTGGCAGCTGGCAGTCGGATTCTGGGTGGGCTGGCGGCTGGCAGTCTCAGCCGCTGTTGAGCTGCGAGTATCAGTGTTCGAACTATACCGTGGCCTTTGGGGGAGCCCTCCTTTGAGGACTTACAAAGATGCATAACAGCTACACGTGTATCTACTACTTGCTTTATGCAAGCACTATATAGGATAAATCACTATACAGGATTTACCATATTATACTTTATCGACACGAATTGATAGGTCAAACAGCAAACAGCCACCCACAAATAGTCTATAAACAAAGCATCCAGCTGTCTTTGAGTTCACATGAACAACGGTTAATGTTACTCGTGAGGAAGAATGCCATAATTCCTCCGTTCAATTATGCCTTTGCTGTTCGTCCAGAAATCCAAGTGGATATTCGTTTATATTTTTTCTACGAATCTTTGAGTTAACATGTACTAAACATGAATGGAATTTGCACCGCAGCGCCACCACTAGCCTACTTGATGCTCATGACAAGAATAGCACGTATAGTTATCTTTATTGAAGTAAATTAGGTTTAAATCGCCGTCATGCGTGAATGAATGATATTTTTGCAATTTTACACATAATAATCCACGATTATCACATTACACAAAACTGAAATTGCACGTCAAAGTAACACATTGTCAATATTTTTTGAGACCCCCCAAAATTTCACAAATCACGTTTTTAGGGGAGCCCATGTCTTATTAAGGGGAGCCGAGCTCCCCCTAGCTCCCCCGTAGTTCGCACCCTGGCGAGTATAACGTGTTCCCTATCACTCTCGATGCATGGAAATACATTATTTTATTATTATTATTATAATCTCAGGGATCTATTCTTTTGTATGATAGACGTTTTAGGGGGGTTTCTCATAATTAAAGCAGTCAAATGAACGTGATCACGACTGTGTGCTTACTGACGCTTGGCTGGCCCCTATATATATATATATATATATATATATATATATATATATATAAATCCTGGTGGGATTGAGCTATGAGGAAGTGCAAGTTTACTAATACTTTGTTCAATTTGAACAAATTCATTTGCTTTGCAAGTAATTTTGTGATTCTGCATTTCTTTTTTACTTTTTTATTTTTTTTTATTGCGTGATATAGGTCTTAAATTTAGTTGATAATGGCCTTAAAAAGGTCTTAAAAGTCTTACATTTGACTTGGTGAAACCTGCAGATACCCTGTTTAGGCAATGTTCTGCTGGGAAAACCTTGGGTCCTGCGATCCATGTGGATGTTACTTTGACACGTACCACCTACCTAAGCATTGTTGCAGACCATGAACAACCCGAATTCCTGGAAATGTTGGGACGTTTTTTAAATTTGAATAAAATGAAAACTAAAAGACTTTCAAATCACATGAGCCAACATTTGATTCACAATAGAACATAGATAACATAACAAATGTTTAAAAGGACAATTTTTTTACACTTTTATCCACTAAATGAGCTAATTTCAAACTTGATGCCTGCTACAGGTCTCAAAAAAGTTGGCACGGGGGCAACAAATGGCTGAAAAAGCAAGACATTTTGAAAAGATTCAGCTGGGAGAACATCTAGCAACTAATTAAGTTAATGCTATAAAAGGGATGTCTTAAGCCCTATTCGGACGGTAATTGTTTCTCACGTGGAAGTCCGTAAAAATAAATTTGCATGCCACCTCAGTGATAAAACTCGTGCCTTCGGATGGTGATTTATTCATGGTGGAGGAGCGAGTTTTGTGATCCTGCGCACCTGGAAACGCGCTGCTCTGGTCAATAACATGACTGTATGCTGTAAATAAAATGTCATATGCTTGGTATAATAAGAATAAATGCATATTTAATTTAATAATAGGAAAATAATATCCTAATTATTATTTGTTTAAATCTGTTTAAAAATAGGAAGATATATAGACGCACATTATAGTTAAAATGGTTTTCTGTCTTGTATTTTAACTCAAAATAAAGGATGTCATTTTATTCCACATGGAAATGAGCAGAAATAAGTTAATACAGCCTCTTATTTACATGAGGTAAACATAATGCTGCTTGGTTATTTTAACATATATAATTGCTGCCGTAACGGCCCATTTCAAATGTTTACGTGCTTTTCTTCTTTTTATTTTTTGAGCGGTGATTAAATATATTGCTCTTTTAAATACTTGCCAGCATTTCAGTAATAAAAGTCTAGATCTTTAAAATGCATCCAAATTACAGCGAAGCGCAACCGTACGGTGCTCTGCAGTGGTCAAAAAGGATATAAACAGTGAATTTTGAAGTGATATATTTTTGAAAACTCAGCAATGTGGATTCGGACGGCAATTAAATTACCACACGACCTTGGTGTTTATCAAAAAACAGTAGGTAATTCTCTTTAGTCTCAGAGTCTCTTTAAAGTAAAGATGGGCAGAGGCTCTCCAATCTGTGAAAGAGTGCGTAAAAAGATTGTGGAATACTTTAAAAACAATGTTCCTCAATGTCAAATTGCAAAGGCTTTGCAAATCTCATCATCTACAGTGCATAACATCACCAAAAGAGAAACTGGAGAAATCTCTGTGCGTAAGGGACAAGGCCGAAGACCTTTATTGGATGCCCGTGGTCTTCGGGCCCTCAGACAACACTGCATGATTGTGTCAATGACATTACTAAATGGGCCCAGGAATACTTCCAGAAACCACTGTCGGTAAACGCAGCCCGCCATGCCATCTGCAGATGCCAACTAAAGCTCTATCATTCAAAAAGAAAGACCATATGTGAACATGGTCCAGAAGCGCCGCCGTGTCCTGTGGGCCAAGGCTCATTTAAAATGGACTGTTTCAAAGTGGAAAAGTGTTCTATGGTCAGACTAGTCCAAATTTGACATTCTTGTTGGAAATCACGGATGTCGTGTCCTCCGGGCTAAAGAGGAGGGAGACCTTCCAGCGTGTCATCAGTGTTCAGTTAAAAAGCCAGCATCTCTGATGGTATGGGGGTGCATAAGTGCATACGGTATGGGGAGCATGCATGTTTTGGAAGGCACTATGAATGCTGAAAGGTATATAAAGGTTTTAGAGCAACATATGCTCCCCTCCAGACAATGTCTATTTCAGGGAAGGCCTTGTGTATTTCAGCAGGACAATGCAATGCCACATAATGCAGCTTTTACAACAGCATGGCTTCGTTGTAGAAGAGTCCGGGTGCTGAATTGGCCTGCAGTCCAGATCTTTCACCTATAGAGAACATTTGGCGCATCATTAAACGAAAAATACGTCAAAGATGACTATGAACTCTTTAGCAGCTGGAAACCTATATCAGGCAAGAATGGGACCAAATTCCAACACCAAAACTCCAGAAACTCATAACCTCTGGCCAGACGTCTTCAAACTGTTTTGAAAAGAAGAGGAGATACTACACCATGGTAAACATGCCCCCGTCCCAACTATTTTGAGACCTGTAGCAGGCATCAAGTTTGAAATGAGCTCATTTAGTGGATAAAAGTGTAAAATTTCTCCATTAAACATTTATGTTATGTTCTGTTGTGAATAAAATATTGGCTCATGTGATTTGAAAATCTTTTTGTTTTCATTTTATTCTACCATTCAAACTATTCTTCAGTAAATTTTATTTCTTTAATCGCACTTCTGACTCCTGGGGTCCGTTCTTCGTACCTCGCTAGCTAAGTCTAAGAGAAGCTAAGAGAAAATAGGTAATAGTAAATTTCCACACAGAAGCATACAGTGGGGAGAACAAGTATTTGATACACTGCCGATTTTGCAGGTTTGCCCACTTACAAAGCATGTAGAAGTCTGTAATTTTTATCATAGGTACTCTTCAACTGTGAGTGACGGAATCTAAAAATCCAGAAAATCACATTGTATGATTTTTAAGTAATTAATTTGCATTTTATTGCATGACATAAGTATTTGATACATCAGAAAAGCAGAACTTAATATTTGGTACAGAAACCTTTGTTTGCAATTACATACATTTCCTGTATTTTTTCTATTGGGTTCAGGTCTGGAGACTGGCTAGGCCACTCCAGGACCTTGAGATGCTTCTTACGGAGCCACTCCTTAGTTGCCCTGGCTGTGTGTTTTGGGTCGTTGTCATGCTGGAAGACCCAGCCACAACCCATCTTCAATGCTCTTACTGAGGGAAGGAGGTTGTTGGCCAAGATCTCGCGATACATGGCCCCATCCATCCTGCAGTCGTCCTGTCCCCTTTGCAGAAAAGCATCCCCAAAGAATGTTTCCACCTCCATGCTTCACGGTTGGGATGGTGTTCTTGGGGTTGTACTCATCCTTCTTCTTCCTCCAAACACGGCGAGTGGAGTTTAGACCAAAAAGCTCTATTTTTGTCTCATCAGACCACATGACCTTCTCCCATTCCTCCTCTGGATCATCCAGATGGTCATTGGCAAACTTCAGACGGGCCTGGACATGCGCTGGCTTGAGCAGGGGGACCTTGCATGCGCTGCAGTAGTGTGTACTAATGGTTTTCTTTGAGACTGTGGTCCCAGCTCTATTCAGGTCTTTGACCAGGTCCTGCCGTGTAGTTCTGGGCTGATCCCTCACCTTCCTCATGATCATTGATGCCCCATGAGGTGAGATCTTGCATGGTGCCCCAGACCGAGGGAGATTGACCGTCATCTTGAACTTCTTCCATTTTCTAATAATTGCACCAACAGTTGTTGCCTTCTCACCAAGCTGCTTGCCTATTGTCCTGTAGCCCATCCCAGCCTTGTGCAGGTCTACAATTTTATCCCTGATGTCCTTACATAGCTCTCTGGTCTTGGCCATTGTGGAGAGGTTGGAGTCTGTTTGATTGAGTGTGTGGACAGGTGTCTTTTATACAGGTAACGAGTTCAAACAGGTGCAGTTAATACAAGTAATGAGTGGAGAACAGGAGGGCTTCTTAAAGAAAAACTAACAGGTCTGTGAGAGCCGGAATTCTTACTGGTTGGTAGGTGATCAAATACTTATGTCATGCAATAAAATGCTAATTAATTATTTAAAAATCATACAATGTGATTTTCTGAATTTTTGTTTTAGATTCCGTCACTTACAGTTGAAGTGTACCTATGATAAAAAGTACAGACCTCTACATGCTTTGTAAGTAGGAAAACCTGCAAAATCGGCAGTGTATCGAATACTTGTTCTCCCCACTGTATCTGTCACATGTCTGTCCTGTCTCGTGTAGCACATGTGGTGTTTTCTTATTTTGGGCCATGTGCTCTTGTCTCTGTCTGGTCCCCACCCCTCTTGTTATCTGATTATTGTTTGATTGGACCCACCTGTTTCCCTCCTGATTTGTGCCCTTTATAGTCTCCTCGTGTTTGCAGTCTTTTGTTGGATCGTTGTCTTCTGTCTCCTGTTTTGATCCTTGATGTTCTGTTCCAAGTTGGTTTTGTTATTTCTATTTTTATTTGATTTTATTTTTCCCCCTCGTGGGTTTTTGGTTTTGTATTATGTTTATTTTGTCAATAAAGCACCCATCTCTGCAATTGAGTCCTCAATCCAGTTTTTCCTTGGTTTAACGTGACAGTATCTCCATCGATCAAACTGCTGACGCTTGAACCCCGGAATTAGGCACGTTGTGACCTTCCAGACCTTCCACAAACTATAAACAATACAGTTTCCCAAAACATATAACAGGTAACATGAACTTCTCCTTAGTGAGTATATATCTTTATTCTAGTGAAAATAAAAGCATTTGCCAGACCCTCAGTCACTCCTCAGAGACCAAATACAGACTTTAGGGAACATATGAAAAAAGCAATAAAGCAATCAAACACAGTAGTTCTATTGATTAAATAATATCATAAACTAGAACAAATCATTTTAATATGTAGGAGGATAAATATTGATTATTACTTTGATTATAAAATTCAAATCACTCAAAAAGATATATTTATTGAAGAGACTAGGGATTCCAGAATTGTCCCCTTCACCACACTTTACTGCCATTCATAAACCCTTTTCCATGGCCTCATGGGATAGTAAAGTGTCCATCAAATGCACACTTCAGTATCTCGCCGGAAGTAGTAGGTTATCCGGGGACTTTTTGCCTACTCTTTTAAGAGTACTGTGAATTCAGACATACTTCTTTTGTCACATACTGTTTTTGCTTACTATATAGTAGGGAAGTATGTGATTTCAGATACAGACACTGAAAGTGTGGATGGCGTGCTTAAATGTGGTGCTGCTGATGAGGGTGATTGATGGCAGGTGCGGGTGGTGTGCAGGTGGGAGCCAGGAGAGATTGCTGGGAAACGTTGTGCTGCCGTGACTGGGTTGTTTACTGGAGATCACGACACTTGTAATCATAACAGTATAATACTGAATGCAGATCCATAAATGTTGATCTGCAAGAAAGAAAATTTACATTTAATTTTATTACCAAAATTTGTCAAACACTATCAAAACATGAAATATATTAAAATATCAATTTAGGCTACTGATAGGCTAGCCTACTTCATGTGTGCAAACAAATGGAGGGGGATATAGCATAGTATTTAAAAATAAGGAAAAACAAAATGCGTGTTGACAAAGACGTCTTATATAGACATATAATGTAAAAACAGACGTCACATCAGGCTAAATGTAGCCTATACAATTGTAGGATCAGAGAGCAAATCAGACCGCAATGACTCCTTCAGACTGTGCCAAATTTCAAATTAACACTCAGGAACCTAAATCAGACGATCTGCCATTTGGGAGGCCATCCAGTCTGAGCTAACTAACGAACTCCACAGCTTTACAACTCAGTTAGCTCGATTTGATTGTTGATGATTTGGCATGATCTTGGATTGTTTGGTTCTTCGACGCTCATCCTCAACAGGTCCGTAAGCTTAAACGCTTAAACCTGCTCGGAAACAGGCTTATTTAATGTAAACAGGATTAGATTGCATCTTTTTAAGCGGCGTTGATACTTAAAATCTGTCCAAGCCACTGCTACTTTATTACAAGAGTTCCTATACTGAACCAGGGACAATAATAATTTAAAATAATAATAATAATAATAATATAAAAATTAATCTGAAAATATTATAATGTTGTGTAGTCTATAATAGCCTACTATAGACACAGCCATTTGATAGAGATATATATTCGTGATGGAATCATTACTTTATAATTTTATTGGAGTCTTACACACACATTGTACTGTTAATCTGAGCCGTGCATTAATTTGAGTGATGACGGATACTATGGGAGTGGCTTGATATAGCGTAGGAGATGCAGGTAACTTGATCTTGACCCTTAAGAAACTTTAATTAATGCTGTACGTAACAAATCTGCTTCAAATATAAAATTAAACGAATTGCTAATTACAACATTGAAATAAAAAGAGTAAAGCCAGAACAAATACTAGACATTGTGAATATAAGTCAAGTTTTTCGTCAGGTATTGCACCAAGTGCAAATAGCATGCCTTGTTGACAAGTGCTATTTGCACTAGCTCCGTCTAACAATGTCTGGTTGGGCCAAACAAGATTAAAAAAGACGCGCGTTTCTACATCTTAAGTGGAGTAGTCAGTATTGCGTAAGGCTCAAGAATTTTCGTTTTGACGCGATCGACCCGGGTTTGAATGAAGTGTGCCACACGAGTCCTGAAAACTGAAGCCGAGCGTCTCGTTTGCCCCCAGGTGACTGGATGCAGTATAGACTGGATGCAGTTCAGACCGCCGTGGGCGAGAGCGTCAAAATTCTCTCTGGCTGCCCTTCCAACATTGCTGTAAAAGATTTGTGGATGCTCTGCCGTAGATTGAATGCTTGGTCTTGTAAACATTATTTAAAGGGACTGCAAAGCAAACAAGCATGTTGATCGGTATTTGTGTAGACTGACCACAAGTAGGGTATAAGTTAATCTCATGAAATCTTTTAAATGTGAAAGTAAAAAATTGATTGATGGAAAGAACTTAATTATAGTTACATGTTTGCTAACGAAATAAACCAATTAAAAGCCATTTGTGTGGTGTGCCTTTTTTATGTTCATGGTTAAGTGCTAGTCTAATTTCAACATGCAGTTTATAGGAGACATTTACTAGCCTTGGTCTTTAATTAACATCAACATTAATTTGTGTGCAGCCTACATTACAATAACTGTCCTGGTTGAAGTGTAACCTTAATGCAGTTGGTCAAATTTGTGTTGTTTTGAGCAAATTAATTACATTCCCTCTGAAAAACAAGTGTTCTAGAGCGACTGTCGTAGGAGTGACATCTAGTTGGTAAAACCGAACAAATGCGTGCGGCGATGCCCAACTGGCCGCTGCACAAATGTCCTCTACAGACACCCCTTTAAACAACGCCCATGACGTTGCCATGCCTCTTGTGGAATGCGCGCGTACCCCTGCCAGCAGAGCTAACCCTTTACTTTTGTATGCAACTGAAATCGCCTCCACGATCCAATGTGAAAGACGCTGTTTAGACAGCGGTTTCCCATGAATTGGGTAGGCAAAACACAAAAAGTTGGTAAAATTTGCACAGGGCACAATGCATGGAGTCTCCTGTCTTCCTCCGAGTCAATTGAAAGGTTCAACAGAGCAGGCAGCTTGAACAAGAGCGCAGTATATGCCCCCGACATGACTTTTGGTGTATTAACACATTAAGACCTTCTCCAAAAAGACCGGCCTGGGAGATCAGTGCACTGAGGAAGGCATTCCGATCTTGTTCGGGCAAGGTCACCAGCGTCAACCATAGATGGCGCTGAGCGACCACTGTCCTGGCCAATCGCATGACCCAAAGACACACACCGATCAGGCATAACATTATGACCACTGGCAGGTGAAGTGAAACACTGATTATCTCTTCATCACGGCACTTGTTAGTGGGTGGGATATATTAGGCAGCAAGTGAACATTTTGCCCACAAAGTTGATGTGTTAGAAGCAGGAAAAATGGGCAAGCGTAAGGATTTGAGCGAGTTTGACAAGGGCCAAATTTTGATGGCTAGACAACTGGGTCAGAGCATCTCCAAAACTGCAGCTTTTGTGGGGCGTTCCCGGTCTGCAGTGGTCAGTATCTATCAAAAGGGGTCCAAGGAAGGAACAGTGGTGAACCGGCGACAGGGTCATGGGCGGCCAAGGCTCACTGATGCACGTGGGGAGCAAAGGCTGGCCCGTGTGGTCCGATCAAACAGACGATCTACTGTAGCTCAAGTTGCTCAAGAAGTTAATGCTGGTTCTGATACAAAGGTGTCAAAATACACAGTGCATTATAGTTTGTTGCGTATGGGGCTGCATAGCCACAGACCAGTCAGGGTGCCCCTGCTGACCCCTGTCCACTGTCGAAAGCACCAACAGTGGGCACGTGAGCATCAGAACTGGACCACAGAGCAATGGAAGAAGGTGGCCTGGACTGATGAATCACGTTTTCTTTTACATCACGTGGATGGCCGGGTGCGTGTGTGTCGCTTACCTGGGGAACACATGGCACCAAGATGCACTATGGGAAGAAGGCAAGCCGGCGGAGGCAGTGTGATGCTTTGGGAAATGTTCTGCTGGGAAACCTTGGGTCCTACCATCCATGTGGATGTTTGACACGTACCACCTACCTAAGCTTTGTTGCAGACCATGAACACTCTTTCATGGAAAGGGTATTCCCTGGTGGCTGTGGCCTCATTCAGCAGGATAATGCACCCTGCCACAAAGCAAAAATGGTTCAGGAATGGTTTGAGGAGCACAACAACGAGTTTGAGGTGTTGACTTGGCCTCCAAATTCCCCATCCCATCTGTGGGATGTGCTGAACAAACAAGTCCGATCCATGGAGGTCCCACCTCGCAGCTAACAGGACTTAAAGTATCTGCTGCTAACATCTTGATGCCAAATACCACAGCACACCTTCAGGGGTCTAGTGGAGTCCATGCCTCGATGGGTCAGGGCTGTTTTGGCAACAGAAGGGGGACCAAAACAGTATTAGGAAGGAAATCATAATGTTATGCCTGATCTGTGTATATAGTATATAGTCAGTATATAGTAGGCCGTGGATCGTACTTCCCCCATGAGCTCCTCAAATGGCCTTCCTCCTGACACGGCCTCGCTCAGTTCCCCCAAGCAGATGGCCTCATAAGTTTGCAGCAAGGACATAGTGCTCAAAGCTCTAGCCATGCAGCCTTGATCACTATAGATCCTGCTGAGCTGTTTGTACAAGAACCTGCACGGTCCCGTTGGGAGAGTCGGGGTACCTGCAATACTACTATTTTGCATTGGAGCCAGGTATGCAAGTCCCCGTGGCCTCCTCGAAAATGGCTAGAGCCGCATCCGGATCAGCCCAGAGGGCAGAAGTGGACCGTGTCTGGCCACTGCCCCGCCACGCGCTCAACAAATGCTATGCGCTGCTCGAGTGTCGAATGACAGAGCTGCCGGCAGTGCATACATGCCCCGGGGTTGGAGAGAGCCAGTCTGGCGTGGACAATCCCCAGACACACTGAGCAGTGCTTGTGAGTATCTTTCTCAGATAACATATACCCACGTCATTGGACAGGGGCGAGAACCCTTGCTGTGTTTGGACATTTTTGAGAAAAGTTTTAGCTTTTGTTAGCAATGCTAAACCTGTGCTTAAACTTTCTTTTTTCTGTGACTTTCTACAAGATTCACCACCGTGGGCTACCTTCTTGTGAAAACTGTGGCGTGATGGCGTTCTAGCAGGATGGTGAAGAGCTGAAGAACAAAGGAAATGACACATGCGACGGCATTTTTATACTGTGGGCAGCCCCGCCCACATCGTCTTGCGTCATTGGCCTTTCAGGCGTGAATAAAGGTGTCTTCAGTAGATGGATCAAGGGCGCAATATCCCATAGTCATGTGTTCGAACCGACTGAATGGGAACAGGCTCTTTTAAAATGAATCAGTTCGTTCACGAATCAGACACTGTCGCATCTTGGAGCATGTGAAGATTTCTTCAGTTCAAAGTAACGAGGAACTAGATGTTTTTTAGAAATTGTAGTGGAGTAAAAATACAATATTATGCTTTAGAATGTAGTGAAGTAAAGGTTTCTTAAAATAAAAATACTCCAGTACAGTACAGATACTTGAAAAATGTACTTAAGTACTGTAATGAATTAAAAATACTTTATTACGGTCCACCACGGCTTATAATATATAAAGAAATATATTATTGACACTAGATCCAACTGTAACTAAGGACTGGCATACATAAACAAAAACCTTTACATTCAAATACAACAAAAAGTTAAACATGAAAATATGGATGCACAAAATGTTAAAATAAAACATGAAAAGCCCATATAAATACCATGCACAAGACGTCACAGAACATCTTCAATATGTCTGATATTAACATTCAGTATTGTATAAAAAAAGTGTATTGTGAAATGAATTGCAAGATGGAGGTTAATAACTAGTGTTTAAAGAGACTTACATTCCTACGGTCTCCCTAGAAAAGCCCCCTGCATTCAGATAAATCAACACATGCTCCCGTCTGAAGTGGCAGATCCCGTTTATCATCGTATGATTAAAGTCTGTGAAACTTTACAACAAACCAAACAAGCAGGCATATCTTTATTTGTTTTATGGGAGCATCTTAAAGAATACAATAAGGTGCACAAGACCTTCGCAGGGTACTGTATTATATACTCTTTATTATGTCAGTAATGTAAATGTAGAAAAGTAAATGTAGACATATTAAGTAATATACTATAATTTGCAATTATATTAGATATAATTATAAAGCAGTACAAACCTTTTAACTGTCAGTGCACAGTCTGGCCTTATGTGTGACTTCTGCAAAACCCTGATTCCCTCCTCCAGGATCGGGCCAGAATGTATACTACAGTATGCAAATATTCACACATCCATACAGTCAAATTATTTATTTATTGTTTACACTGTATTATCATTTACATTGTATTCTTTGCCTTGTTTTGTTCTACAGGACTGGGGAAACAGCATTCTGTACATTCAGAAGTAAAGAATAAAATGTGGCCAAAACAGTAGTTAATAAGGGCAAATTCACATAGTAACAAGCCACAAGTGATTTCAAGATTAAATAATCTCTTACCAGAGTTCAGTGAGACTGGGGATGTTCTTGCTGAGGGAAAGGGCATAATTGGCCCAACTCTCAGATAAACCGTTCACCCTGAGTTCCATCTTCTTCAATTCAGACAAACAAGTGAAAAAAAACAATAGCTCATCTTTGTTATCTGCTTGAAGTGCTCGGAAGAGCTTTGTCCAGTCAATGATGTTAGTTAGATTTGTAGATTGTGGAAAAATGAGAAGGAATGATTGCAAAACTTTCTTCATAAGAGCTATTAAAATTCTGAAAAGAAATTAAGAACAGAGTTAGTAAATTAGTGTTTCATTTGTTTTTTAATTTTATACCATAATTATTTGGTTAATTTTATACCAGCTATTATTTGTATTGCAGTGTTTAACAAAGACCAAGGTGTAAATGCAGTGCCATATACAATTTTAAAATGCTATGCCCAAAAATGTAAGCATGAAAATCAACAAAGACTTTTGCTTTCCTGTTCCAACCCCCTCTTTCTTACCACAAGGGCCATCTGGAATTCTTAAAAGCATAAGAGGGGTCACAACTTAATGTCACATGGTCAAAGAAGGGATATAAGAAGAGTGCTCTGTATCTTTTCTTTTGCTCTTCTTTTTGGGCCTTTGCTCTTCCATCTCTCTTTCTCTCTATAGACTTTCTCACTCTCTTGCTCACTCTCTCTCTCTCTTTCTATATCTCAGGTAACACATTTTACATACATGCTGGGCACAATTAATTATTGTATATGATTTTGTCATCTCATACATCTATTTTGTAACTTTTTCAAGTGTATCCATAACCAGATATTGTCATTAACCCCTTTTCAATTACTAATGATGTGCTAACTTGATTCAGTATTAACTTTGAAGTGCTATTTAATATAGGCACACTATAGCAACGCTCTCCCAGTATTTTGCTATTGTAACTGCGCTTATTTCTGTTGTTAGTAGCAGTGGGTGGTAATAGACAAAAAATGTACAGTTTTACACCTTCATACTGATAACGTTTCTTTAGTTATTCAGCAATCCTGCAGCCCGAACCACTGTAGGGAAACCACCCTTACAAAAATATACATCTATAGCTGAAGGTTATTTTTTTCCCAGTTTGGAAGATTTTTCTTTTTTGAAATTTCTTTCAACATTGAGGTCCAATATATCAAAAATGCTTAATAGGTGGTTGTATAAAAAAGAAATTGAGGGAAAAACCTGTTACCTGTTCTTTTCTTTACCTAGTTCTTCACTGATTGACAAATACAGATGTGCTGAATGACCAAATCCAAAAATTTCAATGTCAACACTGCAAATCAAGACAGAGATAGAAAAACTGTATCTAAGATATAAAAGTATAAAATAAGCAGGGAATAGGCATTGTGGGTGTGAGCAATTTACTTTTGATATAATAAAGACATTACCTCTGTGAGCTCTGTGTCCGTCCTCTCATGACAGCATGAAGCAGATCAACAAGAGCAGAATCTGGTTGATATTTTAGTACCAACCTTCAAAATCAAAGAGAACCAATTAAGAAGATAATATTAATGACATAGATATATGTATAGATATATGATATGATAGACATAGATATATGATATAGATTGTAAATATTCTGGATGTTAGATTATTTCTCTATTCTCATAGTGCTGCCACAATATTATCAGTCCCCCTTCATTTAGGAATGCATGGGCCCATTGGAAGAGTCATGAACTTGGAGACGTGTCTGTTCACAAAAACTTAATCTTTGATTATTCACACATTCAGCTTTTATACATTATTAAGGGGTGGTGTAGCAACCATCTAATGAGAATATACACTTCATCATATAGGAATATGTAAACGGAAGCAAATTTTCTTAGGTGGACAAATCCAGATCTCCACACATACATACACATACATTTTCTTTTAAACAAACCATTTTCATTAATTGATGTAATCCGATAAAAACTAATAAACCACCTGTCATATAAAGACCACATTTACTCTAGTCCTGCCCTACATTTTTTTCCGCTCAAAAATAAATTCCATTATGGGGATAAATGGTTGCAAATGCTGTTTCACAGGGACTTTAAACAAAGGGATTTTATATAGTAACAATCTTTGTTTTGGACCAGATTACTCACCTTACACTCTTAAACTTGTGGAGTACAGGTATAATCATACATAGCATTTCAGATGTGAATTGGCAGGAATCGATGGTAAGTTCTTCCATGCTCTGACAGCACTGACAGCAGTACAGCAGGGCCATGCAGTCTATTCTTCTAAGAGGTGTAAAAGAAATCTTTCCCTTTCCATTCAAAACTTCTTTCACAAAGCTTTCTTCATGGAACTCATAGAGACAGTGAAGAATGAGGAGTGAATTAACTTTTGCTTCTGTGGAACGAAGAGACTCTTTCAGACTGCTCTCTGTGTCTGGATGAATAGACACATGTTTTCCCTCAAGTGTGCGTCTAACATCCTCATTCAAAAGACCAAAAAGAAAATGCATTACAGCTGCATTACTTGATCCATGGTAGGCAGAAGATAGTTTCCCCTTTAACATCTTACTGTCTTGTGAGATGTAGTACAGAGCAGCGAAAAACTCCTGAAAGCTGAGATGCATGAAACTGAACATCGTCTCCTGATCTATTCTTTTTTTTAAGAGGAACTTGCACAGGAATGGACTGCCAGCAGGGTCTGAAACTGTTTCATTAACAGTTTCCTCATCAAACAGCACTTGCTTTTCCAGCAACCCTCTCTCTGCCAGCTGACCCAGACTCCTCAGCAGGGTCAGGAAGGATGGACTCAAACCCTGGCAGTGATGCTTCAGTAGAGTGAACACAAAGTCAACGTAGATGGAGGTGGTGGTTTCCAGTCCACTTATTGTATCCGCGCCATCACTGAACCTCTCTCGCATAACCGTGCAGATGATCCAGCAGATAACAGGGATAGAGCAGGCAGTCATAAGGGTTTCGTTTGCTCTCACACATTCATAGGCTTTCCTAGAGAGTTCCCGATTCTGAAAGAACTTTTGGAAGTACTCCTCCACCCCCTTCTCAGAGAAACCCATAATCTCAGAGAAACGATGAGGTCCTTTGAGCAGTTTACTCAGGGTATCTGTAGCTGTAGATCTGGAGGTAACCAGCAGGAAGGACTCTGGCAGGATTCGACCCCTCAGCAGGTCACAAAGAATGACCTCAGCGGGGGCTTTCTGAAGTGGATCAGTGTTTGGTGACATGTCATAAATGTCCTGGGTGAGTCTCAGCTCATCAAATCCATCGATGATGAAAAGCACCTTCTCTGGTGAATGCTGTAGTACCTGTGAGATCTGATCTGATGTTAAACTGCAGCTGTAACTCAAGATCTCCGCCAAACTGTTTTTGCCAGTAATGCGGTTTATTTCTTTACACTTTAAGTGGAACACAATATCAAACCGCTCTTTGTAGAGGACACCAGATGCCCAATCCATCATGATCTTCTGCACAGTGAAGGATTTCCCATTCCCAGAGTTTCCCTGCAGTATAACAGCACTAGGATTGATCCCATGACTATCTGGGTCGAGCAGAGAGTTCAGATGGACTGAGTCATCACTGCTTCTGGAGCTGAGGACCTGCTGGAAGTGCTCTCCACTGGAGCAGATCTCTTCTTCTCTCTCTTTTTGACCTCTATATTTCTTAAGGATCAAAGGTTGTGTGTAGCGTTCAGACAGCAGCACATGTTCACCAGGCAGTGAGTTATACTCGGTCACATACTGATACTCACTGCAGATCAGCTTCTTATATTTGTGAATCGCTGAGCTGATTTCTGTAGAAATAGTCAATGTTCAAATTATAATTCGGTTATTATAAGAAATTTAGGTGGAATGAGTGCAATATTTAAAACATACTACTATGCAATTCATCAGTCACCTGATATTTGTGTTGTTTCAGAGTGTGTGTGATACCCAGTGAAACCTGCAAGACATTGGACATACATGCTCAGAATACTAATACATTTTGACATTTCATACATATATATATACACATATTATATATATATATATATACACACACACACACATATATATATATATATATATATATATATATATATACACACACACATATATATATATATATATAAAAAACATGGCTTTAATTTTTTCAGGTGAGTCTTTTTTTTTTTTTTTTTTACCTTTTATAAAGGACATTTTTTCCCCTAATCTTATTAAATGTGTGCTTCATCTTTCATTTTAAATTCTTAAATTTGATAAATTCAATCAGAATAATAAGACACTATATGGCTGTTACCAATCAAATTATATGCAATTTGTGCACGCATACGTTTTAACATAATGGAAACACAGACGTATGATTTGCAATTGCATTTGGATTTTTTTTTTTCGTGCATGTAACATGTCTGTCAAATTTCAAATGGAAACGCAATGTCCGTTTGAAATTGCATTTCCAATGTCTTATGCAGAGCCGATCTTCCCTATACGCAGAGTACGCAAGCTGCGTAGGGCCCCCGAACCACCAGGGGGCCCCCTTGCTCTCAAGAATCAGCTATTTAAGGATGTGTTTTAGTTTTGTTTTTGATTTTTGCTTCCATCGATTATGAAAACATGATGCCGCTTTCAGTTCCTTTCCTTTAAAGCGGTGCGCTGTCACCATACGTAACATCCAAATCGGTCGAATCATGTAACGTCACGTGTAAAAGCGTATTGAGCTGCGAAAGTGACGCTGTTCAACAGACGGATTTGAAAACGAGAGAATCATTCACTGCTCTTCCCTGAATAACATTAGTAACTTTAATAAGAATCACTGTTTATTTAATTCATGCAGTGAAGACTATGCAATGTTTTATTTTATTGTTATGTTTCATTACTTTATTCCATTTCTGTATAGTAGGCTATTATAAGCAGTAGGCTAAATTGTTCATTTCATTCATATCTTTTTTTTCTGTTGTATTTGTCCTATTGCTTTTATTTTTTGGACCCACTTTATATTACGTGGCCTTAACTACCATGTACTAACATTTTAATTAATCATTTGATACAATGCACTTATTGTGTACATACATGTTTTTACATTGTACTTACATTTTTTAAAATACCTGCATGTAATTACATCTGTAATTAATTTCTGTAGTTACATTTATAATTACACTGCTGACCCTTCCCTTACACTTAACCCTACCCTTAAACTTACCCATACCACCACACCTGTCCCTAACTTTACCCGTATCCCACCTCAATATCAGCAAAAGTGTTTTGCAATACAATATGAACACAATAAGTACATTGTACTTATTTTTTGATGTAAGTACATAGTAGTTAAGGCCACCTAATATAAAGTGGGGCCTATTTTTTATTTAGTGAACGTTTCGACTCGTTGTTTGTTGAGTGTACACTGCTCTAAAAGACAGATTAAGGGGTTGGGGGTCATTCTGGGTTTTTTTTTATGAACGCACTGACAGGGGCCCCCAGACAAAGTTTTGCTTAGGGCCCCCAGAAGTCTAGGATCGGCACTGGTCTTATGAGTTATGACCCTGCCATTTTGGAATAGCAATAGAAAAATCACCCATTTGCTATTTCACTTCCTCCGCGTCGTGCCACAACCCTCACAAAATTCAAAATGGAATCGCAATCCCCATTGCAGTTTGCACTTGCTTTTCCGATGCCTAACACACAGTCAATTGTCAATCAGTCGTGATAAAATCAATTATGGATTTTTGATAGACAAATTCCCCATTTTCCACCACTTGAGGGCGTGGCATACTTTCAGACTATATCAATAAACCCCACCCTCAAGTGGTGGAAAACAGGGAATTTGTCTATCAAAAATCCATAGTTGATTTTATGTTCACCTGAAAACCAGAAAAAAAGAAGCAAAAAGAAAACTGCCGTGTCTGCAGTCGGCATGTATCAGACGAATATCATCATCATAGTTCCAGCTGCCACAGGGAATTATCTTGAGTTAAAATCAGAGAATCTATAGAAACTTGACATGATGTGAGTGGCCTGTTGTCTATATGACTCTGTGCTCACAATCCAAGTAATCAAATTTAAAAAAGAAAATTACATTAGTAGTGACATTCAATTGCAACTCATGTTCGTTTCGTAGGAGGATGCTCTGAATTCTGCTTAATGACTGATTGACAGTTGACTGTGTTAGGCATCGGAAATGAAACTGCAAAGGGGATTGCGATTCCAATTGAATTTTGAGAGGGTTGTGGCAGGACGCGGAGGAAGTGAAATAGCAAATGGGTGATTTTATATTGCTATTCAAAAAAGGCAGGGTCATAGCTCGTAAGACATTGTAAATGCAATTGCAAACGGACTTTGCGTTTCCATTTGAAATTTGGCAGACATGTTACATACACGGAAAAGAAAATCCAAACGCAATTGCAAATCAGCCCACTATAGATCAGTGATACAGCCTAGATATAGGCTACAGCCTTAATACAACATAATTAGCAGCAGATATCTGACACATCCTTAAACATTTTTCTTGGCATATAAACATTTTTCTTACCAGGTGCATTATGTATGATGTTGACATTGCCTGTTATTGTATTGTTAGTGAGTACAGGTGCCGAAATATGGCTTCCACTCTGAGCTGCAATGCTGACATTTGGCTCAGTGTGAGATCCAGTTATGTCTTTGTTACAGCAACGCTCTAGAAACAGGAAATATTAAGGCAATAATATACAGCAAGTCATAAATATATTTATTGATGTTAAGCGAAAACATCAACATAAGCACCTATTCCGTATTCACTAATTATACAAGCTTTGTATTCAGCTGAAGATCAGAAAAGTAGTTTACATAACTCAACCTTCTGAGCATTGTCTTGTCTGTGAAATCATGTTCCAAACAAAACCAAATAAGTTAATAAAACTGAAAGTTTGACATACTGTTACAACTGTCCCGGGACATTCTCTGCAACAAAGGAAATACCACAATTAGAGAATTCAATATATTTACATACAATGCACATACTACTGCAAATAAGATTCTTTAATATATATATTATATATATAAACCATAGCATTTAACATACTGTTAAAAACAATGCAAGCCGTTTAGGATATGGAAACCATTCATGGGCCTATCATAATCCTGTCTATAGGACAATAGCTTACTTATTTTTCAAGCAAACACGGGCGCAGCCATTTGTAATTTTAATGTTTAAGGCTTCTGGTGTCATTCTCTTCGTTATTTTTAGATGTACAAAACAGCTTGTTATGCTGCTCAAGGACATAACCATATAATGTTATGTGAATAATGAGGGGGATCACCATGACACCAGGACTCAAGCTTTTTAAAAAATAAAATGACATGTATAGGCAAAAACAATAGGATCTTTTTCAATTTTTATTCACCAATCATTTTTTTGGTTTTAAACCAAACTTTGTATAACAATGATTCTCAACTATGTTATGAAAGATATAACAGAATGAATTGATATACCATTTTACTTTATGCAATATGTGGTTAAAATGGACATAGGTAGTTCCATTCAAAATCATGTATTATACACTGTATCTAATTTGCATATACGATGTGTTCTTAGAGAAAAATGTGATGAAACAAGAAGTGTAATAATGGGAGTAATAATTGGCAAAATTTTCATAATAATAATGTAATATTTTAAATTAATATTGATATATAATTTCTTTTCCTATTCACTTGTTGTGTCTCCAAAATGCCTGATAGGAGGATATGTCATGATGTAGGCTAAGTCCTGGTGTCCACTATAGTGGACATGTATGAAATCAATGCCCTGTTTTGAAACAAAGTCAAATTTTGGGGCATAGACCGTAAAAAATAGAGACTCGTGGTTACGTGACTGGTGGTTACGGCCCTGATATTGCAAGTTGGTATTTCTTTCCATGTTATTTTAATGTATTATCTTAATAATAAACACGGCGGCGCAAACAGTTTTGCAGTTTAGCCTACTGCACTTTGATATTCTTCTCGTTATTTCCCATATTTCAGTCTCGCGCATCCACAGAAAACTTCCGCGTTGAAACTTCCTTACTTCCGCGTTGAAAAATAAGGTGGATAGACCAGAATTCAAAAGGTAACAAATAGCCTATCCTTCATAAGTGTGACAATGGGCTTTATTTATAAAATATTGAGTAGAAACCGTCCTACATTTGATCTTGCAATCATTTCTCAAATGTGCCTGTGTGATTCAGAGAACGAACTCTTCCAGATGTGAAATTAATAAATTGAATAAGAATTGTGTGCAGCTGAATGGTTTCAGATCTCCCTCCGTCTTATACACCACCTAATTAATTATTTAATTAATTATTTAATTTACTTGAGAATCGCGAACAGCAAAAATTGCTTAGATTTCAAAATAGCTGCAGTTCTCCAACTCTCTGCCACAAGGAAAAGTGCGTACGTATGCTAGATCCAGAGCCATGTAGAGAGAGAGAGAGAGAGAGAGAGAGAGAGAGAGAGTTGTGACAACTTCGCAAGTACAGGTCTCAGGTGGATGGCGGCTCCCCAAGTAATGCTCGCTGCAGAGCTCATGACCCTCAGGAGCTCAAGGGTGGAGCTTAACCTGTTTAATGGGTGGAGAGATAGGGTTATGGGTAGGGTTATAGTGTGGTTAGGGGATGCAGCTCCACCCATCATGCCCACAATAGGTCAAGAGAGGGGGAGCTGGAGGTAATGGCTCTGCAGTGATTAGGCAAGCCTCTCGTTCGTGCAGCCGCTCAATAGTTCCCGGAAGTAGCAGCAGAGTTACAGCAGAACAGAACGTTTGTGATGCACTTTTAACCCTTTCATGCATGAATTATGACAACCTCAGTCAAGATTTTTTTCCTATGTGTTTTTATTGCTCTTAGGGCATGAAAAACAAAATTTGAAATGTAATTTTTTGTCACACATATTTTTCAAACAGCTTTTCAGATGTCCACTTGAGGACAGCGTATGCGTTTATGGTTTAAACTGAAGACATACTGTATTAAACATAATACAGGTATAAGACAGCAATATTGTATGTATTTAACAAACCAATCAATAAAATGATATAAAATCATGTGAAAACTATAACATATATACAAAAAATATAAATGCGAAATATTGCAAATGCAATTGAACTTCATACAAGTTGAACTTTGTGTATCTTTGATATCAGAACATGAGGACGTGATTCCATCAGAGATCTCTACAATGTGTTAACTGTGGAAACCCAACTCAGATGCTCCTTCCTGTCTAACAGAGTATGTCGAATTATTTACCCATATTAGCTCAACTATTTATTAACCGTATTATTCAAGATGGACACATTTCTACCATAGCTCTCCTCTGAGAAAACTTAGCTCATCTGAAATGAGTATGGGGGTAACGCATTACAAGTAACATGCATAATGCAATCAGATTACTTTTTGATGTAAGGAGAAATGCATTACAAGTAACATGCATAATGCAATCAGATTACTTTTTGATCTAACAAGTAAAGTAATGTATTGTAAAAAAAAAAAAAAAAAAAAAAAAGGCTACTATTAAGGTTATATTCATGTGTATTAGTTTGCTTTGCTATATGCCAAAAAAAATCGCATAATCTGTCGCAGCATCCGTCCAGCGAGCCAATCAGCGCTCCGGGCAGAATGTGCAGGTCAGCGCTCCCGCCCACCAAGCTGAGTCAGATCAATCTGGGGGGTATTCCAGAAAGCAGGTTATGTGACATACCTAGGTATGTTTAAGAGTAAGTACGTGGATAACCTCAACTTTCGGTTCCAAAAACGGAGGTAACATTCAGGGTATGTAAGTAGCCATAGCAACTCACTCTCTGAACGGTTCCAAAAACGGAGATAACTTTCAGGGTATGTAAGTAGCCATAGCAACTCACTCTCTGAACATAACCTGCTCCAGAGCAGCTGCGGCAGTCGGCTGAGTTAAAGCCACTTTCGCTTAAGACCGCACTCCTGCTAGCCCTAGCATCGGTCAAGCGAGTAGGCGACTTACAAGCACTCTCCATGAATGCTTCCTGTCTCGAGTTTGGGCCTAACGACTCTAAGGTCGTCCTCAAGCCGAGACATGGCTATGTGCCTAAGGTGCAATCAACACCATTCAGAGCCCAGGTCATTTCACTGTCTGCTCTTGCCCCATCAGAAAACTAAACCTACTCTGCCCTGTCAGGGCTCTCAGAGTCTATATAGAGCGTTCTGCCCAGTTCAGGCAGTCAGAACAGCTCTTTGTATGCTTCGGTGGCCGCACCAAAGGGCTTCCAGTCACAAAGCAAAGATTATCGGGCTGGACAGTAGACGCTATCTCTTTAGCCTACGCCTCTATGGGCCTTCAATGCCCCATAGGCGTCAGAGCTCACTCCACAAGAGGCATGGCCTCTTCATGGGCCTGGTCCAGTGCATACCGATTGATGACATTTGTGCAGTGGCCGGTCGGTCCTCGCCATACACATTTGTAAGATTTTACAACCTGGAGGTCCCTGCACTGCAGGCACAAGTCCTTTCTATATAAGTGAGTTTGGCCTCTAAGAGCCTAAACCACTAGATACTCCTTCTGTGGGCCCCAACTCTTTTCCCTAACCTCAGGCTTTGCTCCTCAGGCGGGACTTCAGAGCGAGGTCATCTGCTTAAATAGCACGGCTTGATTGGATTGTGTTCCCATAGCATCTACGAGTTACCGTTTTCGAAAGGGAACGTACTCGAAAGGGAATGTAACCTTGGTTCCCTGAGAATAACGGGAATGAGTATTGTGTAGACGGCCGTGCTATTAAGCTTAACGTCCAGGTCTTGTCTCTTCACTCAAATTAACCTGATTCCTATGGCGAAATGTGCCGCTTTTAAAGCAAGTAGCTCCGCCCATTTTGGCGGACTCAGCTCGCGGCTGCGGGAGGCGCCCCTATTTGTCCGCGCACGCCGCCTCGCCATAGGTTCGTGCAGTTCTCGCAGCCCAACCAATCAGCGCACTTATAGCTCTGCTCTATGTTGGCTGTGCAGCGGCACTGCGTTTTAAAAATATGGCTTCAATATTTCGAGAAAAAGGAGTTTTCCCATAGCGTCAACACAAGATGCAATACTCGTTCCCGTTATTCTCAGGGAGCCGAGGTTACAGGTAACCGAGTACGTTTTCGGACGTAGCCCTAGTGTGTTAACCGGGAACATACTATTGAGTTGTCTGAACTGACTCCCGGACTCGTTTTTGGAACCAGCATACCTCGAGTAAGCAAGGTTTGGGTTAATCAACCTGGAGTTCAGGGTATATGTGATGGTTAACCTTGCTTTCTGGAATATCCCCCAGGAAAGCAGACAGATGCAAGATGTAGCTACTGTAGCAATTTATCTTTGCTAAAGTTGTGTGCATGCCTGCAAAGTAAGTCGCAGTCTGTATATATATTGTTCTCCACTTTGTTTATGAACATTTTAATTGCCTCGAGTGTGTATAAGTTAATGTAGGCTATGAGAGTGACAAATGCAAACTAGCTTGTAAAGATGTTTGTGTGTATATTTACATACTAGTTTCATCACTGTTATGCTTCGAAGACATAATCTATGTGCCATTTATTTATCATTATTTAATATATATATATATATATATACACACTCACCTAAAGGATTATTAGGAACACCTGTTCAATTTCTCATTAATGCAATTATCTAATCAACCAATCACATGGCAGTTGCTTCAATGCATTTAGGGGTGTGGTCCTGGTCAAGACAATCTCCTGAACTCCAAACTGAATGTCAGAATGGGAAAGAAAGGTGATTTAAGCAATTTTGAGCGTGGCATGGTTGTTGGTGCCAGACGGGCCGGTCTGAGTATTTCACAATCTGCTCAGTTACTGGGATTTTCACGCACAACCATTTCTAGAGTTTACAAAGAATGGTGTGAAAAGGGAAAAACATCCAGTATGCGGCAGTCCTGTGGGCGAAAATGCCTTGTTGATGCTAGAGGTCAGAGGAGAATGGGCCGACTGATTCAAGCTGATAGAAGAGCAACTTTGACTGAAATAATCACTCGTTACAACCGAGGTATGCAGCAAAGCATTTGTGAAGCAACAACACGCACAACTTGAGGCGGATGGGCTACAACAGCAGAAGACCCCACCGGGTAGCACTCATCTCCACTACAAATAGGAAAAAGAGGCTACAATTTGCACGAGCTCACCAAAATTGGACAGTTGAAGACTGGAAAAATGTTGCCTGGTCTGATGAGTCTCGATTTCTGTTGAGACATTCAGATGGTAGAGTCAGAATTTGGCGTAAACAGAATGAGAACATGGATCCATCATGCCTTGTTACCACTGTGCAGGCTGGTGGTGGTGGTGTAATGGTGTGGGGGATGTTTTCTTGGCACACTTTAGGCCCCTTAGTGCCAGTTGGGCATCGTTTAAATGCCACGGCCTACCTGAGCATTGTTTCTGACCATGTCCATCCCTTTATGACCACCATGTACCCATCCTCTGATGGCTACTTCCAGCAGGATAATGCACCATGTCACAAAGCTCGAATCATTTCAAATTGGTTTCTTGAACATGACAATGAGTTCACTGTACTAAAATGGCCCCCACAGTCACCAGATCTCAACCCAATAGAGCATCTTTGGGATGTGGTGGAACGGGAGCTTCGTGCCCTGGATGTGCATCCCACAAATCTCCATCAACTGCAAGATGCTATCCTATCAATATGGGCCAACATTTCTAAAGAATGCTTTCAGCACCTTGTTGAATCAATGCCACGTAGAATTAAGGCAGTTCTGAAGGCGAAAGGGGGTCAAACACAGTATTAGTATGGTGTTCCTAATAATCCTTTAGGTGAGTGTATATAGGGGCAGAAATGTCATCAAATCTATTTAATGAGATCCTGTTCTTCATATTTAACATAAATCTATGATATATATGAATTATCACACAAGCAACGGTGCTGTGACAACAGTTCAAAAAACAAGTTACTTAGTAACTTCCATAGACATATTCTGTTTTTGAAGAAAACAGAACAAACAGCACAACTGCTGCATCTCCGAGCAACAATGCGATTTATTCGTCAAAGAATCAGCGTATTTGAACAAATCGGATGAGTACATTATTTATTTAGGCTATCCATTCATAAATACAGTCGTTTCCTAAGTTAAATAAATTAGCACTTTGAACGAATCGGTTGAATGAAGGATTCAACTCACTCATTAATACAGTGGCTTGCTGCCACCTACTGGCGGTTTTAGTTTCATATTTAAGTAGCCTATTATTTTTTTTTTTTTTAAGTAGCCTAATTAATTACTAGATACTAATTACATCTTAAACAGTGCAATTAGCTTACTTTACCAATTACTCTCTTTCCAAAAAACGATTCCATTACTTATTACTAATTACTTTCTAAGTCCCATATCAACCTCGACCAGTTGAACAATATAAAGATAGACATGGAACTGCCCTTTTAATTCTTTTAAATAAAATATAAAATTGCATAAATTATTCTTGAACTGACCAAAGTACTTGAAGGGAGAAGGTTACATTTCAATATAAGATGTAAAATTTTGATGTTAAATCCACAATTGTTTTATATACAATTGTTTTAGTCTATACAGTATTTAATGGAATCACATAAGCAACTGTAGTTAAATTACAAAAAAAAAAAAAATTAAGAGTAATTCCTTACTTTACTTTTTTAAATTACAGTAATGAATTAATTAGTTAGTAATGCATTACACTAACACTGATTATGCAACTGCAGTGTAAATCAGTTCATGCTGCATCTGAGCTGCATTAAGTCATTTGTAGCATAGGTAGGGTCCAAACAACTCACACCCAGGGGCCCCCAGTCCTGCCCTGATCCTGTTTATTTGTGCAATTGCTTGTAATGTGTTTTTACTGACTGTTTACTTGTCTTAATATTTATTAAAATACTAATAATACTTTTTTTTGTGGTGGGGCCAGTGAAATTTTTTGCAGGGCAAGTAAAAATCTGGAGCAGAATGAACCTGTAAAAAAGCTCCTTTGCATTGAGCCCTGCAAATATAGAGAGTTCCTTTCAAGACCTGCCTCTTTTGATATAAAAATAAAGTTTTGTTTCTGGGAAAAAATAATGAAAAAATAATGTTAAAAGTCTAGGCCCACCAGGAATTTCACTTGGTCCACCCTGCATCTCAAAGCTGGAGCCAGGCCTGCCGGGAACACCCCACAAGAGCTGCAGTTTTAGAGTCGTCTAGCCATCACATTTTGGCCCTTGTCAAACTCGCTCAAATCCTTACGCTTGCCCATTTTTCCTGCTTTTAACACATCAACTTTGAGGACAAAATGTTCACTTGCCTAATATATCCCACCCACTAACAGGTGCCGTGATGAAGAGATAATCAGTGTTATTCACTTCACCTGTCAGTGGTCATAATGTTATGCCTGATCGGTGTATATATGTAATTAAACAAATGCACAAAGCATTATATCTTGTTTTTTCACATCGAATACTTTTGCGTTGCATAGACAAGTTTCATTTGACAAAATCTGATTTTGAGTTACTTGTGTGAACCCAGTTTGGTCTACCCCAAAAGTAAAAAAAAAAAAAAAAGTTTTTTGGATGAACTATCCCTTTAAGTTGAACACCTGCTGTACTACCATGTGTCCACTGGGGGCTCCTGCCCTGCCCTGAGGACCGTAAACAAGTACCGTGGCAAATAATGGCGAAGATCATGCATGTTATGTAAGCTGTATTATTCTATGGGACATATTTCTATGGTAGTAATACCAGGCGTCGTAAGGCTACAAAACTCCTGTACTAAAATTGTTTTTGGTTTAATTGATATTGTTGCGTGCCTGTGCTTCTGTTCTATTTATAATACTGCTGCAGCAAAGTAAATCTGCTTGTGTTAGTCCCTAATAGACAAACACACCAAAGCCAAAAGAAAGACCGATTCAAAGAGCTATCACAGTCCTCGAAGCTCTGAGGTAAACTACATTTTTTCCATAAATGCAGGCTATTTGTTGTTTGCTACAATAGCAAACTGGTTTACTGTACTGACAGCAGTGTCTTTCAATGGCATGCTATAGTATATACTTTAAGTGAGGGACCACCTTCCTAAATATAAAGGCAGCTATATATTAAAAAAAAAAAAAAAAATCCAGTGTATAATATTTATACTGGGAAACATGTCATACATAATTAAATAATTGGCTTTATATTGTCATTGTAACTAAAGCAAATGTATCAAATATTATGTGGAAATATTACTTTTTAATAAATTGACAGCATATCTGATTAACACTTTCTGATTAGAGAATAACACAAGCATTTATTTTAACAAAGCTTTTCTTTCATGATTTCTTTGAAATATTATCAATATTGGTTAAAGTGAATGTAAACAAAATGATTATGTTCAACATATTTAATTAGTATCTTGAATGTGCATGTTAACTTTGTTAAAACAATAAAAAAAAATACATTTTACAAAATCTTTATTTTCTCTTTAAATTTTCATGTATCCCCTAGCACCCCTCGTGGCCCCCTGGGGTCCTGGGACATAAAAATATTTAAAGCTTCACTTTAAATAATTCTTTATATTACATAAATTTGTATGAGCTCATATTTATTTAGAGATATGGAATATTGAATGAAAAAATATACTTTTATGAAAAATGTACTTTTACTTTTTATATTATTGCAAAAATGTTAATATGATTAATTTGTGAAAAACCTGAAATAGTGACCAGTTACACTCCCAGCATCTACAGTCTACACACTTTGAGTATACTTATATAGGCCTATATATATATATATATATATATATATATATTAAAAGTATTATTATTTTTAATTGTGCATTTCCCCTATTATTACATTTAGATTACCTTTGCTATCATCCAATGCTTACATAAAGTTTAAAACATTTAATAGCACTGTTATATGTCATGTTATATGTAAATCTCAAAATCTGTATACATTTTTAGACTGTATATATTGCAATGCCTAAATTTACTAGCATTCAGTAGATTTTAGATTTTAGTGTTTTATTTTAATTTTAATTGAACTAAGTATTATAGGATTCATCAACTATCATAAAAATAATTATTGGTTTATAATCAGAATTTTAATACTGATTTAATTTAAATTTGTTATATGTCAGTTGCACAGTTTCTTTTGTAGGAAGATCATATGGTAGAAAAATTTTCTGTATATGTTATATAATTGCTGGAGCGTTGAATAATCACAATGGTTTGTATGAGAAATATGCTTGTATGAGAATTGTATTTGTATGAGAAATGTTCTAGAAATTATATAATATGTAATATAATATTTATATATTTCATGAGAGATATGCAAATATAATATTTAATATATAATATTTTGTATCCTTTTTATGCATTATTTATCCCTTACAGTCACAGCGATGATCTCTCAGATCACTCCCACTCTGTACCTGAGTGGAGTGGAGGCCCTGAATCAGTCAGCGCTGGACCACAGAGGCGTCACTTTGCTGGTGAACGCCTGTGCTGAATATCCCTGCCCTGAGTATGAGGGGGTGAAATGCATTTGCGTGCCCGTGGAGGACCGTCCTCACGCCCCTCTGGACCAGCACTTTGACAGCGTGGCTGAGAGGATCCAGCAGAACCACACTGGAAACTCGCTGGTGTTCTGCTCGGCCGGTAGAAGCAGGTCTCCGTCTCTTATCATGGCGTATCTCATGAGGTTTGAGGGAGTCACACTGCTTCAGGCTCATCAGCGAGTTCTGGCTGCGCGGCCCTTCATCCGGCCAAACGCAGGGTTCTGGAGGCAACTGCTTCAGTATGAGAGGAAACTGACCCACCGCAACAGCATCAGGATGGTGGCCACCTCACAGGGCGTCCTACCTGAGGCCATTCAGCTCACACAGGACTCATCATACTGCCTTAATTTATAATTCACAAGAACTGGATATATTTATATGGTGTGTGTGTGTTCTAAAACTCTTGATCATGTTTATACGAATCAAAAGATCATAACTTGGTTTCATGTTTGAACATGGTATTACATGTTTCATCATTTACCATTTATTAATATGGTAATCAACCAGTACCATCTGATACTTTAACTGTACAATGGTAAACACTTAAAAAAGGAAGTGGTCATATTTGTGGCTTTCTTATTATCTGTGCAGATTAGAATAGCAGTGTCTCACCGCAGTTACTAAGACTGGCTATAATAAAAAAAAAAAAATGGCCTTGGAGGACAGTTAATTTTAACCCTGTAAAGGTTTTTTTTTTTTATTATTATTTTTTTTTTTTAAATGGAAGAGTTTATTGAACATTTAGACAAAATATAAAATAAAATCTAAAAAAAAGTTAGCATATGTGTTTTACGTTTTGTTTCATACTTTATACATCAAGTTTTTATGGCCCATATAGTATCATACTGCATAGTGAGAATATGGAAAACACCTCGATTTTTATTTAGACCAAACGAACAAAAAAATATGCATTTTGGTGCAAAAGTTATTTGTATAGCCAAAAAGTAAGCTGAAATTCTGATAACTTGTAAATGAATAAGATTTTTATAACAGCATATGAATATCAGTTGTCATATCTCCTAATATCTCCTAATAATATGTCATAATAAGATGACATTTAAATCCTTCGTTTTTTTTTAATCAAAGCTCTGTAGTTTTAATTATGGTGGGTAAAATATAATTCAATGCAATACAACGATAATCAAGCCTGTTGTAATATATTTGATATATAAATTTTAACACAAAAATTATGTATTGATAATCACGTAAACCTAAGTTGCTTCAGTCCAGCTGCTCTTCTTGAAATATTATTTAACAATATAAAAGATTTTCTTACGTTTAAGTACCACAACCTGAATGTGTACGTTTTTATAATCACATCTTTACTCATAAAAAGTATGAACTATAAATTAGAGGGCAGAAGGCATGTAGATTGTGTGCAACAGGCTCTTCAGCAAAGATTTGATTATTTTGATCGTTTAGAGGCCTTAAAAAAAGAATGTATCAAATATAATACAGTAGGATTTAGAGTTAATGTAAGATAATTATTCAAACTAAAAATCAATATTTCATGTCTATTTATTTAGCTAGTTAATACATAAATAGTAATAAGAATGATATTATGAACGCTGTCCAGGGCTGCGTGTCTCAAAAGCATCGTGAACTTTGATAGTAGCGTCAGAGACCAGTGGTGCAAATGGTTCTACGATCTTACGTAGGCCTGCGTTGCTTTTGGAAAACGGACCTCAGATCGACCCCACTATCTCCAGTGGACGTGTGGAAATATGATAGGCGGGGCAGAGAACTCAGACATCCGGATCATGTCTGGTTAATGTATCGTTATGCGATTTTCGGATCTAAGAAGCAAGCAGAAGCGACTTCAAATGTAACAAGCGCGTTCAGGTTGCTTAAAAGCGCGTCCCTGAAAAGTCAGGTGAGATTCTCTGTGATGTAGTCGTCGTTTTGTGTACGTTTCAAGTGGTTAAAGTTCAAACACCTCCTGTATCTGCACCATTTTGTTTTGTGACTATATGTTAAGAAAAGGGCAGACTTGGGTTTATTGTACTTCAATGCTATAAAGTGCATGTCAACGTAATTTTTCTACATGCCACTTCCTTTACCGTATAGGGTATTTTTTAACCACAAAAGCTCTTCAACAATTGCTAGAAGACATTCCTAACTAGGTGCATTAGCTTTTTTACCTTTGTTTTATTTCCTAGAGGACAACTTGAGACAGCTCTCTCTAACTGGACATGTCACAGACACCATGGACCAAGACTCAGAGCGTAAGTACTATTACATGGTAAAAGAAGAAGAAAGTCATATGCAAAATAGTCTACATTACACTGATTAAAAGTGAAGTGGCCCAAATAAGTATTTGCTACACCTAAAAATGTATGGATGTCATTGCAAATCATGGTACACTTTTAGTGAGACATTTCATGAAAAGTCATGAAATTAGGTCTGAGAAAAAGCTCTAGAAGGCTTATTTGATGTTTTATTATCTATTTCAGTTCTCAGTCAGGTGTCGGGGGTCCACTAGGGGGCTTAGCAAACTTCCAAGGGGGCCACAGGATGATTTAAAATTATATATTAGTATTAATAATATAATTATTATAACATGCTTAATATAATACTATCACATATCAGTAATTAATAGAAAACACTATATTATTATCATTAATCATTTTATTATTTAGTCATATTTAATGTGAATAGATTATCTAACTTAATTTAAAAAACAAAATCAAGATGAATTTTCCCCCCTCAAAAAGTATTGTTTTTATTGAAGAACATACAGTTCTTGAAACTTTGGGAATCAAAAAAGGATTGCAGTTAATTAATTTACCAATATCAACACTCCCAGTTTCTGTACTATGCAGAGGGCCCTTGCATATTGGCGAGCCTTCAAGTCAAAAAAGTTGAGAACAGCTGATCTGTTTGCAATGGAATTAATGTTTCAGTGTGACTTAAATGCTGAAATTACTCTTTGATGTTTAAAATATGTATATGTTGAATGACTAAAATCTGCTGTTTTAACTTCCTTTCTTGTGACCAATTATTATTTTATCATCTCTACACCAGGTGCTCTGTTTGTGGATGCCCACTGGGCGACACTTGTCCAGAAAGTAAACATGGTGATGCCGATAGCGGATGAGCTGTGGTCAGCTGGTATGCTGGAGTGGGAGCCGTACTGTAAGATCAGAGCAGCAGATACTAACCAGGAGAAAATGAGAGAGTTTTATGCGGTACTGCACTCTGGAGGAGACAAGGTTAAATCTGCCTTTTATTCTAGTCTGGTAAAGCATGGGCAGTCTCTGTTTAGAGACTTGGGTATGTGCACACTAATTTTGGCTATTATGCCACATGCATCCACACCTTTGTACTGAGATATGTACTGTTAAATTCTACCTGTAAACTACCTTTTACAGGTAACATCGCTCAAACTGCAGAAGCTCTTGTAAAAAGCTTACGTGAGTATTTCATCTTAATTTGTTAACGTAATTTGTTCAATTAAGTTTAATTTGACTTAAATGCTTATGCTTAGGTTGGACGCCTCTTTAAATAAATTAAAAAACATGCAAAGTAACAGGTGTTTTTGTAAGGATAGTTCACACAAACATGAAAATTTTGTCATCATTTACTCACCTTTCTATTCCATATAATGGGAATGAATGAGGACTAAGGCTGTAATGCTACAAAATGGAAAAAAGCACCAAAAAGATTGGTTCGACTTGTCGTGAAGCCATACAATAGCTTTTTGTGATGAACAGACCAAGAAACATACAAAAACCAATGGCGTTTGTGGTCAAATTGAATTGACGCTCTATTTTTGTAGGCTCTACAACTTTCGTAGGCATTTAAAAGCTTCAGAATGGATGATTATGAGTGAATATTGGTCCGCATCTGTAAATTTTGGTCCGTATTTGTATAACTTGGATTATGATGCAAGGTGCACAGACCATGATGCTTTTTTCTGTCATTTTGGGGCTTTACAGCCGCAGTCCCCAATCTCCAGTCACCTTTATTATGGAAAAGATACAGAAAAAGTGGTTTGAAACAAGATGAGGGTTAGTAAATTATGACACAGTTTTCATTTTTGGCTGAATTTTCCCTTTTAAATTAAGTTTAACAGTGCTTACAAGTTGATATGTCCGTTTCCCACTAATGAATTTAACAATGAATTATACACAGTCAAATATAAGAAGTGGATCCAGAAGGAATATGAATATGTGAGTGAGTATAACTCTCTGCCTGGTGAATATGTGCTGCTGTCCGAGCGCTATACACAACCTCTGATCATCACGAGACACCGAGAGAAGAGAGAGCGAGAAGAAGAGATGTGCTCCGTGGGAGAGAGTTTCCAGCAGCTCCTCACCTCCAGGAATAATGTGGACAAGGGCAGCTCCATATTGGAAGCGCTTTTCAGTGCTGATAATAAAGCAATCAGTCCTAGTGCTGTCATTCTTCAGGGGAACTCTGGGCATGGCAAATCCTTCACTGCTCAAAAGATCATGCTGGATTGGGCATCAGGAAACCTCAGCAGAGAGGAATTTGATTGTCTTTTTCACTTGAAATGCAAAGAATTGAACCACATATCTGGAGAACAGAGTTTGGCGGAGCTCTTGAGCTACAACTCCAATTTAACATCAGACCAGATCTCACAGATCCTGCAGAAGTCACCAGAGAAAGTTCTCATCCTCATTGATGGATTCGATGAGCTCAGGTTTTCACATAGTGACACGTCGAATATACCAAAACTCAAGCATCTTTCTGAAATAGCTCCAACTGATGCTCTGAAGGCCCTGTTGAGGGGCCACATCCTCCCAGAGTCCTTCCTGCTGGTCACCACCAGATCTACTGCTACAAAAATCCTGGGCGGTCTGCTCAAGCACCCTCAACGCTTCACAGAGATTATCGGCTTCTCCGAGAGGGAGGTAGAGGAGTACTTCAAGAGGTTCTTTCAGGATGAAGGACTCCTTAGGAATGCTTTGGACTGTGTGAAGGCAAACGAAACCCTCATCACTGCCTGCTCCAACCCTGTTATCTGCTGGATCATCTGCACGGTTATGCGAGAGAGGTTCAGTGATGGTGCGGATGCGACAAGTGGACTGGAAACCACCACCTCCATCTACGTTGACTTTGTGTCCACCCTACTGGAGCATCACTGCCAGGGTTTGAGTCAGTCCGTCCCGACCCTGCTGAGGAGTTTGGGTAAGCTGGCAGAGAAAGGAATGCTGGAAAAGCAAGTTCTGTTTGAAGAGAAAAGCGCACAAGAAATGGTTTCAGGCAGTCCATTTCTGTGCAAGTTCCTCTTTAAGAGAAGAATCCGCCAGGAGACGATGTTCAGTTTCATGCATCTCAGTTTTCAGGAGTTCTTCACCGCTCTGTACTACATCTCACTGGATGAAAAAGAGTTTCTGGATAAACTAACAGAGCGGTTCCACTCTCAAAAGCAAAGCTATCTTGCCCTATATTTGGATGAGAACTTTCCACTGAAGTATGGATGTCCTGAACCTTATTTCCTGCCTATGATTCAGTTTCTTTGTGGTCTCTCTAACAAAGAAGTGAGCAGCTCACTCGAAGAGACGCACAATCTGTCTGTACCTTCCTTTATACAGGCACAGTTGAAAGAATGGATCCTCCATGTTAGCACAAATGGAGTCTACAATTATTTGCCCTTCATTCTCCACTGTCTTTATGAGCTCCACGAGAAAGAGTTTGTGCAGAAAGCCATGGAAGCTTGGCAGGAGTTAGACATGTCCTGGGATCCACTGAGCAGGACAGACTGCTGGGCGTTGTTGTACTGTCTGGACTGCTGTCCTCACTTCAGAAGCCTGAAGATCAACTTTGCGGCTGAAGAGCTGAAGATGCTTCAGCCTGTATTGTGCAGGACCCCGGAACTAGAGTGAGTGTGCAAATCTATTGATGAACCAATACAGAACATTTAGGAGATATTGACTATGTTCTGAAATCGGCTCAAAATATCAAAAAGTTTGGTATCTTCTGACTGGACGGATTCATAGTCTGAACCTAAAAAATCACTACACATATTTCTGTGAAATCTGTCTCTGCCCAAAATCTGCAAACTGGTTCTGACTATCGACAACTAGTATTGACACATCCAGACTGTAAATCAGGGCAAAAGTTGTGTAGTTTATTCCAGCCTTAAAGATGTAGTAAGCGATTTCTGAGGAACGCTGTTGAAAGTGGATCAGAACGAGCACAACTCACATGTAGCCAATCAGCAGTAGGGGGCGTTTCCAATTATGATGGGAGAGTGGATAGAGTGAGTAAGCAAGAGGGAGAATTGAAGATAGACTGTAGAAAGAGAGATGGCTGAGAGACATTACAAAACAGAAAAGGTCAGAGTAATGTCACTGGAAAAAGAAGGGTTATGATCAGGCAAGAGCTTTAGGACCTCTGTTAATATTAGAAAAGCTTTCCAGAGCTGGAGAGACCTAAGCGGGAAGGCCTGAAAATGGACGCGGAGTTTGCACTGTTTCACAGAACCAAGATATTCTGTTGTTGTAATGTTAGCTTTAGCAAAAAGACAGTTTTGAGTGTCACTGAAGCATTATTTTGCTTCGCTTCAGCTATGATAAAGACATCCACTCTTGTATTGCATGCTCATGCATTTTGGGGGCGGAGCAATGAAGGGAGGGGTGTGTTTGTTTGGGTAGATTTCAAATATCAACAGTGTTTCTGAGATCACTTACTGCACCTTTAAAGGTTCAGTGTGTAAATTTTAGCGGCATCTAGTGGTGAGGTTGTGAATTGCAACCGGCCACTGCTCGCCCCTCCCTTTCGAAGCACATAGAGAAGGTACGGTGGCCGACACAGGACAAAGATGTTGTCGTCTGAGACAGCAGAGAGCGACTAGCTCTCTGTGGAGCAGTTTGTCCATTTAGGGCTACTCTAGAAACATGACGGTGCAAAATGGTGACTTCACTGTAAGGGGACCCGTGGTGTATGTAGATAGAAATGGCTCATTCTAAGGTAATAAAAACAACGGTTCATTATGTAAAGTCTTTATACACCACTGAAAACATAGTTACGTATATTATATTGCATTTCTGTCAATAGATCCTCCTAAATATTACACAGTGGACCTTTAATTGTGAGAAAGTTGAAATTAAAAAAAATATTCAAACTTTTTATGTGAGATGTAGTCACATTTGTGGGATTTTTAAATCGCAATTATGAGGGAAAAAAGTGGCAATTAAAGATCAAATTGTCAAAGTCACAAATTTGAGATAAACATATGGACAATTATGAGAAATAAAGAATTTTAATGATAACTTTTTGTTTGAGGTGGGCTTTCATAGTGTTTTGTTTCTTTCTTGGAAACAGATAAACTGTTTAAAAGTTGCATGATTAATGTGTTGTGATTTTTGATGGTTTTTATTTATTTATTCTTTTTAGGTTGACTGTGCAAAACTTTTCAGACACAGATGTCACTAATCTGCTCTCAGCTCTTGGAGAAGGAAAGCAACTGAGAGAACTGAAGTAAAAATCAGTGACTTTTCAGCACAGAACTGCTAGTCCTGGTTGTTACTGGTAAATGTCACATTGTAACTGATCAGATTATAAATCTCTTTTACAGGCTGAACAGCAGCTGTCTGTCAGATCAAAGTGTGCAGCAGGTTCTTAATGTTCTGCACAAACAGAAGAGCGTGGGTGGACTTCAGATTGCGGTGAAGAGCATCTCAGCTGATACTGCCCTCATCCTCACAGACTTCCTGCAGAGCAAAGGGAAATGGGAGGAGATCAGGTATCAGTAATCTCAAGAACATTTTTTACATTTGCATACTTTAAACTGCACATGCATTCATCAATGATTAGTCCGACGCCAGTCACACATCTAAAACCCAAATTCTTTGCTTTTAAGTTTAGATATTAATGTTAAAAATGTTGACTGTACTTTGGCAGTTTAAGGACCAATGATGCGGAGAGTCTCTGCTCGTCTCTTCGGCTCTTCAGCTTTGAAGGAAAGCTTGTGTAAGGATCTCTCCCACACACCTGGACTCTAATCAATTCCCTTTTTGATTTATTATATTATAATTATTTATGAATCATTAATAAATACAGTTACACAGCACGTTTTCACTATACAGTGTTCCGCAACCTCTTAACTAAAACTTATTGGACAAATATACTTGATTATTGATTGAGATATTTGAGAAAATAAATGTGTTTCTTGTTGACAGCTTGAATGTGGTGAGGTGGTGTTCAAGCCCACAGAATGAACCGTCACTGTCAGAAATCCTCCTAAAATGTCCAGGCTCAGAGGTGTCCAGTATTAATGTCAAGAGCTTCTTACAGGCGTTTCACAGTGTAAACTGTATAACAGAACAGTATGTTTTCAAAACCACCTTCACCTTCCCATCCCATCATGCTTTTGATGTATGGAGATTACTCTCTCTCTGACTGTTTCTCTCTGTCTATAGAAGTGCAGATTTTGACAGGCAGGTCAATGCTCTGCTGTCTCAGCTGCCATCAATGTCTGGTTTAAGTGCGATAAATCTTTCTGTTCCCCTCCTGACGGAGACCTGGGCCTCCAGAATCCTCTTCCTGGTCGAGTCTTGCACTAAACTGGCTGTGATCAGGTTAGAGTTATTAGCTTTGAATGTGTCCCTTTAATTTAGTGTTGCAGTGTACTTTATATATGAGTCATTCTATGAACTGTTGTGATCATTGCCCAAACAATTCTACATTTCATAAAAAAAAATGGCAATAGAAAAAAACTACAAAAATTATTGTTTAATGTTAACAGATCATGAAAAATTGTCCAGATCAAGAAAAATTGTCCGGATCATGAAAAATGGCCACGCTTTTTGAATAAAAAAACAACTTTATTTTGCCAATAAACAGGGAAGTATTGGTTTCTAATTATCCTGATAATAGAAATTATATCTGCATTACATTACAATTATCAGAAAGAATTCATTATTTTCAGTTTGAAGATGTTATACAATTTGGCAAATTGACTGAAAACAGTTGTAATGTGTAAGCTCTTGTTTTTTGTTGAACATCAAGTGTGCAATTTTTGCACCGCTAGTTTCACAAAAGCAAACAGCAGGCACTTTGCTATTGGTTGTCATTGAGTCCATGTTGCTATGTCTGGCACAACATTTGCTATGTCAAATGTTGTGACAGCAGCACACTAACACACTAAGACCTGTCTGCAGGGTAATACATTTTAAAAGTCATTAAGGTCTATACCTGGAATTGGATTTGTAACAGTGTAGAATCACACATTTTTATATCAACTTTATCTTATCATTCTCACAGTAAGATCTCTGTTTTGTAGTTTTCATGCTGGTTCATGGGGCTCTGATGGTGATAAGTGGCTCCCTGGTCTTTTAATGGAAGAGGGAATCAAGTTACTGAAGGAATCCGCAAAACGTTCTGAGTGCATTGTGAACATTAGAGGGTTTGCAATTTACATCTTCACATATCTGTTTACTTGTAGTCATATGTTATGTTAATCTACTAGTGTTATAGACAGCTATAGATAAATGTTTGATAAATGTGAGATATTGAAATATATGTTTTTTTTTATTGTGTATGAAAATATGAATTCTCTCTGATTTACACTTCTGTGCTGTGATCTCACACATTTATGCACCTCACATGGCAGCAGATATGACATTTCCTAGTAATATTTTAATGAAATCCATGTCTTTTAAAATGAAGTGTCTTACGCTGCTGTTCTGCGTATCTGAAGGTTCAGATGCAGTAAATCCTCTGACCGCTGCACTCGTCACACCGAGCAGATCGAGGAGCTCAGCTGCAACCAGAGATTGACCATTGAGTTCTGTGGAGAGAAATGTACAGAAGACATAAAGTGAGTTCTGATTAGTTAAGAACAACTGAGGGGCTTATACAGTGGATTTTTTTTTTTTTTTAAAAAGTGTTAAAAAAAAAACTCTCCAAAGTGTGGCATTTAATTTTCACTCATCTTTCCCTGTTACTCCCCAGGTCTAAAATTGTACTGCCTGATGAAAACTGAAGCTGTCTTTTTGATGAATAAATTACTCCGTGTGTCTTGAGTGGCATCCTTGTCTAAGGGTCTTATAACTTTGATATTATAATTGAGTCTGATGTTACGGAGACGGCGTGTAATAAATCACTGGAGGAAGTATTGAGAGGAGTAGAATGAACTTTAAGCCTTCAACTTTAACTGTTAGTTACTCCTGTCTGTAGATATTATTGATTTTGTTTTTCATGTTTTATTTCAAATGTCTCATTATGTCACATAAATGTCTATTTGAATATATTATTTTTATGCATATTAGACTTGTTAGACTCAGGCAAAGACATAGGCCTGTTCGATCCAAGACCCTTTTACTCTAAAGAAAAAAGGTGAAGCTTTAATAGTATAAAATAAATTGTTACTGGTTTGAAATGAATAAACTTTGTCTTGATCCCATTCACTGCCTTTAATGATGCTCCTGTGTTTTGGTTTTAAACAACTGTAATATATACAACTTAACATCTGTATTATAAGGACTCATAATACTCAAAAAGAACGAACGAGTCATTTTGTGAACAGAATAAAACGATTCGAGTCACTGGGGTGAATCAAAATCAATTTGACTTTGCTTCTACGCGGCAAAACAAAGCATTAAAAGGAAAAGGTATTTTGTCCATGTCAAGTATTAAACAGAACAGACTGCCATCGTCTGTCCTCTTACGAAAACACATCAAATCAACAGTTCGAACTGTTTTTCAAGTATGATTTTGCATTGCCGTATTTCATGTTGTTCAAGAGATTTGACTCTTTCTGACATCCGCTCAAAATGCCGGAAGCGACTGATCACGGAAACACCACCCTTGAAAAAAAGGTACCGTCGCAAAACTTATGCTTACTAAAACTTGTTCTGCTGGAAAGACTCGTAACTAAAGCTTTTATCATTATGCCTTTTTCATTTATGTGTAATAAATCTTTAAAGTTCTGAGAATTCGCATTCACTTTTATTATATTATTACACAATTGTATTATTGTTTGTATATGTGTGTTTCTATTGCAGAGGATGAACTGAAATGGACACTTTAGACAGTAAGTAAAACTAGGCATCTAATCATTTTTGTCTTATGGTTTTGGGTGTGACACGATTTCATCAGTCAAGACTAAAGAACTTAAGTTAATCTTTCAAGTTTTATTTTTTATTCTGTAAAGTAAAAGTGCTTTTTAAAAAAAAAAAAAAAAAAAAAAAGGGGGGTAGGGGTGTAACCCTGGTATCCTGGCCAAATTTGCCCAATGGCCTCTGTCCATCATGGCCTCCTAATCATCCCCATATATACGATTGGCTTCATAACTCTGTCTCCTCTCCACCAATAAGCTGGTGTGTGGTGGGCGTTCTGGTGCAATATGGCTGCCATCGCATCATCCAGGTGGATGCTGCACATTGGTGGTGGTTGAGGAGATTCCCCCCTTCCATGTAAAGCACTTTGAGTGCCTAGAAAAGCGCTATATAAATGTAACAAATTATTAAATTATAAAAAGTTGTCAAATCTTGCTTTTCAGCTGTACACAAAGCTTGTATTATTGTACCGAATACGTGCTCATTTCATTCATGATATTTAATGCTAAAAGCAACAACATTAATACAGTTTTTGGGTGTTTAAAATGTTTCCCTTGTCATCTAGAGTTTCGCAGTAACAAGAACATTGTCAGATCTCATGCTGGGCCAAATGTGAGCGCTGCAGCTCAGAGTGGAAGCCATATTACAGCACCTGCACTCACTAACAATACAATAACAGGCAATGTCCACATCATACATAATGCACCTGGTAAGAAAAATGTGTTGTACATTCATAGATTCTGATAATATTGACTATCATCATTTTTCTGATAATGTATTGAGTATCTTCATGTGTGTAATCACAGGTCATATGTTAAAATGTATGCATTGTTCTATTAGAAAAATGATCTACCAGATACTTGCTAATAAAATTACAACGATCAGGCATAACATTATGACCTAATATTATGTTGGTCCCCCTTTTGCTGCCAAAACAGTCCTGATCCGTCGAGGCATGGACTCCACTAGACCCCTGAAGGTGTGCTGTGGTATCTGGCACCAAGATGTTAGCAGCAGATTCTTTAAGTCCTGTAAGTTGCGAGGTTGGGCTTCCATGGATCTGACTTGTTTGTTCAGCACATCCCACAGATGCTCGATTGGATTTAGATCTGGGGAATTTGGAGGCCAAGTTAACTCCTTAAACTCATTGTTGTGCTCCTCAAACCATTCCTGAACCAATTTTGCTTTGTGGCAGGGCGCATTATCCTGCTGAAAGAGGCCACAGCCACCAGGGAATACCGTTTCCATGAAAGGGTGTACATGGTCTGCAACAATGCTTAGGTAGGTGGTACGTGTCAAAGTAACATCCACATGGATGGCAGGACCCAAGGTTTCCCAGTAGAACATTGCCCAAAGCATCACACTGCCTCCTCTGGCTTGCCTTCTTCCCATAGGGCATCCTGGAGCCATGTGTTCCCCAGGTAAGCGACGCACACGCACCTGGCCATCCACGTGATGTAAAAGAAAACATGATTCATCAGACCAGACCACCTTCTTCCATTGCTCTGTGGTCCAGTTCTGACGCTCACATGCCCACTGTTGGCACTTTTGACGGTGGTCAGGGGTCAGTATGGGCACCCTGACTGGTCTGCAGCCCCATAGGCAACAAACTGCAATGCACCGTGTATTCTGACACCTTTCTATCAGAACCAACATTAACTTCTTGAGCAATTTGAGCTACAGTAGGTTGTCTGTTTGTTCGGACCACACGGGCCAGCCTTCGCTCCTCACGTGCATCAGTGAGCCTTGGCCACCCATGACCCTGTCGCCGGTTCACCACTGTTCCTTCCTTGGACCACTTTTGATAGATACTGACCACTGCAGACCAGGAACACCCCACAAGAGCTGCAGTTTTGGAGATGCTCTGACCCAGTCGTCTAGCCATCACAATTTGGCCCTTGTCAAACTCGCTCAAATCTTTACGCTACGATTTTTCCTGCTTCTAACACATCAACTTTGAGGACAAAATATTCACTTGCTGCCTAATATATCCCACCTGCTAACAGGTGCTGTGATGAAGAGATAATCAATGTTATTCACTTCATAATGTCATAATGTTATGCCTGATTGGTGTATATTAATGCTGTATATATTTTAGATTTAGCTGTTGACAATTTATTGACATTTAAAGAAAGTTTGTACAATTTTCTGCAGGTTTTACTTGGAATCACCCACCCTCTGAAAAAACACAAACCTCGGGTAATAGATAAATCTGATACTGTATGTCTTGAATGTTGTACCTTCCACCTTTTAATTTAGCAGCTACTATACAGTCTGCTCTGAAATGTCTTACTTCTATTAGAATCAGAATTTGTTCTGAAAGTCACAAAAATAACATTGCTTATTTTATGTGTGCAGCATCAAGGTCAGTGATTTTAAAATATAAGACACGGATCTGCAGTGAGTATCAGTATGTGACCGAGTATAACTCACTGCCTGGTGAACACTCACTGCTGCTGTCTAAGCGCTACACACAACCTCTGATCCTTCAGAGACATAGAGGTCAAAAAGAGAGAGAAGAAGAGATCTGCTCCAGTGGAGAGCGCTTCCAGCAGGTCCTCAGCTCCAGGAGCAGTGATGACTCAGTCCATCTGAACTCTCTGTTTGATCCAGATAGTCATGGGATCAGTCCTAGTGCTGTTATACTGCAGGGGAATTCTGGGAATGGAAAATCCCTCACTGTGCAGAAGATCATGATGGATTGGGCATCTGGTGATCTCTACAAAGAGCGGTTTGATATTGTGTTCCACTTAAAATGTAAAGAAATAAATCGCATACCTGGCAAAAACAGTTTGGCGGAGATCTTGAGTTACAGCTGCAGTTTAACATCAGATCAGATCTCACAGGTACTACAGCATTCACCAGAGAAGGTGCTTTTCATCATCGATGGATTTGATGAGCTGAGACTCACCCAGGACATTTATCACATGTCACCAAACACTGATCCGCTTCAGAAAGCCCCCGCTGAGGTCATTCTTTGTGACCTGCTGAGGGGTCGAATCCTGCCAGAGTCCTTCCTGCTGGTTACCTCCAGATCTACAGCTACAGACACCCTGAGTAAACTGCTCAAAGGACCTCAGCGTTTCTCTGAGATTATGGGATTTTCAGAAAAGGGGGTGGAGGAGTACTTCCAGAAGTTCTTTCAGAATGAGGAACTCTTCAGGAAAGCCTATGAATGTGTGAGAGCAAATGAAACTCTCATCACCGCCTGTTCAATCCCTGTTGTCTGTTGGATCATCTGCACGGTTATGCGAGAGAGATTCAGTGATGGTGCAGATGCGACAAGTGGACTAGAAACCACCACCTCCATCTACGTTGACTTTGTGTCCACTCTACTGGAGCATCACTGCCAGGGTTTGTGTCAGTCTGTCCCGACCCTGCTGAGGAGTCTGGGTCAACTGGCAGAGAGAGGGATGCTGGAACAGCAAGTCCTGTTTGATGAGAAAAGTGTTTATGAAACTATTGCAGACCCTGCTGGCAGTCCATTCCTGTGCAAGATTCTCTTTAAGAGAGGAATCCACCAAGAGACGATGTTCAGTTTCATGCATCTCAGCTTTCAGGAGTTCTTCACTGCTCTGTACTATGTCCTTCTGGATGAAGAAGAGTCCCAGAAAAAACTTACAGAGCTACTTTCCTTTAAAGAATTCCCACTGATTCATCCTCCACGTTTAGCAGCTGTGGTGCAATTTGCATTTGGTCTGTTGAATAAGGATGTGAGATGCATACTAAAAAAACATGGTCTGCTTGTTTGTCCAAAAACACAGGCCCTTCTGAAAGAATGGATTTTGGAAGTGCTTCAACGTTATATGTATTCAAGCATAGTACTTTTTTTCCTTCACTGTCTCTATGAGCTTCATGAAGAGGACTTTGTGAAAGAAGCTATGGAAGCCTGGAAGAGAATTGATGCATATAGTGCAGTCCTAAGAAGAACAGATTGCTGGGCCCTGCTGTACTGCTCGCAGTGCTGTCAGAGCATTGAAGAACTGCGTCTTGAGGATTGCAGAATAACATCAGAAAAGTTGTTTATGATTCTGCCTGTTCTCCACAAGGTTAAGAAAGGAAGGTAAGTGCTTTGTTCCAAAGCACTCTGTGGATCTAATTAATATCTATCTAATTCATTTTTTTTTAAATATATATTCATACAATTACTGGTTGGTTAACTTTCATTTCTTGCTTGTGGATTTATTATTATATAATTTAAATGTATCTGTATACAGTTACATATTTTATAGAATTTAAAAATGTCATTACGTTTCTATTGTTAGTTATGTATGCAATAACTTGATTATTTAGTCTGTACATTCATCTTCTGGATATGATTTTGAAGCATTCTTGTAGAAGTTTCATCAGACTCTGAACTTGTTGAAGTGATGTGTGCTCTCACAAGAGGACAGACCCTGAGCTCACACTGGTAATGTCTCAAAATACATTTTATACATTTAATGTATTTTGTACACATGAGCTATCATAGTTCAGTGTGCTTTTGTTTTATGTTTAGTTCATAAATATTTTTTCTGTCCTTTGATTTGCAGCACTGAATTCTGCCTCAGCTTTACAAAATTTGGGAATTGTTCTGTCGATCTGTTATTTCAAGAAGAGCTATTCAGGTGAAGAAAAAGTGAACTCTTTTTTTTTCTGTTCATCAAAATATCTGTTTCCCATGATAACCAGAAAAAGTTATGTAATGATTATATTTTGGATAACTAGTTATATCATCACCTTGTTCAATAACCATAATGGCTTAATAGATCTACCAGTACACGTGTACGTCAAGTCAGCTTTATTTATACAGCGCTTTATACAATACAGATGGAGAATCTAAGAATGGACTTGTTGGTTTACAGACACAACAACAACATTGATATACCAATTTTTTTTGTATAGTATCAACACAAGATCTCCATGGTGGAAAGAACCAGCAGCATCTTTGCAATCATTCAGTCTCACCTTTCCACGCGCAGGTCTAATTGACATTGACTCGGCCAGACTCTTTCAGATAACTCACCAAGGAGATTCAGATGCATTAATGTCTGTTCTCTGTTCTTTCTCTAAACTGAAAAAGATTGAAATGAAAATGGACTGTCTAAGTGAGATGTGGTCTGTTTGGACCCTCCAAATCATCCAGAACTGCTCCAGTCTAACAGAACTTGAGTAAGAAAAAGATATGAAATCACCTTCTGTCTTGTTCCTATATGAATTTATCTGTTGTTAGGAACTGTGCATCCCATATTTAAAGGGATAGTCCATCCAGAAATGAAAATCTCATTTATTTTACTCACCCTCATGTTGTGCCAAACCTGTATGAGGAACACAACATAAGTTATTGTAAAAAACTAAAGATTGGTGGTGTCCCAAACAGTTTCAGATCCCACTGACTTCTATTGTATGGACAAAAAAGGAATTCAATGGGAATGGAACCGTTTTCTTACGTCTATCTTTGTGTTCTGCAGAAGAAAGTCAGTCATACAGGTTTTGAATGACATGGCCCTCATCCAAATAAATTATGGAATTGTTCAATGTGTGAAAAACAAAGTATAAAGATATAATTATCAGTCCCTAAAATCTACATCAGTTTAACTGTATAATGTTATCTACATATAGGGTAAAGGCTGACTTTTTACTGGAGGAAATAAATTATGGAATTGTTCAAATGAATGTGTGAAAAACAAAGTATAAAGATATAATTATCAGTCCCTAAAATCTACATCAGTTTAACTGTATAATGTTATCTACATCTAGGGTAAAGGCTGACTTTTTACTGGAGGAAGGAATCAAGATCTTGCAGAGGTCACGCACAAGACCAGCCTGTATTACGACATTTCAGGGGTTTGTATTGGTTTATCATCATACATTTTGCATCAGTAAATGTCTTTACATGCAATTTCATGGAGACTAGAACTTTAAGCTTTAAAAAGGACACAAAAACACCATAAAAGTATGACTTATGCAGCATATTCCATGTCTTCTGAAGTCACATAATACCTTTTTGTGAGGAACAAACCAAAAGTTTGAGATTTGTTATTCGTAAATGTATTTTTCTTTACATCCTCACTAGATCTCCTAGTTCATTAGCAGTCAATAACCACTTAAGTTTTGGTCTGTTTCTCACACATTCATTGTTATAACAGTAATTATACTTTATTAAAAGCAAATGTCAGGTTTGTTAAAGACTCTGTAGTGATGCTGTACTTTGTGCTTTCTGTTGAAGGTTCATATGCAATAAACAGTCTCAAAAATGCTCAGGTTATTATGACTGTGGACGTAGCTGCAACCAGGAGGTGAAGATTCATCTGAATTCCCAGGGCTTTTCTATGGAGACTTTGCGAAAGTAAGTTAGGACTAAGATTAACACTAAGAATGCATCAGTAATAATGAGAACTGTAATATGACACCAGCCAGTGACAGATTATTTTTATGATTTATACAATTCCATTTTGAATATTGTATATTACAGTGCCTTGCAGAAGTATTCATACCCACTGCATTTTTTCACATTTTGACATGTTACAGCCGCAAACAAAAATGTATTGGGATTTTATGTGATAGACCAACACAAAGTGGCACATAATTGTGAAGTGGAAGGAAAATGATAAATGGTGTCCAAAATCTTTTACAAATAAATATCTGAAAAGTGTGGCGTGCATTTGTATTCAGCCACTTTTACTCTGATACCCCTAACTAAAATCCAGTGGAACTAATTGCCTTCAGAAGTCACCTAATTAGTAAATAGAGTCCACCTATGTGTAATTTAATCTTAGTATAAATACAGCTGTTCTGTGAAGCCCTCAGAGGTTTGTTAGAGAACATTATTGAACAAACACCATCATGAAGACCAAAGAACACACCAGACAGGTCAGGGATAAAGTTATGGAGAAGTTTAAAGCAGTGTTAGGTTATAAATCAATATCCCAAGCCTTGAACATCACGGAGCACTGTACAATCCATCATCCGAAAATGGAAAGAGTATGGCACAACTGCAAACCTACCAAGACATGGCCGTCCACCTAAGCTGACAGGCCGGGCAAGCAGAGCATTAATCAGAGAAGCAGTCAAGAGGCCCATGATAACTCTGGAGGAGCTGCAGAGATCCACAGCTCAGGTGGAAGAATCTGTCCACAGGACAACTATTAGTCGTGCACTCCACAAATCTGGCCTTTATGGAAGAGTGGCAAGAAGAAAGCCATAAGAAGTCCAGTTTGCGACAAGCCATGTGGGTGACACAGCAAACATGTGAAAGAAGGTGCTCTGGTCAGATGAGACCAAAATTGTACTTTTTGGCCTAAATGCAAAACGCTATGTGGGGAGGAAACTTAACACTGCACATCACCCTGAACACACCATCCCCACCATGAAACATGGTAGTGGCAGCATCATGTTGTGGTGATGCTTTCTTCAGCAGGGACAGGGAAGCTGGTCAGAGTTGATGGGAAGATGGATGGAGCCAAACACAGGGCAATCTTAGATGAAAACCTGTTAGAGTCTGCAAAAGACTTGAGACTGGAGGGGAGGTAGAGCCCTGCATTTCAGCCCGAGCCCGACGGGCCCCGACTTTTTTACGCCCTAGGGCCGGTCTTCGGGTCAATTTTCACGGCCTACCTCACATGCAGGCCGGGCTTCGGGCCTGTTTTAGGCTTCTCCTTCGTTTTATATTTTAGACTTTCATTAATTAAAATAAACTATGAGATGTGCTGCGCTGGTGGAAACAACACGAGTCCATGCTACCGCGACTCTCGAGACTGGCTTGCACAGTGTTTAGAGTCCGCGGCCGCGCCAGCAGCAGCAGTGAGCGTTCCTTCAGCGCAGCTGCAAGAGTTAGCCCTTTTTACAACTGATTTATATCCGATCACTCAAGCAAACCAATTCAGAAGGTGATCTGGGACCCATTTCAGACGAAACTGGACAAGTGTAAATGCATCTGGTTGTTTAAATCACATATGTAAATTTTACTCTTGGCAAATTGTTAAAAAATAAACGTGTGAGAGCGTGTTATATATGACATGTTGTAGTCCGATATGACGGCCCTACTGCAACACGCATCGCCGCAAATGAGTAGTAAAGCAAGCCAACACGCAAACGGCCGCAAGTGAAACTGAAAATAGGCTAAGTCTTAGATGCTCAAAAACACAATCATCTTCATTAAAACTGAGACTAAATGACCTTACCAGTGCTTAGGTCGCTCTTTCTCCTATTGCGGTCTTTGATTTTGAAATTGATGATCAATAAAATGCAGCTCATATCGGTTGATTTTGTTGACGTGAACTCGCGGGGATTGAAGATCAGATTTATGTTCATTTTGCGGAGAGGTGTAAGACAATCTGCATGTTTTTTTAATTTTTATTTTGTTTATTTGTTAGATTTGTATAGCCCGTTTCGTTTGCGAGCGCCATTGCGAGCAGCAGCAGCCTGCCTCAGCTTGTCAGAAATGCTTTTTTACTGTGGTGGTGATAGTAAACGTTTAAACTAACATTGTGATATGCTTGAACTGTTTTATATCTATGGATTTTATTACAGGCAAGACAAGTCAACTGTTGATTTGAGAGGCTAAATTGATCAAATATGTGGTTAACTCTGTTGGCCTCTTAGTCGTCACTTTAAAAAACAAAAACTTTAATTTAACAAACATAAAATGCTCCAAACATTTTTCTAAATTAACTTAATAAAGAGACGAAACGAAATATAATACTGACATTAAAAACAAAACTGAACTATTTTAATAGCTGCAACAGTAGTGTGTAATAGGGAGGATTAAAAAAAACGGGCTCCAGTCGGACTTGGGCCAGGATTTTTGATAAACTGTCGGACACGGACCGGGCTAGGGCCTGAACGTGTCGGGCCAGGGCCGGGCTAGGGCCTAGATTTGAGGCCCGTGCATGGCTCTAGGCGGAGGTTCGCCTTCCAGCAGGACAACGACCCTAAACATACAGCCAGAGCTACAATGGAATGGTTTAGATCAAAGCATATTCGTGTGTTAGAATGGCCCAGTCAAATTCCAGACCTAAATCCAATTGAGAATCTGTGGCTATACTTGAAAATTGCTGTTCACAGATGCTCTCCATCCAATCTGACTGAGCTTGAGCTATTTTGCAAAGAAGAATGGGCAAAAATTTCACTCTCTAGATGTGCAAAGCTGATAGAGACATACCCCAAAAGACTTGCAGCGAAAGGTGGTTCTACAAAGTATTGATTTAGGGGGGCTAAATACAAATGCACGCCACACTTTTCATATATTTATTTGTAAAAAATTCTGGACACCATTTATCATTTTCCTTTTCCTGCCACTTTGTGTTGGTCTATCACATAAAATCCCAATAAAATACATTTTTGTTTGTGGTTGTAATGTGTCAAAATGTGGAAAAGTACAGTGGGTATGAATACTTTTGCAATGTACTGTAAATGTACAAGCTTTCAGTGCAATAGCATGTGATCATAGCGTGCAGTGTGGATCATAGCCTACTCAGCTTTGTACATAGTCATATTTCTACACGTTTTATTGTTTTATCTCTTGTCTCTCTCCATTTCTAAGGTCCTTGTTTTAGGACTAATGGTACAGCTTGATAACTAGGAGAAAACTGCCAAAGCAGCATCTTAACCTATAGGGCTGTGGATGGGAATAAAGACTTCAACCAACTATATCTACAATGCATTTAGGTGTAGTGTTGTAGTTTTATGATGCTGATGCTTAATTGTCTTCATTTAACAGTTCAGAGCTGAATGATAGTATAGTTTATATGTGAAGAAAATATAAACTATAAAACATTTGAGATTTGCCATATAGTATGCATATTTGCTTATACACAAAACAATTTTTTGTATAAATATTGTGTATAAAATGTAAGTAACTTAATAGCCTATTAAATACTTGATATTGAACTACTTGTAGATGTTTTATTTAAAAAGGCAGATGAAACATCAACCACATTATCTGGACCAAAAGAACTAAAATCCACATTTTTGGAAGGATCCGATCAGGTAACATTTTAACTTTTTTATTTATTTATTAGCATTAGAATTGTATAAACAAAGTATATAATGTCATCAAAAGTTTCTTGTTCCGTGTATAAACATAATTACAAACTTCTCTTAAATTTGACTCATGTTACTAGTGTTTCATTGCTGTCTACCTGAAAAAGAAAATTCAGAAGTCACCATATTAAAGATATCATAATTTATTACCTTTTTATTTCTGGTCTATAGAAAGATTAAGCTACTGTCCTAGTATATAGAAAAGGTTAAGATAGCTCCATGAATGATTCCCATGTCCCAAACGCCTTGCAAATTTTAAACTATATGTTAAATAATTGTAGTACATCACTTAGAGACTATTTTGAATAGATCAAATGTTGTGGGTTGTGTTTGCTGGTTAGCCAAATACACTTCTTTGTTTTATTTCAGTTCTAGATTTTTTAATAGGGGTCAGATGAAATACAGGCTAAAGTCTGCAAAATATTTACTTTGTAAAATAATGTTATCCTCATAAAGAATCCTGGGTCATTCTATAATTAGGGGTGCATTTGGAAGTTGACAATGTGAAGTTTTCCCAAAACACAAACAGGACCTTACATAAAACAGGTCAATGCATTTTCTTCCATGTATTATAATGAAGGCTTTGTAAAAGTGCACAGATTTTCATATTTTCAGCTCATATTTGAACAACATATACACCACCGTCCTACACAGACTACGAACACATTTCCTATCATGTATGCCTATGAAAGACTATCGAGCCAATCAGACCCATTTGCTCTGCAGTGAGCAGCCCTCTCAGGTAGCTACAACACCTGTTAAACACACGGAGAGCATCAGCTTTCGTTTCTGCTCTCACAGCCAAAATCATGAGTGCATGTTAGAAATCAGGAATAGTGAGAGAACATGGTGCTTGGTACGTTTTTCATGTTTCATTTCAAATGCCTGATTACAATTTTAATACATTTTTATATGTATTGGACTCAGGCATAGGTCTAGGCCTGTTTAATTCCAGACCTATTTACCCTTAAGAAAAAAGGTAAAACGATTATTATTATTATTATTATTATATATTATAAAATAATTTGTTGCTGGTTTAAAATGAATACACTTTGCCATGATTACATTCACTGCCATTGTTGGTTCTGAACACATCAGTTCAAATGATCTGTATATAAGGACTCGAAAAGACTTCACTTCATGCTGGTGTTGACTGAGCAGTGAACAAATCTGAGTCATTTTGTGAACAGAATAAAATGATTCGAGTCACTGTGATGAACCAAAATCTTCTACACCAAATCGTCTTACTTCTACACAACAAAACAAAGCATGAAAGGAAAAAGGTGTAATGTCCATGGCTTAAACCTATTGTTTTGATTTCGTAGTATTATACAGACTCTCATCGTCTGTCTTCTGACGAAAACACATCAGATCAACCGTTCGAACTGTTTTTCCAAGTAAGTTTTTCGAGTTTTTTTTTTTTTTTGGATTGCTGTATTTAAGGTTGGTCAAGATATTTGTCTAGATGTTTGTTACAAAGTTCTCTTTCTGACATCTGTTCGATATGTAACTTTGGGATATGCCTCTCTGGAAGCACCAGTCTGTCATCTATTTAACCTGGGTAATTCTGACTTTCTTCCCCATAAAAATAAGGCAATATTTCAAAACTTATGAAAACTAAAAAAACTTAAAACTTATTCTGCTGGAAAGAGATGTAACACAAGCTGTTAACACTATGCTTTATACATTTTCATGATAGCTATAAAATATTCTTAAAGTTCTGAAAATTCACAGAATATGATTATAAGTTGGACTAATATTGTTATATAATATTGTTTATTCATTTTCATATTCATGTTTCTATTCTTGCAGAGAATGAATTTCGATGGATGCTTTTGACAGTATGTTAAACTAGGCATTTTCTAATTATTTTTGTATCATAGTTTTAAGTTTAGCATTATTTTATCAGTCAAGACTAAAGAAATTGCGTTAATCTTTCAAGATTTATTTTTATTCTGTAAAGCAAAACAAATTTATGTAAAAAATCTTTCTCTGTTATCTTTCTGTGATCCTTATCTGTGCACAAAGTTTGTATTACTGTAATAAGTGCTCATTTTATTGATGATATTTCAGGCTAAAAGAAACAACATTAATACAAAGTTATGGGGTGCCTAAAATGTTCTCGTCATCTAGAGTTTCGCAGTAACAAGAACATTGTCAGATCTCATGCTGGGCCAAATGTGAGCGCTGCAGCTCAGAGTGGAAGCCATATTACAGCACCTGCACTCACTAACAATACAATAACAGGCAATGTCCACATCATACATAATGCACCTGGTAAGAAAAATGTGTTGTACATTCATAGATGCTTATAATATTGACTAAATTTTCTGATAATGTATTTATTATTTTCATGTGTGTAATCACACACATATGCTAAAATGTGTTCATTGTTGTGTTAGAAAAAGGATGTACCAGATATTTGCTTATATATATATATATATATATATATATATATATATATACACAAACCCAGTGTCCCAAAAAAGTTGACAAATTGTGAATAAAAATATAAAAAAGAATGCAATAATTTACAAATCTCATAAACTTATATTTTATTCACAATAGAATAAAGATAACATATCAAATGTTGAAAGTGAGACATTTTGAAATGTCATGCCAAATATTGGCTCATTTTGGATTTCATGAGAGCTACACATTCCAAAAAAGCTGGGACAGGTAGCAATAAGAGGCCGGAAAAGTTAAATGTACATATAAGGAACAGCTGGAGGACCAATTTGCAACTTATTAGGTCAATTGGCAACATGATTGGGTATAAAAAGAGCCTCTCAGAGTGGCAGTGTCTCTCAGAAGTCAAGATGGGCAGAGGATCACCAATTCCCCCAATGCTGCGGTGAAAAATAGTGGAGCAATATCAGAAAGGAGTTTCTCAGAGAAAAATTGCAAAGAGTTTGAAGTTATCATCATCTACAGTGCATAATATCATCCAAAGATTCAGAGAATCTGGAACAATCTCTGTGCGTAAGGGTCAAGGCCGGAAAACCATACTGGATGCCCGTGATCTTTTGGCCCTTAGACGGCACTGCATCACATACAGGAATGCTACTGTAATGGAAATCACAACATGGGCTCAGGAATACTTCCAGAAAACATTGTCGGTGAACACAATCCACCGTGCCATTCGCCGTTGCCGGCTAAAACTCTATATGTCAAAAAAGAAGCCATATCTAAACATGATCCAGAAGCGCAGGCGTTTTCTCTGGGCCAAGGCTCATTTAAAATGGACTGTGGCAAAGTGGAAAACTGTTCTGTGGTCAGACGAATCAAAATTTGAAGTTCTTTTTGGAAAACTGGGACGCCATGTCATCCGGACTAAAGAGGACAAGGACAACCCAAGTTGTTATCAGCGCTCAGTTCAGAAGCCTGCATCTCTGATGGTATGGGGTTGCATGAGTGCGTGTGGCATGGGCAGCTTACACATCTGGAAAGGCACCATCAATGCTGAAAGGTATATCCAAGTTCTAGAACAACAAATGCTCCCATCCAGACGTCGTCTCTTTCAGGGAAGACCTTGCATTTTCCAACATGACAATGCCAGACCACATACTGCATCAATTACGACATCATGGCTGCGTAGAAGAAGGATCCGGGTAATGAAATGGCCAGCCTGCAGTCCAGATCTTTCACCCATAGAAAACATTTGGCGCATCATAAAGAGGAAGATGCGACAAAGACCTAAGACAGTTGAGCAACTAGAAGCCTGTATTAGACAAGAATGGGACAACATTCCTATTCCTAAACTTGAGCAACTTGTCTCCTCAGTCCCCAGACGTTTGCAGACTCTTATAAAAAGAAGAGGGGATGCCACACAGTGGTAAACATGGCCTTGTCCCAACTTTTTTGAGATGTGTTGATGCCATGAAATTTAAAATCAACTTATTTTTCCCTTAAAATTATACATTTTCTCAGTTTAAACATTTGATATGTCATCTATGTTGTATTCTGAATAAAATATTGAAATTTGAAACTTCCACATCATTGCATTCTGTTTTTATTCACAATTTGCACAGTGTCCCAACTTTTTTGGAATCAGGTTTTTATTTATATTTATATATATATACACTCACCTAAAGGATTATTAGGAACACCATACTAATACTGTGTTTGACCCCCTTTCGCCTTCAGAACTGCCTTAATTCTACGTGGCATTGATTCAACAAGGTGCTGAAAGCATTCTTTAGAAATGTTGGCCCATATTGATAGGATAGCATCTTGCAGTTGATGGAGATTTGTGGGATGCACATCCAGGGCACGAAGCTCCCGTTCCACCACATCCCAAAGATGCTCTATTGGGTTGAGATCTGGTGACTGTGGGGGCCATTTTAGTACAGTGAACTCATTGTCATGTTCAAGAAACCAATTTGAAATGATTCGAGCTTTGTGACATGGTGCATTATCCTGCTGGAAGTAGCCATCAGAGGATGGGTACATGGTGGTCATAAAGGGATGGACATGGTCAGAAACAATGCTCAGGTAGGCCGTGGCATTTAAACGATGCCCAACTGGCACTAAGGGGCCTAAAGTGTGCCAAGAAAACATCCCCCACACCATTACACCACCACCAGCAGCCTGCACAGTGGTAACAAGGCATGATGGATCCATGTTCTCATTCTGTTTACGCCAAATTCTGACTCTACCATCTGAATGTCTCAACAGAAATCGAGACTCATCAGACCAGGCAACATTTTTCCAGTCTTCAACTGTCCAATTTTGGTGAGCTCGTGCAAATTGTAGCCTCTTTTTCCTATTTGTAGTGGAGATGAGTGGTACCCTGTGGGGTCTTCTGCTGTTGTAGCCCATCCGCCTCAAGGTTGTGCGTGTTGTGGCTTCACAAATGCTTTGCTGCATACCTCGGTTGTAACAAGTGGTTATTTCAGTCAAAGTTGCTCTTCTATCAGCTTGAATCAGTCGGCCCATTCTCCTCTGACCTCTAGCATCAACAAGGCATTTTCGCCCACAGGACTGCCGCATACTGGATGTTTTTCCCTTTTCACACCATTCTTTGTAAACTCTAGAAATGGTTGTGCGTGAAAATCCCAGTAACTGAGCAGATTGTGAAATACTCAGACCGGCCCGTCTGGCACCAACAACCATGCCACGCTCAAAATTGCTTAAATCACCTTTCTTTCCCATTCTGACATTCAGTTTGGAGTTCAGGAGATTGTCTTGACCAGGACCACACCCCTAAATGCATTGAAGCAACTGCCATGTGATTGGTTGATTAGATAATTGCATTAATGAGAAATTGAACAGGTGTTCCTAATAATCCTTTAGGTGAGTGTATATATATATATATATAAATATATTAAAGCTGTATATGTTGTTGACAGTTTCTAATTTATCAACATTTAAAGAAAGTTTGTCTAATTTTCTGCAGGTTTCACTGGGTATCGCCCTCCCTCTGAAAAAACACAAACCTCAGGTAACTGATGAATCTGATGCCTTGAATGTTGTACCTTCCACCTTTTAATTTAGCAGCTACTTACAGTCTCCTCTGAAATGTCTTACTTTATTAGGAACAGAATTAGTTTTGAAAGTCACTAACCCTGTTTTACATTGCTTATTTTTTGTGTGCAGCATCAAGGTCAGTGATTTTAAAACAAGACGCAGATCTGCAGTGAGTATCAGTACGTGACCGAGTATAACTCACTGCCTGGTGAACATGTGCTGCTGTCTGAGCGCTACACACAACCTCCGATCCTTCAGAGACATAGAGGTCAAAAAGAGAGAGAAGAAGAGATCTGCTCCAGTGGAGAGTGCTTCCAGCAGGTCCTCAGCTCCAGGAGCAGTGATGACTCAGTCCATCTGAACTCTCTGTTCGACCCAGATAGTCATGGGATCAGTCTTAGTGCTGTTATACTGCAGGGGAATTCTGGGAATGGGAAATCCTTCACTGTGCATAAGATCATGATGGATTGGGCATCTGGTGACCTCTACAAAGGGCGGTTTGATATTGTGTTCCACTTAAAGTGTAAAGAAATAAACAGCAAAATTGGCAAAAACAGTTTGGCGGAGATATGGGGTTACAGCTGCAGTTTATCATCAGATCAGATCTCACAGGTACTACAGCATTCACCAGAGAAGGTGCTTTTCATTATCGATGGATTTGATGAGCTGAGACTCACCCAGGACATTTATCACATGAATGAATGAATGAATGAATGAATGAATGAGGCATTTATATAGTGCTTTCATATGTACTACTGTACACCCAAAGCGCTTTACACTCATGTCAGGGGTCTCTCCTCAACCACCACTAGTGTGCAGCATCCACTTGGATGATGCGACGGCAGCCACAGTACAACGGTGCCAGTGCGCTCACCACACACCAGCGATAGGTGGAGAGGAGAGAGGGTGATAGAGCCAATTCAATGGGTCGAATCCTGCCAGAGTCCTTCCTGCTGGTCACCTCCAGATCTACAGCTACAGACACCCTGAGTAAACTGCTCAAAGGACCTCAGCGTTTCTCTGAGATTATGGGCTTCTCTGAGGAGGGGGTGGAGGAGTACTTTGAGAAGTTCTTTCAGAATGAGGAGCTTTTCAGGAAGGCTTATACACTTGTGAAGTCAAATGAAACCATTTTAACTGCCTGCTCAATCCCTGTTGTCTGCTGGATCATCTGCACAACTATCCAGGAACAATTCAAAATTGGTGCAAATGTAACAAGTGAACTGGAAACGACCACCTCCATCTATGTTGACTTTGTGTTCACTCTACTGGAGCATCACTGCCAGGGTCAGTCCGTCCCGACCCTGCTGAGGAGTCTGGGTCAGCTGGCAGGACTCTAGAACAGCAAGTCCTGTTGGAGGAGAAAACTGTTTGTGAAACAGTTTCAGACCCTGCTGGCAGTCCATTCCTGTGCAAGTTCCTGTTTAAGAGAAGAATAAACCAAGAGACGATGTTCAGTTTCATGCATCTCAGCTTTCAGGAGTTCTTCACTGCTCTTCACTGTACCGAGTCCTTCTAGATGTTGAAGAGTCCAAGATGAAACTTACACAGCTATTTTCCACTCCTGAAGACTGTCCTCCACGTTTTGCAGCTGTTGTGCTTTTTGCATTTGGTCTGTTGAATAAGGATGTGAGACACACACTTAGGAAGAAACATGGTCTGGTTGTTCACCCAAACACACAGGCCCATCTGAAAGAATGGATTTTGGTAGAACTTGAAGATACAAAATTGAGTACAGTTCTTTCTTCACTGTCTCTATGAACTCCATGAAGAGGACTTTGTGAAAAAAGCTTTGGAATCTTTGAATTGTATTAAGCTATATGCTACATCGCTCAGAAGAACAGACTGCTGGGCCCTGCTGTACTGCTCTCAGTGCTGTCAGAGCATTAAAGAACTGATTCTTGTTGATTGTTTTTTAACATCAGAAAAGTTGTCCATGATTCTGCCTGTTCTCCACAAGTTTAAGAGATTATGGTAAGCTGTCCAACTATCTGTCTATCTGTCTGTTCTTATAAAATATTAAATATATAGGCTAAGTCTTACAACTGTCAATATAGCCTAATTAGTCAAAAAAAAAAAAAACATCTCAAAACGTAAATGTTTCACTCAGCCTGTCACAATCTGGTTGTATATAAGCACACGATGAAGATGAATCATAAATAAAGTCTTTAATATATTAGCACAAGGCAAACACAGATGACCGGACAACTCACAAATTAAACAAGGGAACTTATATACAGGGAACAAACAAAGGGAACTACTTAGGCAATAGCTGAACAGAATGATTTTTATTTTAGTTTGTCTCCATGCGAACCATCAGACTCTGATCTTGTTGAACTGATATGCAGTCTTACGAGAGGACAGACCCTGAGCTCACAGAGGTAAGGTCTTTTTAATACCACTGACTCAAAATACAGTTTCTACATTTAAATGTATACCCAAAATACATTCACAATATTTTAACCTTTAACTTTCAACTTTTAGTTCATAGATATTTTTCTTTGCTTTGATTTGCAGTGTTTATGTCGAGCACCGTGTTCCAAATGTTGGGAATTGTTCTGCCCACTCACTTGATCTGTCCATTAGTGAACCGCTATCCGGGTAAAGAAAATTTAACTGTTCATCAAATAGAAAATATATGATATAAAATGGATGATTCCTGCCTGTAGACAAATATAGGCTTTTGCCTGCCAAATATCCCACATTTATCTGGCTTGTTTGTTCTTCACAATCTAAAACATTCAGATAATCATTATGATAGTAATAATAAAGCTAAATCGCCCAACCAAAACAGATCAAACAATAAAACACTTTCAGCTTCAGAAGGTTGGAGAAATAGTCATAGCTAAACAAAAAGACAATATAATTAGGTTGCTTTAACTGATACCAATTCTGTTTTGTTTTTGTATAGTCTTTACATGGATATCTTAAGGCATTGGGATCCTTTGAGATCACTCAGTCTCACCTTTCCACGCTTCGAGCTAATCAACATCGACTGGGCAAGACTTTTTCAAACACTTCATGAAAAGGCTTCAGGTGCATTAATATCTGTTCTTCATTCTTGCTCTAAACTGAAAAAAGTGGAAATGAAAATGGGCTACCTGACTAAGACGTGGTTTGTGTGGAGTCTCCAAGTCATCCAGAACTGCCCCAGTCTAACAGAACTCAAGTAAGAAAAATATCTTAAGTAATCATCTTCTGTCCTTTTTAATCCAAACAACGAAAAAATAGGGGAAAAAAACAAAAAATCCTCCTTTGTTTGCACGAGCGTGAGTTAGAGTAATCAATGAAATAAATCAATTTTCAATGAAATATCTATTCTAATCGTATTTTCTCGCCTATACTTGTGTACTTTGGACTCTTGCGCTCAAGTTGAGCCTTTCTCCTTTAATCATAGGCGTTGGGTGACTCAACAAATCGTCTCGGTTACTAAACGTAACCTTGGTTCCCTTTCAGTCAGTACACTACGAGTTACGTCAGTTACTGACGAAATGGGGGTTTCGCTTAGAAGCCAATCGCCTTTGAGCTCTACAAAACGAGCCAATGGCATGAAAATGCCATGGGTCTGCGGAATTTGCATAACGCAACCCCGCCCCACCGTGTGGGTATAAAGGGCGTTGCGTGGCAATCTCGCATTATGTTTCTGCTTCAGAGCCGAGTGTTACCGCCTGAGCGTTTTTCTCTTCAAGACGAGTGTCTCTCCAGAGTGTTGGTGTTACGGCGCGTTCTAGCGAGTTCCGCATTCCTGTCTGATCTGTGCAGTGATCTAGCACAGCGTGTGTGTTCTCCCTAGGCGCTTCGGCATTCTGCAGAGCAAAGACTACTCTCTAAAAGAGCTGCACGTGGCACGTCTTTTTCAAGATGTCTCGCCTGTGCTCCGTTTCTGGGTGCGGTCGGCTGGTTCCTCCGTTTGACGGGCATGATCGCTGTTTGGCGTGCTTGGGCCTCGTGCACGCCGAGCGCGCGTTCATGGATGAGTCATGTTCCCACTGCGGGAACATGGCCATCGCAGTGTTGCGGTCAAGACTCCATGATCTCCGTGCTGGAGGGAGAGTCCCCTCTACCACACCCCAATCTATTCCCACCACGAGTGAGAATACTTTGGCTGGTGGTCAGGGTGACTTGAGGGTGACGGTGTGGGCCAACCCGACGAATCCTCCTCGGGCCACACCCCCTTCTAGCACACTGCAACCTGTGGTGTTGCCAGATGAGGGCGCAGGTGTTTCCCGTCCTGGGCCCTGCGTTTCATTTGGCGCACCGGCGGAGGATACTATGTCGATCGCCGCATCACAAGGTGGGCTGGATTCCTCCGGAGATGACAATTCGGCTGTGTTGCCTCCTTCGGGAGTCCCAGCATTGCCCGAGTCTGATCCAGAGCTCACAGCCATGCTTTCCCGGGCGGCCGAGGCTCTTGGGCTTGTGTGGAACCCTCCGCCATGTCCCGAGCGCTCTCGGCTAGATGATTGGTATCTGGGGGCGGCCCGTGCCGAAGGCGCCCGTCATCCCCCAGTGCCCTTCTTCCCGGAAGTGCATGAAGAGGTGCTGAAGTCGTGGAAGTCTCCCTTGACTTTTCGCGATCGTTCGGCAGCCACTTCCGCCTTCACTGCCCTTGACGGCAGCGCGGTGAAAGGGTACACTGGGGTTCCCCCTGTTGAGCGCTCTGTTGCGATGCAACTGTGTCCGCAGAGCGCTGCGACATGGCGTGGTGACCCAAAGCACCCGTCCAAGGCCTGTGGGTTTACGTCTACTTTGGTGGCGAAGACCCACAGAGCTGCGGGCCAGGCCGCGTCCGCCCTGCATGCGATGGCCACCCTTCAGGTCTACCAGGCCAGGGTGCTCAGAGACATGCACGAGGGCAATGCTGACCCCGCATTAATGCAGGAGCTGCGGGTGGCCACCGACCTCGCTCTACGAGCGACGAAGGTGACCGCTCGCTCTCTCGGTCAGGTGATGTCCACTTCTGTGGTCCAGGAGCGCCACTTATGGCTCAACCTGGTTGATATGGGAGAATCTGAGCGAACCCGTTTCCTCAATTCTCCCATTTCCCAGGATGGGCTATTCGGCGGGGCGGTCCAGGACTTCGCCCAACAGTTCTCGACCTCTCAGAGACAGACTGAGGTGCATATTCTGCCCCGGTGGCCTGCTGCTGCCTCCACCCAGCCGCCGGCTCAGAGGCCTCAGTCTGCTCCCCGCCGAGGCCGCCCTCCTGCGGCCCTCGTTCCTCCCACTCAGCCCCAGCAGCAGCCTTCACCTGGGCCGAGGCGTGGAGGACGCCGCAGGAAGGCCTGGGATGGGCGGCTCGGAGGTGAACTCGGTTCTTTCTCAGGAGATGGTAGCAGGGCCACTCCTTCCCCCGCTGGAGGGCCGGGGGAGAATCCTTGTAAAGAAAGAACTGACTTTTCACCTCCGAGCCTCAAGAGGGTGCGGCTGGCAGCTTCGCCACTCTCGGCCCCCTCTGTCGCCAGCCCCCTGGCAGACGAGACCCCCGTGGAACGCTGGTCCTTCCCTGGTCTCCTCTGTCAGGACGCGGAATTCGACCCCGCCCACACCCCGGGACGCCAAGCCTCCCATGTCTGGGCCGGTCATTCCGCCTCGCTGCCCCATCGGGGGTACGTCTGTGGTCCGCATGACCCCGCTGGTACAGTTTCTGGAAGCCTGGCTAGTGCTTCCCAATCTGTCCGGCTGGCTCGCTCGCACCATCAGGTTCGGCTATGCGATTCAGTTCGCACGGTCTCCTCCCCGCTTTCGGGGAGTCCGCTATACCATGGTGGGTGGCAATGCCCCTGTCATGCGTGCGGAGGTCGCCACCCTACTGGCGAAGGGTGCGGTCGAGATCGTCCCTCCAGCTGAGATGGAGTCCGGCTTCTACAGCCCTTACTTCATTGTACCCAAGAAAACCGGTGGGTTACGGCCAATCCTGGACCTGCGCATCTTGAACCGAACCCTTCACAGGCTTCCATTCAGGATGTTGACAGCCAAACGCATTTTCGAATGCGTTCGTCCATCGGATTGGTTTGCAGCGATCGACCTGAAGGACACGTACTTTCATGTCTCCATTCTTCCTCGACACAGACCGTTTCTACGGTTTGCCTTCGAGGGGCAGGCATATCAGTACACGGTTCTCCCATTCGGGCTAGCCCTAGCCCTGACTCCATCCCCAGACGGTTCAGCTGATTTGGGAACAGTTTGGCGACGCACAGATAGATCTGTTTGCCTCCCACGACTCTTCCCATTGCCGCTGGTATTATTCCCTGACCGAGGGGACCCTCAGCACGGATGCACTAGCGCACAGCTGGCCGCGGGGCCCACGCAAGTATGCGTTTCCCCCAGTGAGCCTTCTCGCACAGGTTCTGTGCAAGATCAGGGAGGACAGGGAGCAGGTCCTTTTGGTCGCCCCATATTGGCCCGGCCGGACCTGGTTCTCAGAACTCGTACTCCTTGCGATAGCCCCTCCCTGGTCGATCCCTCTGAGGAAGGACCTCCTTACTCAGAGACGGGGCACCGTATGGCACCCACGTCCCGACCTTTGGAACCTACACGTGTGGGACCTGGACGGGACGCGGTAGGTTTGAGTACCCTGCCACCTCAGGTGGCGGCTACCATCATTTCCGCTAGGGCCTTGTCCACGAGACACGCCTATGCGTTGAAGTGGAACCTCTTCGTCACCTGGTGCTCTTCTCGCCGAGAAGACCCCACGGAATGCCCAATCGGGTCTGTGCTTTCCTTCCTCCAAGAAGTGTCTCCCTCCACCCTGAAGGTCTATGTGGCCGCGATTTCGGCCCATCATGACCTGGTGGATTCTAAAACGGTAGGTCAGCACGACCTGGTCAGCAGGTTCCTTAGAGGAGCGAGGAGATTAAATCCTCCTCATCCTCCTCAGATACCCTCTTGGGATCTTGCAGTGGTTTTATTTGCCCTGCAGAAAGCTCCCTTTGAGCCCCTGCAGTCTGTGGAGCTGACGTTCCTTTCATTGAAAGTGGCGCTCTTGATTGCTCTGGCTTCCATCAAGAGGGTAGGGGACCTGCAGGCATTTTCGGTTGACGAAGCGTGCCTGGAATTCGGGCCGGCCAATTCTCACGTGATCCTGAGACCCCGGCCTGGATATGTGCCCAAGGTTCCCACCACTCCCTTCAGGGATCAGGTGGTGAACCTGCAAGCGCTGCCTGTGGAGGAGGCAGACCCAGCCTTGGCACTGCTCTGTCCAGTACGCGCCCTTCGCGCTTACGTAGACCGGACGCAGTGTTTCAGGACCTCAGACCAGCTCTTTGTCTGTTACGGAGGGCAGCAGAAAGGGAAGGCTCTCTCCAAGCAGAGGTTGTCTCACTGGATAGTGGACGCCATTGTCCTGGCATATCAGGTTCAGGGCATGCCATGCCCCCTTGGGGTTAGAGCACACTCCACTAGGAGTGTTGCTTCCTCTTGGGCTTTTTCACGCGGCGCCTCGCTGACAGACATTTGTAGAGCTGCAGGCTGGGCGACACCTAACACATTCGCAAGATTTTATAATCTCCGAGTGGAGCCTGTGTCCGCTCGTGTACTCGCCCCAAGTGGCCAGTAACTGGACAGGCTCAGGTGTCTTCGCTTGCTGCGCCATTCCACTCCACGGACTGGATGTGCGCATTTTCTCTCAGGTGAGCTTCCCAGTAAGCCCTGAGCTCCTCCAGCACTGCTAATGTCGACACCAGGGTGCATGCCCGCTTGGCCAGCCCTCGTATTCGGCTAGGTGCCTCCGTGTGCATGGTTCCCCCGTTGGGCAACCCCCACATGTGTATTTCCACGGTAAGTCTCTCTGAGCACGTGTCTTCCCTTGGCAAGACACCTTGCCACCCCTGGGGTTGAAAAATTCTCCACCTGCGGCTGGATACCCCAGAGTTCTCCATATGCAGTCCCTACGGGGGTCATATGTGTATTCTTAAGTCCTCCCTTCGGGCAGGCATTGTGTTGCATTTCTCCACGTGGGATATGCTTCCCAGTGTACCTTGGTATCAGCGTTGAGCCTACCCCCTCGTTCGTGCTAAGACTCATGGCAGGGAGCCCTGGTCAGCGCAGGACGCTGGAAGACAGCTGTCGTGGCGAGATTGTATTGGGACCCCCATTTCGTCAGTAACTGACGTAACTCGTAGTGTACTGACTGAAAGGGAACGTCTCGGTTACGTATGTAACCCTCGTTCCCTGAAGGAAGGGAACGGAGACGTTACGTCCCCATGCCACTTCCGCTGTACCGCTGGAACGGCCGGACGCTCATGCCTCGGCTCTTCAGCAGGTAACATAATGCGAGATTGCCACGCAACGCCCTTTACACCCACACGGTGGGGTGGGGTTGCGTTATGCAAATTCCGCAGACCCATGGCATTTTCATGCCATTGGCTCGTTTTGTAGAGCTCAAAGGCGATTGGTTTCTAAGCGAAACCCCCATTTCGTCAGTAACTGACGTAACATCTCCGTTCCCTTCCTTCAGGGAACGAGGGTTACATACGTAACCGAGACGTTCCCTGAGAGAAGGGAACGAGTATTGCGTAAGTTAGCTTACGCTATGGGAAAAATAGCCTTTTCTCGAGAATATTGAAGCCAAAATTATCCTTATAATTTTATATATGTAAAACGCAGTGCAGCTGCACAGCAGACCCCAGCAGAGCTTACTAGCGCGCTGATTGGCTGTGCTGCGGCAACTGCACGAACCTATGGCGAGTCCGATCAGGTTTATAACCAATCAGGTCGCTTAGCGCCCTAGCGCATCAGAGCCCGCCAAAATGGGTGTGGCCTTGGCTATAAAAGCCCCCCTTACGCCATAGGATTCAGGTTAAATCGACTGAAGCGATCGCCTGATCTAAGCACAATAGCACGGCAGGTTACACAATACTTGTTCCCTTCTCTCAGGGAACCGAGGTTACGTTTAGTAACCGAGACGTTCCCTTTCGAGAGTACTCTTGTATTGCGCAAGTTAGCTTACGCTATGGGAACCCAATTTAAAACGCTGTGTGTGCTTATAAACTTCGCCCTATACTATGGCCCATAGAAGAGTAAAAGTTATGAGTCCCAAAAAGAGGCCAACGAATGGTGAGCCTCATGTAAGGGTATATAGCAGTAAATTAATTCCTGTGTCATCTAATTTAGATAGAACTAGAACGGACAGCGTCATGTGTTGTGCATTTGTCTATATGGAAAGGACCCTAGCTTGCAAACGGGAACCTCCAAGTTATAAAATTTAATAAATGTGGACGGAGAGGCCCAGCCTGCCGCCGCACAGATATCTTCCAGTGGTATTCCACTGGACCAAGGCCACGACGAGGCCATGCCTCTAGTGGAATGAGCTCTGACGCCTATGGGGCAGTAGAGACTTCTTGACTTGTAAGCCAGCGAGATAGCATCTACTATCCATCGCGTCAATCTTTGCTTCGTGATCGCGCACCCTCTGGTGCGACCGCCAAAGCATACGAAGAGCTGTTCCAACTGCCTAGATGCAGCAGAACGCCCTATATAAACTCTAAGAGCCTTGACGGGACAGAGTAGATTTGCATCTCTTTCGTCCTTAGACAAGGGAAGAGCTGATAGCGAAATGATCTGTGCTCTGAACGGAGTGGAGACTTTGAAGACAACTCTGGAGTCGTTAGGCCCAAATTCAAGATAGGAAGCTCTCACCGAGAGTGCATGTAAATCGCCAACTCGCTTGACTGAAGCTAGTGCAAGCAAGAGAGCAGTTTTGAGCGAAAGGTGCATCAGGCTTATAGACTGAAGTGGCTCAAATGGGGCACCTTTCATGGCCTCTAGGACCGTGGAAAGGTCCCAAATAGGAACCGATGGGGTTCGAGGCGGGTTCAGCCTCCTAGCTCCTCTGAGGAAGCTCATGATTAGGTTGCTTCTCCCCAGTGACTGTCCGGCCACATGAGCGTGGAACGCTGCTGTGGCCGCCACATATACTTTGAGCGTGGAAGGGGAGAGATCCGCGTCCAAAAGCTCTTGAAGAAAGGAGAGCACTTCTGTCACTCCACATGAGTGTGGGTCCAGGTTCCGCGCTGTATACCAGCTTGAGAACACTGACCATTTTAGAGTGTAAAGCCGCCTAGTTGAAGACGCTCCCGCTTCAGAAATAGTATTAAGCACCCCTTTTGGGAGGTTCCCGGGTACCCATTGATGGGCCATACATGAAGGGTCCACAAGTCGGGGATGCCAGATCGTCCTCTTCGCCTGCGTGAGGAGGTCTCTCCTCAGCAGTATCGGCCATGGGGCTGTTTCTAGCAGCTGAGATATCTCAGAGGACCATAGTTGGTTCTTCTGCACACTTGCTCTCTCTGATCTGTTTGATGACCTGAGGTAACATCGCGACCAGAGGGAATGCATACAGCGGGCGGCTGGGCCAGTCGTGGGCCAGCGCATCCCTGCTCTTGGAGAAAAATGTTGGCAAAGAGATCGACCTCTGCCTTGCCGAAGACGCTCCAAATTAACTGAACCATTTGTGGGTGAAGAGACCAGTCCCCTGGGGGAATTTTGTCTCTGGATAGCATATCCGGGCCCTGGTTCAGAATGCCTTGCACATGCGCTGCCCTTAGCGAGTGGAGGTTGTGCTGAGTCCATAAAAGGAGGCCATGGTGTGCAGGTTGCTTGACCTGAGTCCTCCCTGGCGATTTATATAGGATACCACTGACATGTTGTCTGTTCGGACTAGAACGTGGTGACCCTTTATGTATGGGAGGAAAGCTTTTAGCGACAGATCAACCGCTCTCACCTCTAGACAGTTTATGTGCAGCCGCCTCTCCGAGCTTGACCAAAGGACAGAGATGGGCCTGCCTTCGTGCAGGGCACCCCAACCTAGGTTGGATGCATCTGTCGAGATTACTTTCCACTTCGAGACCGTGCCCATATTCACACCAGACTGGTACCAGTCGGCTGCTTTCCAAGGAGCCAGGGCTTTGATACAGCCGTGGTTCACTTTGATGCGTAAGTGGCCTGACCGCCACGCGTGAGCCGGGGTGCAGGGTTTTAACCAGCGCTGGAGGGGACGCATATATAGTAGGCCCAATTTGAGTACTGCTGATGCCATTAGGCCTAACATCCTCTGAAAACGTTTGAGAGGAGTGTAAGTGCCAGCTTTGAACGATGCCGCTAGGCACTGGATGGCGAGCGCGCGCTGTGACGTAAGCCACGCTCTCATCTGTATCGAGTCCTTGACTGTCCCCAGAAAAGAAATATTCTGGCTGGGAGACAGCGCGCTCTTGGCAGTGTTGATCCTGAGACCCAGACATTCTAGATGGCTGAGGAGCCAGGACCTGTGAGTTATTAACTGCGCCTCTGATTGGGCTATAACCAGCCAATCGTCGAGGTAGTTCAGTACTCGCACTCCCCGTAGTCTCAGGGGAGCGAGGGCCGCATCCATGCACTTCGTAAATGTACGGGGTGCTAGGGATAGACCGAATGGTAGGACTTTGTATTGATAAGCCTGCCCCTCGAAGGCGAATCTCAAGAATGGCCTGTGGTGGGGTGCTATCTGAATGTGAAAGTAAGCATCTTTCAGATCCACTGAGAAAAACCAATCCCCTGGCGGAATTTGCGCGAGGATTTTTTTCGTTGTCAGCATTCTGAACGAGCGCTTCATAAGTAATTTGTTCAGGTCTGAGATCTAGGATGGGTCTGAGGCTGCCATCCTTCTTTGGAACGAGGAAGTAGCGACTGTAAAAGCCTGACTCGCTTATTGCTAAGGGGACAGTTTCTACAGACCCTTTTGCTAACAGTTTCAACACTTCGGTACGAAGCACGTGACTCACGTCGCTCTTCACCGATGTCTCGACCACACTGTGAATGCGCGGGGGTCTGCGAACAAACTGTAGCGAGTAACCTCGTTTTATTTTGTTCAACACCCACTCTGATATACCTGGGATGGCCTCCCAGGCCTCGGCCCGCATAGCAAGGGGTTGAATTAAGTCTGAACAGAGGAAAAACTCTTTTGTGATTTATTAGGGTCGCCGTTAAAGACTGCATTTGTGTGCAGGCGTGCGTGCTTTATAACAGGCTCGTTGACTGCAATGTTGATCGCCTGGGCGGTGATTTTCGTCGCACACAGGGCTATGAAGAGCCGAAGCAGCCTGGCCGGCGGAGGCAGCGAGAGTTGACGTAGTGCAGCAGGGCTGGATGGGTGCGTCGCTTTTGGCTGCCATACTCTAGCGGAGGGCTGGCAAAGATGTGCTGCGACCGCTTCCTCAAGAGGGGGAAGACTCTCGTAACCTTTCTTGAACAGAAGGTGCGGGGTCAGCTATGGAGCCCGACCATTCCTCACTTCAGGATGCAGCGAGCGAAAGGCTGTCATCCTCGTCCTCCTCCGCCTCTGGTCCGCCGAAGGAAATAGGACCGGCCGCTAACTGAGAGGGGCATTGGTCATCCTGAGGCATTGGATTCTGAGAGTGAGACACGCGGGGAGTGCTCCGGCGTGGGCTCGCACATCTGCTCTGGCATTCTCTGTCCGTGGCGCTTCTTTCTGCGCGGCCAGAGCGAGAGAAGAGGGAAAGTGGAGGGAACGGCGTCCTCATTGAAGCTGGCGAGTCGAGCCCGCAGGGTTCGACTCAGGCAGCCGCCCTTAGAGAGTGCAGCTTCAGTGTGGTCACGGCCTAAGCACGCGGTGCAAAGGATGTGACAATCCCCGCCGAAGAGAGGGCCTCTGCACAAGGCACAGGATACACAAGGCATTTGAAACAACGCCTCAGCTCTTTTGAGTGTGTGTGTTGCAGCGGCGAACACACACACACAGCTTGTAAAGGATATAGCGCACCGGATGGTGGAGCAGAACAGCGGGCTGAAGGCAGTGTGCAGTGAAGACAGGAACCGGCGTCCTCAGGACTGCAAGGCAGGTGGCTCGTTCTGCTGAAGGCCTTTTCGACGGTGGCAATTTCTCAATCCGGAGGTCAGCGAAGGTAAGTGAGCTGAAGGAGATTAAATCTGAATCCTATGGCGTAAGAGGGGCTTTTATAGCCAAGGTCACGACCATTTTGGCGGGTTCTGGCGCGCTAGGGCGTGAAGTAACCTGATTGGTCTCAGCCGCCTTGCCATAGGTTCGTGCAGTTGCCACAGCACAGCCAATCAACGCGCTAGTAAGCTCTGCTGGGGTCTGCTGTGCAGCTGCACTGCGTTTTACATAAATTATATAAAATTATAAGGATAATTTTGGCTTCAATATTCTTGAGAAAAGGAGTTTTTCCCATAGCGTAAGCTAACCAGGAAGCGCATTACAGGCTTTGCGAGGTGTCAATCATAGCACCCATGGTTTTCGTTGGATAAATCCAGTCAATGCTTAGCCAATACCTTGCCAGCAACAAAATTTCAAGTGTCTAGTTTAAAATAAGACCAGATTTATGAATATAGACCATATGGTTTAAGAGCTGCAGACATTTTTATTTGGGTATGTCGTTTTCAGAAAATTCTCAAAAATAGGGGCGCAAGTAACAGGAGAAAATAAGATCAACAGGAAATGGCACCCACCTCTTTACTAATCCCGTCACAAAGCATTAAAGGGATAGTTCACCCAAAAATGAAAATTCTCTCATTTACTCATCCTCATGTTGTTCTAAACCTGTATGACTTTCTTCTGTTGAACTAAAAAGAAGATATTTTAAAGAATGTTGGTGAACAGACAGCTGACGGTAACCATTGACTTCCATAATAGGACAAAATAATGTGGCTAATGTAATTGTAAATGTAAATAAGATGTAGATGTAGATAATCTTACATGTAGATGTAAATAATAATCTAAATATGGCTGCACGCTTGTTTCTCTGGCGTATAAGGTCTAAAGTCTGCCCCAAAATTTAAATTCTTCATTTACTCCCCCACATTGAGGTTGTTTTAAAGAATGGTGGTGTACCAAACAGTTTCGGATTTCACTGACTTCCATTGTATGGGCATAAAATACAATGTAAATCAATGGGAACAAAACTGTTTTCTGACCAACCTTATTCAAATTATCTTGTGTGTTCTGCAGAAGAAAGTCAATCTTACAGGTTTGGAATGACATGACAATGACAGAATTTGAATTTTTAAATTTCAGTGAGATTGAAAGTGAGATTATGCACTGATCACACACAGTCACAGTGGGGTATTGAAAACCTTATATACACAAAACTGTTTAGTTAACAAAAGCTAGATCAAAAGAACTATTGTAATTTTATTTTGCAATGCTCTTGCTAGATAACCTCACAAAGCAAATATCCTACCTGTAGTCAATAGCCCTCATCCATTTAAATCGTTATGAAATTGTTAAAATGAATGTGTGAAAAGCAAAGTATAAAGTATGTAATTATCAGTCCCTAAAATCTAAATAATTTTATCTGTATAATGTGTACCACATCTAGGGTAAATGCTGACTTTTTACTGGAGGAAGGAATCGAGATCTTGAAGAGGTCATGCACAAGACTGTATTATGACATTTCAGGGGTTTGTATTGGTTTATATATTGTATTGGTTGTATTTTATTGGTCAGTACATGTCTTTTCCATGCAATTACATAGAGACTAGAGCTTTCACCGATAGCAAGCAGTCATTGAAACAACGATTGACGTGTTTGAGTGATGTGTCAACTCAAAATTGCAATGAATTAACGTTAAAGGGATAGTTCACCCCGAAATGAAAATTTACTTACTCTCAAGTTGTTCCAAACCTGTATGAATTTCTTTCTTATGTTGAACACAAAAGAAGATAGAGTGAAGAATGTTGGTAACCGTCAACTGTCTGGTTACCAACATTCTTCACTCTATCTTCTTTTTTTTGTGTGGTTTGGGAAACACCCACTAGTGTTCTGCAGAGATACACACCTGCATGATCTTGTGCACATCAACTACAAATCACTGTTAGTTCAATGTCACTGTCTCCACTCATGTATGCTGTCGACTTTCATCAAAATTTCAATGCCGCTCCAACACACTTTAAACATTGAAATTTCAATCTCAACCAAAATGATGGTGACATTATATCAATGTCACCATGCTATCTGGGTTCAAGCTTTAAAAAGGACACAAAACACCATAAAAGTATGACTTGTGCAGCATATTCAATGTCAAATACCTTTTTGTGAGGAACAAACCAAAACATTTTGAACATTTTTTACATCCTCCCTAGATCTCCTAGTTCATTAGCAGTCAATAACCACTTACATTTTGGTCTGTTTCTCACACAAATCATTGTTATAACAGCAGTTATACTCTATTAAAAGCAAATGTCAGGTTTGTTAAAGACTCTGTAGTGATGCTGTGCTTTGTGCTTTCTGATGAAGGTCCATGTGCAATAAACAGTTTGGAAAATGCACACGTTACTGTTATCTTAGCTGCAACCAGGAGGTGAAGATTCATCTGAATTCCCAGGGCTTTTCTATGGAGACTTTGCAAACATAAGTATATAAGTTTAACACTAAGAAGGCATCAGTAATAATGAGAACTGTAATATGACATCAGCCAGTGACACAAAAGATTTTTAATGATTTATACAATTTTATTTTAATATTGTTTATTAAATGTACAAGCTTTCGGTGCAATGGCATATGATCATAGTGTGCAATGTGGATCCTAACCTTTCAGCTTTGTACATATTTTTACATGATTTATCATGTGTTTTATCTCTTGTCTCTCCATTTCTAAGGCCCTTGTTTTGGGACTAATGGTACAGCTTGATAACTAGGAGAAACTGCAAAAGCAGCATATTTACCTAGAGCTGTGAATGGGAATAAAGACATCAACCAAGTATATCTAAAATCATTTAGGTGCGTGTAATAGTAATAGTTATGTGTCAGTTTATTTGTATAGCGCGTTTCACAATACATATTGCTTCAAAGCAGCTTTACAGAGTTTTATGATGTTGATGCTTAATTGACTGCATTTAACATTAATGTATTTAACATTTAACAGTTTAGAGCTGAATGATAGTATAGTTTATATGTGAAGAAAATATAACCTATCAAGCATTTGAGATTTACTTTATAGTATATGGTGTGACCATGTGAGAATATTGTATGTATGCATGCAGAAAAATTTTTTTATATAGTATATGGGGTTTTAATTTATGCGGTGACGTGGAGAATTATGAATCTGTAAGGTTTTGTACAATTTATAATAATTTGGTGTCTGACAAGCCTATTTACTATTTGATTATGTTTAGTACTGCCACAGATACATGACAGGGTTTAAGATTTGGCCATATCGTTTATACCCCTAGTTTAACAAAAGGCATTATACAAAATATCTTTAGTCGCCTAGTGTGCAAACCAAAGGTGACTGTGGGAATGAAAAACTCCTTGGGAAAAAAAACCTTGGGAGAAACCAGGCTACACCAGGGAGCCAGTTCTTCTCTGGCTGTACGTTCAAAATATAGTGTCAGTAATTAAGTAGATAAGATACTACATAGATTCAACTGTAAATCTTAAGTTACAGAGACAGCGTGTGATAGTTCACAGGAGGAAGTATTGAAAGTAGAATGAACTTTAAGTGTTCAATTTTAACTGTTAGTTACTCTGTAAATATTTTTTTCATGTTTTATTTCAAATGTCTTATTACAATTTTAATATAGGCCTATTTTATGCGTCTGTTAGACTCAGGCAAAGACCTGTTTGATTCAAGACCTTACTCTTAAGAAAAAAGATAAAGCTAGCTTTAATGGTGTAAAAGAAATTATTACTGGCTTGAAATGAATAAACTTTGTCTTGATCACATTCACTGCCTTTAATGATGCTCCTGTGTTTTGGTTCTAAACAACTATAATATATATATATATATATATATATATATATATATATATATATATATATATATATATATATATATAAGAACAAACGAGTCTTTCTGTGAACAGAATAAAACGATTCAAGTCACTGGGATGAATCAAAATCCATTTGACTTTGCTTCTACGCGGCAAAACAAAGCATTAAAAGGAAAAGGTATTATGCATGTTTTAAACCTATTGTTTTGATTCAGTAGTAGTAATTAGTAGTAATCAACAGTTCGAACAGTTTTTCCGAATATGATTTTGCATTGGCTGCGTTCAGCCCCGACAAAACGTTGCAAAACGTTTTTAAACGGAAACATCTTGGTTACTCACGTAACCTCGGGTTCCCTGAGAATAATGGGAACAAGTATTGTGTCGCTAGACGATATTGAAGCCTTATTTATAAAACGCAATGCAGCTGCACAGCCAACATTATGCAAGCTATAAGCGTGCTGGTTGGCTGGGCTGCGGGAACTGCACGAACCTATGGCGAGGCGGCATATCTGCACGAACCAATCAGGGAGCATCCCGCCGCCCGCGAGCTAGGCCCACCAAAATGGGCGGAGCTACTGGCTATAAAAGCAGCTCACTTTCGCCATAGAAATCAGGTTAATTCAACTGAAGTGAAAATACCTATGACGCTTAATAGCACGGCCGTCTACGCAATACTCGTTCCCATTATTCTCAGGGAACCGAGGTTACGTGATTAACCTCAGGGTTACATGAGTTCCCTTTCGAAAATGGGCCATTTGTGGGCCAGCGCATCCCTGCTCTTTGAAAAGAATATTGGGCAGTGAGAGTTGTCTTCTGAGGCGAAGAGGTCCACCTCTGCCATCCCGAAAACGCTCCAGATTAACTGAACCATTTAAGGGTGGAGAGACCATTCCCCGGGGGGAATGTTGTGTCGAGACAGCATGTCTGCTCCCTGGTTCAATTTGCCCGGTACATGCGCTGCTCTCAGCGAGCGCAGGTTGGCTTGTGCCCACAGAAGGAGGCACTTGGCCATGGTATAGAGGTTGCCCGACCTGAGTCCACCCTGGAGGTTTATGTAGGACATCACTGCCATGTTGTCCGTCCGGACTAAGACGTGATGTCCTGCCAGGTACAGGAGGAAGGTTTCTAGGGCTAAGGAGACTGCTTTCATCTCGAGGCAGTTGATATGAAGGTTGGCTTACCCTCGTACAGAACTCCCAAACCTAGGTTGGAGGCATCTGTTGAAATGACCTTCCTCCTCGAGACTAGACCCATGCTCACACCAGCTTGGTACCAGCTGGTGACTTTCCAAGGGGCCAGGGCTTAGATACAGCCGTGGTTTACCCTGATACAAAGGCAGCCAGATAGCCAAGCATGAGCCAGGACTCAGCGGTTTAGCCAACATTGCGAGGGCACATGCGCAGTAGGCCTAACCTGAGTACCATCGATGCCAAAGCCATAAGGCCCAGTGCCCTTTGAAAAGTTCTGAGGGGGAGGTAGGATCCCGCTCTGAACGACGCAGCTATGCGTTGGATGGTGAGAGCGCGTTCTGGCGCAAGCCAGGCTCTCATTTGGGTAGAGTCGAAGACTGTTCCCAGGAACGTAATTCGCTGGCTGGGGGACAGTACACTCTTGGATAAGTTGATCCTGAGCCCAAGGCATTCCAGATGGCTGAGGAGCCAGGATCTGTGAGTTAGTAACTCGGCCTCTGACTGGGCCAGAATGAGCCAGCCGTTGAGGTAGTTCATAGTGCACATTCCCCGGGAGGAGAGAGCCGCATCCATGCATTTTGTAAATGTACGAGGTGCCAGTGACAGGCCGCATGGCAGGACTGTGCACTGATAAGCCACCCCCTCGAACGCGAATCTCAAGAACGGTCTGTGATGGGGGGCTATCTGGATGTGAAAGTATGCATCTTTCAGATCCACTGATAAAAACCAATCCCCTGGGCAAATTTGTGAGAGGATTTGTTTGGCTGTTAACATCCTGAATGGCCGTCTCATGAGGGCCTTGTTCAGGTGTCTGAGATCCAGTATAGGACAGAGGCCGCTGTCCTTTTTCGGCACGAGGAAGTAGCTCTGAGCAGGAAGCTGAACCGTCTGCTGAACTGCTACTGCAGATTCGCTACGTTCCGCTGCTGTGCTCGATCGGCGGCGAGAAGGGCTTCAGAGCAGGAGAAATCAGCGAAGATGTGAGTCGTCGCAGAAGGAGAATAAATCTGATTTCTATGGCGAAAATGAGCTACTTTTATTGCCAGTAGCTCCGCTCATTTTGGCGGGCCCAGCTCGCGGGCGGTGGGATGCTTCCCGATTGGTTCGTGCAGATATGTCGCCTCGCCATAGGTTCGTGCAGTTCCCGCAGCCCAACCAACCGGCACACTTATAGCTTGCATAATGTTGGCTGTGCAGCTGCACTGCGTTTTAAAAATAAGGCTTCAATATTTCTAGAAAAGGAGTTTTCCCATAAGCGTCTAGCGACTCAAAATGAGGAACTGTTTTCGAAAGAGAAAGGTGGTGCGTTGAACACCCTGTTCTGATGACGCAAGAGTTGAAAACCATGCCCACCGGGGGGTGGGGGGGGGGGCAATCCAACCATCTCCATTGATTTTTGTATTGCGCGAGGCTGCCTCCTTGTCATTTCTGAAAAAAACAAAAAACAGAACAATGTCTAAAAGCTGCTATGTGACAAGGTGTACAGCAAACAAGCTTAAAAAACCCAGAACCAAAATCACAGAAGTTTTTATAAGCTGTTGACCCAAAAAACGTGCGTTTAAGGTCACAAAAGTGGATACAGGCAATTGAGACAGAGCGTGACATGTTATATTACACTGAGAACTACGCTGGAGGGGAATGTAATCAGCGACAGGAAATATAATATATAAAACTGACATTTGGATATTTGACAGTGACAAAATGTTTCCTGCACACGTAGGCATACTGAGTGTCAGGTCCTAAAATTTACCCATTCTTCCTGCTGAAGCTTTGCGTCTTATTGCCTGTATCCACTTTTTTGTCCTTAAAAGCTGGCTTTTACGGTTCAGTAGCTTATAAAAACTTAGTTCCATGGGTTTTTTAGCTTGTTTGCTGTACACCTTGTCACATAGCAGCTTTTAGACATTGTTCTGTTTTTTGTTATAAGTCAGAAATGACAAGGAGGCAGCCTCACGCAATACAAATTCAATGGAGACGGTTGGATTGTTTTCCCCACTGTGTGGGCGTGGCCTAAATGCGCTCTGTCTCTATGGCAGCTGAGAAGGCCATTCTTTGTGTTCTTTTTGAAGAATTCTCGGAGCCTGATGAAATCGTTATAAATACGTGTTCAATACTGCAAAAAACACTGTTACAGTACTGCCCTTGCCGTCCAAAAAAAAAGAGAACACCCCAATCAAGTGAAGGGATTTGTGGAAACTGTGGTTCCTAATTATTGTGATCCAACATTTGCCTCGCATTTCAGGATGAAAAGACAAACATTTCAGGTGAAGGATAATCCACTTCTTACCTCCGAGACTGTGTTATGATCTATGATATTATTTTTATTGTGAAGGCTTATCATTATTGCTGATCACTGTTGTTATGCTATAATATTGTAATATTTACCATTATACAATCAGGGGAGTATAGAAAAGTTTATTAAAGTGTCACTCGACAATACAATAGCAAAATATATAAGTAGGCTATAGTTTTTTTTATGGACCCATTGTGCGAGCTGTCTCTTTAATACCGCATGGTTTATACACGTTGCTGCTGATTGGGCTGACATTTTTGACACACCCACTAAACAAGAGAAAACGTATATCTCAAACCCCGTTGCACACCGTTTCCAGGAAACATGTCGTTCAACCCAGAAACCGCAGCAAAACATTGCGCAACGGTTTGAGCTTGAACGTGCCCCAGATATTACACAGTTCCCTTTCGAATGGTCAGTTATACTGCATCTTGCTAGACGCCATGGGAAATAATCTATTTCTCGAAATACTGAAGCATTTGTAAAATCACGCAGTGCTACTGCCCAGTCAAAACAGTGTTGAGACCTCTCGCACGCTATTGGCTGGCCAGTGGGAACTGCATGAACCAATGGCAGAACAGCGTAACTGAACGAACCAATGGGCACTAAGCCCGCGAAGCTGAGCACAAAAGCCCGCCAAATGGGCGGGGAATCTACCCATAAGGTACGCTTTAATGCCCTAAAACGTCAGATTAATCTCCTTCAGCGACGATCTCGGTCCTCGCTGATAAACTCTCGAAGCTACACCACCTTTGCCGAGAAAAGACGAGTCTGCAGTGGAATAGCGAGCTAGCCAGCCCGGACTTCCTGCGAACGAGTCAGCGGCCTGTTTCAACGCGCTCAATCGCCAGCGATCCCGCGAGCTGTCGCGTTTTTCCCCTGCGCATGTGTGGTACATGCAAAACTCACCTGCATGAAGAAGACGGCCACGATGAGTGCGTGATCTGCCTGGGCAAGGTCCACGCGGACGCTGCTCTCGCCGGGTCCAGCTGCTCTCACTGCAAGAGTATGCCCATCTCCTCTCTTCACTCGCGGATAGCACTCTTTTTAGAGTGCGGCCCCGCCCCTCGCGCTCTCCCGTTCCCTTTCCTGTCTGAACCTCGGCGGATAAAACGGCGGAGCCAGAGGGCTGAGTACACCGAGGCTAGCGAGCTCACGTCGGCCCTGTGCCCACGTGCCTCGTCTTCGCCTCAGAGAGACGTTTCCCCCCTGACGTTCTCTCGGTTGGACCTGCTCCCTCCGCTCGACGCAGAGGGCCTGGTCTCATTCGGCGGCAATGAGGATGACGAGCATTCACACGATGACTCCATGTCTCTCGTCGCTTCGGATGCCGAGGAATGGTCGGGCTCGGTCGACGACCCCACCCCCTCAACATCACAGCAGTGCAGCGACTCAAAGGCTGGTGCGGACACCGAGCTAATCCGTGTCCTCACGAAGGCCGTCAATGAGCTTGGCCTGGACTGGGCCTCCCCTGAAGAGCCTGCACGCAGCCGCCTTGACGAGTGGTATCTGCCAGGGCGCCAGCAGGCCCCTCGACAGAGAGCTGCACCGTTCTTTCCTGAGGTGCACGAGGAGTTAGCGAAGTTATGGCGCGCCATAACTTCCTCCGCTCAAGGAAATGGTAGCCGCGCACCTCTGCCCGCCCTCTGCGATAGGCTGGAAGCCTAAGATCGCCCACCCTTCCAAGCCCTGTCGTACAACGTCAGCCTTGGCGAATAGGGCCTATGCTTCCGCCAGCCAAGCAGGCTCCGCTCTCCACTCCATGGCGGTCCTGCAAGTGTTTAAGGCCAAGCTCCTCCGGACTATGGATGAGACTGGGCCAGATCAAAAGGCTTTCCGTGACCTCCGAAGCGCCACAGACCTGGCCCTTCGCGCCACAAAAGCCACCGCCCAGGCCATAGGCAGGTCCATGGCCAGCCTCGTTGTGCTAGAGTGCCACTTATGGCTAAACCTCACCGAGATCAAGGAGGCCAATAAGACCGCCTTCCTTGACGCTCCAATCGCTCTGAATGGCCTATTCGGCCCCGCGGTGGACGGGTTTGCAGACCGCTTCACCGCGGCTCAGAAAGCGTCCCAGGCAATGCAACGTTTTCTGCCGAAACGAGCCAGCTCTGTTTCCTCGGCTCGCCCGAGAGCCCTGTACCAGCAGCAGCAGCTGCAACAGCGCAGGATGATGCACGCGTCCACGCAGCCCCGCCCACCACAGGATCAGCATCAGTATCAGACAAAGTGCTTCTCGCCTAAGCGTCAGGGACCCCGGTCTAAAATAACGCTGTACCCTGAACACAGGAAGCAGTCCTGACAGGCTGGTCCCCCAAAAGACTCAGAGTTCTCTCCCCACGGCCCATTTTAGTTCCGGGCGGGGAGAAAAATGTTGTTTTGAGTGTTGTGAATGTAAACTGTGAGTCCGCTCTAATGCGCGCTCCCCTGCATTCTGCCGCTGTAATAGCGAGATCAATAAAAACATGAATGTTCAACAAATGAGTTTTCTTTCTCTTCCGCACCACACGGAAGTCGGCTCCCTGCACAGCGCGCCGTCTTCCGACACTATAAAACCCCTGTACAACCGGGCAGAGGCTTGGAAAGCCATCCCCGGTGTGTCACAGTGGGTTATAAAAACAATTCAACGAGGCTACTCGCTCCAATTCGCTCGCAAACCACCCCGCTCCGCGGGCATAACACACACTTCGGTAGAGAGCAACATAACTCACGTCCTCAAAACCGAAGTAGAGAGCCTATTGATGAAAAAAGCTATAAAGGTGGTGCCTCCAGCACAGAGTCAGGGTTTTACAGCCGCTACTTCCTCGTCCCCAAAAAAGATGGCGGCCTCAGGCCCATCTTAGACCTCAGACATCTGAACAAGGCCTTTCAGAATGCTGACATTAAAACAGATCATCGCGCAAATCCGCCCGATGGATTGGTTTTTCTCAGTGGATCTGAAAGATGCTTACTTTCATATCCAAATTATCCCCCGTCACAGACCGTTTTTGAGATTTGCGTTCGATGGGAAGGCTTATCAGTACACAGTCCTGCCATTCGGCCTGTCTCTGGCCCCCCGCACTTTCACGAAGTGTATGGATGCAGCTCTCTCCCCTTTGAGACAAACGGAAATGCGCATTTTGAACTACCTCGACGACTGGCTCATCCTGGCCCAGTCAGAGGAAGAACTAGAATCTTACAAATCTGTGCTACTCAGCCATCTAGAATGCCTGGGTCTCAGAATAAATACAGCCAAGAGCTCATTGCTTCCCAGACAGAGAATCTCCTTCCTGGGAACGATTTTAGACTCGGCCCAAATGAGGGCGTGGCTGTCGAACTTGCATACTCGTTCAAAACGGGAACCAACAGACCCCTGAGAATTTTTCAGAGAATGCTAGGCCTTATGGCATCAGCTTCTCCAGTACAAAAATCCAGAAAATCACATTGTATGATTTTTAAGTAATTAATTAGCATTTTATTGCATGACATAAGTATTTGATACATCAGAAAAGCAGAACTTAATATTTGGTACAGAAACCTTTGTTTACAATTACAGAGATCATACGTTTCCTGTAGTTCTTGACCAGGTTTGCACACACTGCAGCAGGGATTTTGGCCCACTCCTCCATACAGACCTTCTCCAGATCCTTCAGGTTTCGGGGCTGTCGCTGGGCAATACGGACTTTCAGCTCCCTCCAAAGATTTTCTATTGGGTTCAGGTCTAGAGACTGGCTAGGCCACTCCAGGACCTTGAGATGCTTCTTACGGAGCCACTCCTTAGTTGCCCTGGCTGTGTGTTTCAGGTCGTTGTCATGCTGGAAGACCCAGCCACGACCCATCTTCAATGCTCTTACTGAGGGAAGGAGGTTGTTGGCCAAGATCTCACGATACATGGCCCCATCCATGGTGCCCCAGACCGAGGGAGATTCGTCATCTTGAACTTCTTCCATTTTCTAATAATTGCGCCAACAGTTGTTGCCTTCTCACCAAGCTGCTTGCCTATTGTCCTGTAGCCCATCCCAGCCTTGTGCAGGTCTACAATTTTATCCCTGATGTCCTTACACAGCTCTCTGGTCTTGGCCATTGTGGAGAGGTTGGAGTCTGTTTGATTGAGTGTGTGGACAGGTGTCTTTTATGCAGGTAACAAGTTCAAACAGGTGCAGTTAATATAGGTAATGAGTGGAGAACAGGAGGGCTTCTTAAAGAAAAACTAACAGGTCTGTGAGAGCCGGAATTCTTACTGGTTGGTAAGTGATCAAATACTTATGGCATGCAATAAAATGCAAATTAATTATTTAAAAATCATACAATGTGATTTTCTGGATTTTTGTTTTAGATTCCGTCTCTCACAGTTGAAGTGTACCTATGATAAAAATTACAGACCTCTACATGCTTTGTAAGTGGGCAAACCTGCAAAATCGGCAGTGTATCAAATACTTGTTCTCCCCACTGTATGTAATTAGTGTTAGTGACAGTCAGAGAACAATTACCAGTTAATATTTTTGTACATAATATTATTTAAATTATGTTCCTGAAAAAAGCATAATCCTTCTTTTTATTAAACAGTGGTTTACTGAATGTATTGTGGCTCTGTCTTTAAATATATTAAATTATAATTAAAATATTTAATAATGAATTAATAATTATAAAATCAATAAAAAATTTATCAATTTAATTAAAAATAAACATCTAGCTAATGTTGTAACCCTCTGATGTTCTTCAGTCACTTTTAGCTGAAAAAGTTTACATTTTAAAATTTCACAATTTAAAAAAATAGCTTCATCAAAATGGTACAAAACTTGGTGACTTATGGCACTTAGTATGTGGTTGAAATAAACAAATAAACAAATAAAGCAATGAAGGAGTGACACTAAAAATCAAGAGTGCAAAATAGACCCACCACCCCCACACCCACACCCACACTCACACTTTGCATCACAAAAATAAATTATAAAGTATATTAAAAAAAGAGAACCATCATTTTAAATTGTAATGATATTGCACAATATTACTGTTTCTTTCTGTATTTTTGATCAAATAAATGCAGCCTTAATGAGCATAAGAGACTTCTTTACAAAAACATAAAAATCTTACTGATCTGAAACTTTTAAACGGCAGTACATGAATTAAGACATCACTAACAAGTAAAATATAGGCTAATAAATATTAAGCCTAATATAATGCAGATCTTTACAGATCTTTTTTCTATAGCGAACTAACTATTATTGATACACTTTCATGAGATCAAGATGAAGAACAGACTCGCGGTCGCAGCCTGTCTTCCCTGATTGTAACAAATTAAAATTCACATGTAGGATGTGTATAATCAGCATGCACGCATGCGAAAATGCGAACGACCCGTACCGTTACCTCTCCACTTTTGAATAGCCTATCTGAACAGAGCACAATGTTTTTCTTTGTCATTACAGATGCAATCAGAAAAGTGGAACAGCAAGGCCACTGATCATGAAATTTACAAAGCCGTGGGAGACCACCTTAAGCATGCCCCTGGACGATCTGGCGGAGGGGGATATACTGCAAACCAATAACCACTTAATTCGTTTTTCGTGTTATGTAGACCCTATTTGACGTATAAATAAATGTTTTATTGTTACCTTTAATTTTGTCAGTTGTCCTATTTATTTTGAGAGTATAATAATATAATAGGCTATAATAGTATATAATGAAAATATTACATAATAATGAATTTATGCTTGAAATTAGAGGCTAAAGTCAAGCCTGAAAAAGACGTCACATTGTAGCCAAATTTAGGCTTTTATAGACGTCTTTTCACCTTTCACTTTTCAACCAAATTTTAACGTTGTTTAGACGTCTGGCAAAGTCGTCTTTTCAACGAGTTTTTGCTGGGTGGGAAGCAACTAATTTGTACGTGCAAACTGGGTGCCGGTGTGATGAGATTTCATGCTCGGCTAGATTCGCCAGTACGACGGAAGCGGCAGCATTGAGAAAGCTCTCAAAGAAGGAAATAAATAAAGCAAAATTACTGACCTCTTCAGGGCTTCAAATGCAGGTCAGTTTCACCTGTAAAAGGCTACTGTGGGTTTGTCTTCTTTAACGTAGCTAAGTATTAAACTGCTAGCAAATGTTAGCAATAGCACCCCATTACTACGTCATTCAAAAAACTATGCTAAATGACATAATTATTATCTATTGTAAAGTTACAGTAGTGATTTAGCAGACAGATATTCACTTTTTATATATATATATTTGCATGAAATAGTTTTGTTAAATATTGGATATTTAAGACATTTTAAGATAAAACAACAACACATTGTCCTAAAATAAATTACCTAAAATAAATCTAGATTCTGTGCAAACAAATTACAATGTGTTTTTTTTTTTTTTTTGCAATGTTGAGACAGTTCTGTTCCTAACGTTAGACCTACTGAAGAAGGAGTGACAGGTACAAAAAGAAAAAAAGAAGTAAAAAGTAGCAAAAAAGTAAACACACACAAGGGAGAGTCGAGACAGAGAGATGTCAGGGAAAATGAAGATAATGAAAAGGAAAAGGGAAGGTGCAGTTCAAGAGAGAACATTTAATTGTTTAGCACGGCCTCAGCCTATGGATCTAAACCTTTTTTATGTGATGATCATACAAAAAAATATGGTTCTCTGTGGTTCCAAAATGTGTTGTGGTGTATGGGATGGCCTGGATGGGTGTGACATTTCCTGGCCTGAAATTTTGTCCCAGTCCTTTTTTCTATTAATTGTGATATAAAATATCCTTAAAGTTATGAAAATTCACATTAACTTTTATATTATTGATTGTGTGTCTGTGTGTGTTTCTATTCTTGCAGAGGATGAACTGTCTGAGATGGACACTTTTGACAGTATGTCAAACTAGGCATTTTCTAATTATTTTTGTCCCATGGTTTTGGGTGTAACATTATTTCATCAGTCAAGACTAAAGAACTTAAGTTAAGGTTTCAAATTTAGTCTGTGAAGTGAAAGTGCTTTTGAAACAAAAAGTTGTGTCAAATATTTCTCTGCTCCTCAGCTGTACACAAAGCTTGTTCCGAATACATGCTCATTTCATTCATGATATTTAAGGCTAAAAGCAACAACATAAATACAGTGTTATTGGGTGTCAAAAATGTTCTCTTGTCATCTAGAGTTTCGCAGTAACAAGGACATTGTCAGATCTCATGCTGGGCCAAATGTGAGCGCTGCAGCTCAGAGTGGAAGCCATATTACAGCACCTGCACTCACTAACAATACAATAACAGGCAATGTCAACATCATACATAATGCATGCTATGTATTGTTTGTAGAATTGAGGAAAAAAAAAATGAATTTAATCCATTTTGGAATAAGGCTGTAACAACAAAATGTGGAAAAAGTGAATCGCAGTGAATACTTTCCGGATGCACTGTAGTATGTTGAAAAGAATATGTCAAAAGTCCCTGGATGGTCTACTATTTCTGGTAGATTTTCTAAGTGTAGATCCGTGCACACTATAAAGGCTAATATTGCCCACAACCCATTGTGCTTTGGAGGAGGATTCAGTTCAGACCTACAAACACGAGTTAAAAAAGTGTTAAACTACAAATGACTAAAAAAGCTAATAATCAGTTTAACTTGATAAAAAATATTTATTTAATATTATCCGTGTTATATTTAATCTGCAATAATAATATGGACTTTTATAAAGATCCGTTTGGCCATTAACTTTTAAATGCATTATTATGAGGAGAGTTCTCCACATGAAAGACCCGCGACTGTAAATCAACGTGCTGCTACGTTTCTCTCCGATACGGTAGGAAATTAAATGAAATGTGGAGGATTTTAACTTTGACAGGATGATTGACAGGCCCGTTTACGGTGAAAGGATGCGTGTCAGGATGCGACAAAGAGCAAAGACGCAATTGTATGACATAATAGTATGTCCCAAAGCTTGTCTACTCTTTTGCTACACACTCAAAAGTATGTACTTTTTCTTCACAAAAAGAGTACATACTTTTAGGGCATAGTATAAGTAGGCGAATTGGGATGCAGCACATGTCTTCTGAAGTCACATGATACCTTTTTGTGAGGAACAAACCAAAAGTTTGAGAATTTTATTCATAATATGATTTTGCTTTACATCCTCATTAGATCTCCTAGTTAGCAGTCAATAACAACTTAAATTTTGGGGTGTTTCTCACACAAATTATTATAACAGTAATTATGCTCTAATCAAAGCAAATATCAGCAAATATCTTGAACGACTCTGTAGTGATGCTGTGCTTTGTGCTTTCTGATGAAGGTTCATATGCAATAAAGACTCTCAAAAATGCACATGTTATAATGCCTGCGGACGTAGCTGCAACCAGGAGGTGAAGATTCATCTGAATTCCCAGGGCTTTTCTATGGACACTTTGCTAAAGTACCTGTAAATTAAGACTAACACAAATTAATGCACCAAGGAATAAAGACATCAGCCAAATATATCTACAATGCATTTAGGTGAAGTATCGTAATAGTAATACTCATGTGTCAATTTGTTTGTATAACTTGTTTCACAATACATATTGTTTCAAAGGAGCTTTACAGAGTTTTACGATGTTAACGCTTAATTGTCTACATTTACACAGTTTAGAGCTGAATGATAGTGCAGTTTATATTTGAGAAATAGCATTTGAGATTTGCTATATATAGTAGCTATATATTGTGTGACTATGTGAGTGTATTGTATGTATGCAGAAAAAATTGTATATTGTAGTTGGGGTTATTCCTTCCATAGTTAAATGATGCATATAAATTATGGGTTTTAAGATTTTGGTCATATTATATTATTATTATTATTATTATTAGTTTGACAAAAGCCATAATACAAAATATCTTTAGTCCCCTAGTGTGCAAGACAAAGGAAACTGTGGCAAGGAATGAAAAACTTAATCTTTTAATTTCTTTTTATTGTTGAACTTTCCATTGTTGTGTTTGGTGTAAACTTTCTTATATAAATGCAATGGTTTTATATATACACTCACCTAAAGGATTATTAGGAACACCATACTAATACTGTGTTTGACCCCCTTTCGCCTTCAGAACTGCCTTAATTCTACGTGGCATTGATTCAACAAGGTGCTGAAAGCATTCTTTAGAAATGTTGGCCCATATTGATAGGATAGCATCTTGCAGTTGATGGAGATTTGTGGGATGCACATCCAGGGCACGAAGCTCCCGTTCCACCACATCCCAAAGATGCTCTATTGGGTTGAGATCTGGTGACTGTGGGGGCCATTTTATTACAGTGAACTCATTGTCATGTTCAAGAAACCAATTTGAAATGATTCGAGCTTTGTGACATGGTGCATTATCCTGCTGGAAGTAGCCATCAGAGGATGGGTACATGGTGGTCATAAAGGGATGGACATGGTCAGAAACAATGCTCAGGTAGGCCGTGGCATTTAAACGATGCCCAATTGGCACTAAGGGGCCTAAAGTGTGCCAAGAAAACATCCCCCACACCATTACACCACCACCACCAGCCTGCACAGTGGTAACAAGGCATGATGGATCCATGTTCTCATTCTGTTTACGCCAAATTCTCTACCAGAATTTAGACTCTACCATCTGAATGTCTCAACAGAAATCGAGACTCATCAGACCAGGCAACATTTTTCCAGTCTTCAACTGTCCAATTTTGGTGAGCTCGTGCAAATTGTAGCCTCTTTTTCCTATTTGTAGTGGAGATGAGTGGTACCCGGTGGGGTCTTCTGCTGTTGTAGCCCATCCGCCTCAAGGTTGTGCGTGTTGTGGCTTCACAAATGCTTTGCTGCATACCTCAGTTGTAACGAGTGGTTATTTCAGTCAAAGTTGCTCTTCTATCAGCTTGAATCAGTCGGCCCATTCTCCTCTGACCTCTAGCATCAACAAGGCATTTTCGCCCACAGGACTGCCGCATACTGGATGTTTTTCCCTTTTCACACCATTCTTTGTAAACTCTAGAAATGGTTGTGCGTGAAAATCCCAGTAACTGAGCAGATTGTGAAATACTCAGACCGGCCCGTCTGGCACCAACAACCATGCTACGCTCAAAATTGCTTAAATCACCTTTCTTTCCCATTCTGACATTCAGTTTGGAGTTCAGGAGATTGTCTTGACCAGGACCACACCCCTAAATGCATTGAAGCAACTGCCATGTGATTGGTTGATTAGATAATTGCGTTAATGTGAAATTGAACAGGTGTTCCTAATAATCCTTTAGGTGAGTGTAGTTAGTTGTAATATTTGGAAAGATTATATTATATGGTTAACTGTTGATGAATGATACTTAATTACAAGTTGATGATTTGTGATTTTAAATATCAAACATTGTTTAATAAGTTTAATATTTAGCGTTACTCAAACTTGTTGATTGATGGTGACATCATACAAACCCGATTCCAAAAAAGTTGGGACACTGTACAAATTGTGAATAAAAACAGAATGCAATGATGTGGAAGTTTCAAATTTTAATATTTTATTCAGAATATAACATAGATGACAAATGTTTAAACTGAGAAAATATAATTTTAAGGTAAAAATAAGTTGATTTTAAATTTCATGGCATCAACACATCTCAAAAAAGTTGGGACAAGGCCATGTTTACCACTGTGTGGCATCCCCTCTTCTTTTTATAACAGTCTGCAAACGTCTGGGGACTGAGGAGACAAGTTGCTCAAGTTTAGGAATAGGAATGTTGTCCCATTCTTGTCTAATACAGGCTTCTAGTTGCTCAACTTCTTTGTCGCATCTTCCTCTTTATGATGCGCCAAATGTTTTCTATGGGTGAAAGATCTGGACTGCAGGCTGGCCATTTCAGTACCCGGATCCTTCTATGCAGCCATGATGTTGTAATTGATGCAGTATGTGGTCTGGCATTGTCATGTTGGAAAATGCAAGGTCTTCCCTGAAAGAGATGACATCTGGATGGGAGCATATGTTGTTCTAGAACTTGGATATACCTTTCAGCATTGATGGTGCCTTTCCAGATGTGTAAGCTGCCCATGCCACACGCACTCATGCAACCCCATACCATCAGAGATGCAGGCTTCTGAACTGAGCGCTGATAACAACTTGGGTTGTCCTTGTCCTCTTTATTCCGGATGACATGGCGTCCCAGTTTTCCAAAAAGTTTTCCAAATTTTGATTCGTCTGACCACAGAACAGTTTTCCACTTTGCCACAGTCCATTTTAAATGAGCCTTGGCCCAGAGAAAACGCCTGCGCTTCTGGATCATGTTTAGATATGGCTTCTTTTTTGACCTATAGAGTTTTAGCCGGCAACGGCGAATGGCACGGTGGATTGTGTTCACCGACAATGTTTTCTGGAAGTATTCCTGAGCCCATGTTGTGATTTCCATTACAGTAGCATTCCTGTATGTGATGCAGTGCCGTCTAAGGGCCCGAAGATCACGGGCATCCAGTATGGTTTTCCGGCCTTGACCCTTACGCACAGAGATTGTTCCAGATTCTCTGAATCTTTGGATGATATTATGCACTGTAGATGATGATAACTTCAAACTCTTTGCAATTTTTCTCTGAGAAACTCCTTTCTGATATTGCTCCACTATTTTTCACCGCAGCATTGGGGGAATTGGTGATCCTCTGCCCATCTTGACTTCTGAGAGACACTGCCACTCTGAGAGGCTCTTTTTATACCCAATCATGTTGCCAATTGACCTAATAAGTTGCAAATTGGTCCTCCAGCTGTTTCTTATATGTACATTTAACTTTTCCGGCCTCTTATTGCTACCTGTCCCAACTTTTTTGGAATGTGTAGCTCTCATGAAATCCAAAATGAGCCAATATTTGGCATGACATTTCAAAATGTCTCACTTTCAACATTTGATATGTTATCTATATTCTATTGTGAATAAAATATAAGTTTATGAGATTTGTAAATTATTGCATTCCTTTTTTATTCACAATTTGTACAGTGTCCCAACTTTTTTGGAATCGGGTTTGTAGAATTAATGGTTTAAATAGTGTGTGGAGATATTGTCTTACACACTGAAAAAAGGCCTGAGAGCCGAAACGTCTGTATTATTCCTCCATGTGTAAAATAAAAAATGTTTTTAGTTTTGAGTCATAGCTGAATTTTTTAAGGAATGAAAAACTCCATTTATTGTTGGATAATGGAAAAAGTTGGGAGAAACCAGTTGCTACATAGATACAACTGTAATTGTTCTCTTTTAGAAGTCATATTGGATTCTAATTGGTGTTTTGATTTCACATTACTGAACCTAAAAAAAAAAAAATTTAATAAAACATGAAAGCAAAGTATCTGTATGTTGATTTGCATCAATCATGAAATTAAGGTGGGGTACCACTTCCAGGAACAGTTCATCCAAAATTAAAAAATGTTGTTTACACATCCTCATTTCAGACCTGTACGACTCTGCTCACTCTTTTGCTTATGAATGGAATGAGGACTAGGGCCGTCAACCATATGAACAAACAGAAATTTAAGTTAAAATCATGAACATACCAACTATAAATGTAGGGCACATGTCAAGAGAGCAGCAATGTTTGATTCATGAATGATCAATTACAATGAACCAGTTCATAATGAATGATTCCTTCATTGATTTTACTTTGCCAAAATTTTACCTGTCATGTAGAGAGATTGTACTTTTAATGGGTTGGATGTGTGGTCAGTGGGTTTTAAGTCTAATTTAATTCATTAGGAATTGACAATTACAGTTTAGAAGACATTTTGGTCGATAGCTCTATGAGCAGAATTCTGTATTACTGCATGGGTGATGAAAAGAAAGCTGTAATTGCTCAGAAAATCTGAAAAATGACACAGAGAGAGTTATGCTGTCAAACACTTAATGCCCTGGGTTTATTAAACATTTGTCATAAAAGTTTTTTTTTTCTAAAATGTATTCTTCCAGGTGGGAATAAAAACACCTCAAAGATAGATGATGCCATTGGAACGGGCATTCAGATTGTGGTACATACAAACAACAACTACGAGTAGCCTTGTGAGGTACCGTCCTCTTCACAGAAGAGAGCTTAGAAGAGAGTTTACAGGAAACAAAATGTCTCTTTTTGTCCATTTTCCTTATTTTCATATAAAGTGGAATGATGATGATAAAGAAACATACTGAGATGTCACTGTAGTCCTCTCCCTTATGAACTACTGTTACACACAAATAACAGACAGGGGACATACAATCAGTCATCAAAAACAGAGGTAATAAAAATAAACCCATTTTTTAAGTTTCACAAACCCCAAATGAAAAAGGGTCTCAGATTCCAGAAAAATACTCCGAAATCATACAAGTACAAGTGTATGATCATACAAGTGGAGTGGGAGCAGCCACATGAGAGAGAAAGAGAAGAGAGACGGACAGACAGACGAACCCCTGCTGCTTTTCAAAAAAGAGATGTTCACATACAACTGCTTTAGCTACACACACACATGCAGAAGGAGGTTACAGTGTATAAAAAAAAAAAAAGAATTTAAGAGAAGAAAAAAAATGTAAACACCTCACAATAATTAGATTAAACAGCAGGTTTTGCACCATGCACGTGACACATACACCGATCAGGCATAACATTATGACCTAATATTAATGTCCTAATATTGTGTTGGTCCCCTTTTGCTGCCAAAACAGCCCTGACCCGTCGAGGCATGGACTCCACTAGACCCCTGAAGGTGTGCTGTGGTATCTGGCACCAAGATGTTAGCAGCAGATCCTTTAAGTCCTGTAAGTTGCGAGGTGGGGCCTCCATGGATCGGACTTGTTTGTTCAGCACATCCCACAGATGCTCAATTGGATTGACATCTGGGGAATTTAGAGGCCAAGTCAACACCTCAAACCATTCCTGAACCATTTTTGCTTTGTGACAGGGCGCATTATCCTGCTGAAAGAGGCAACAGCCACCAGGGAATACCATTTCCATGAAAAGGGTGTACATGGTCTGCAACAATGCTAGGTGGTATGTGTCAAAGTAACATCCACATGGATGGCAGGACCCAAGGTTTCCCAGCAGAACATTACCCAAAGCATCACACTGCTTCCACCGGCTTGCCTTCTTAGCCATGTGCATGCCATGTGTTCCCCAGGTAAGCGACGCAGACGCAGACGCAGACGCAGACGCACCCGGCCATCCACATGATGTAAAAGAAAATGTGATTCATCAGACCAGGCTACCTTCTTCCATTGCTCCGTGGTCCAGTTCTGATGCTCACGTGGCCACTGTTGGCACTTTCGGCAGTGGACAGGGGTCAGCATGGGCACTCTGACTGGTCTGTGGTTATGCAGCCCCATACGCAACAAACTGCGATGCACTGTGTATTCTGACACCTTTCTATCAGTACCAGCATTAACTTCTTGAGCAATTTGAGCTACAGTAGCTCGTCTGTTTGATCGGACCACACGGGCCAGCCTTTGCTCCCCACGTGCATCAATGAGCCTTGGCAACAGAGCCAAGGCTAAAGATAGAAGCCATGACCCTGTCGCCAGTTCACCAGTGTTCCTTCATTGGACCACTTTTGATAGATACTGACCACTGCAGACCGGGAACACCCCACAAGAGCTGCAGTTTTGGAGATGCTCTGACCCAGTCGTCTAGCCATCACAATTTGGCCCTTGTCAAACTCGCTCAAATTTGCTAATTTTTCCTGCTTCTAACACATCAACTCTGAGGACAAAATGTTCACTTGCTGCCTACTAACAGGTGCCGTGATGAAGAGATAATCAGTGTTATTCACTTCACCTGATCGGTGTACATTCAGATACAGTCTCACAAACACAACATTCACAATCTCAGACACACACGCACAAACTGCACACACACTACGAAAATCGCAGTTTTTTTCAGATTTTTTTACCCCAAGTGCAAAACATCACAAATGAACAATTTCTGTATTCAAGTAATGTTAAGGGGTCAGCTGTCTCAGCTGCCATCGGTGTCTGGTTTAAGTGCGATAAATCTTTCCGTTTCCCTCTTGGCGGAGACCTGGGCTTCCAGAATTATCTTCCTGGTCGAGTCTTGCCCTAAACTGGCTGTGATCAGTGACAGTTATTAGCTTTGTATGTGTACCTTTAGTTTGTGTGCATTCATATTTGCAATGTACTTTATATACAAGTCATTTTACGATAACTGTTGTGAACATTGTCCAAACAATTCTGCATTTCATAAAAATAAAATAAAAAATGGCAATAGAATAGGCAATAGAAACATTTTTTTAATGATTTTTTTTTAATTGCCATTCTTTTTTAAATAAAAAAAACCAACAACTTTACTTTGCCAATAAACAGTAAAGTATTGTTTTCTGATTATCCTGATAATAAAAATTATACCTGCATTAAAACTATCAGAAAAAATTCATTATTTTCAGTTTGAAGATGTTATACAATTTGGCAAATTGACTGAAAACAGTGGTAATGTGTAAGCTCTTGTTTTTGTTGAACATCAGTTGTGCCATTTCTGCACTACTAGTTTCAGCAAAGCAAACAGCAGGCACTTTGCCATTGGTTGTCGTTGATCCAAGCTACTGTTGCTATGTCAGGCTGGTCGGGATGCTAAAACAAAACAGACAAATGTTGTGACAGCAGCACACTAACACACTAACTAAGACCTGTCTGTAGGGTAATGAATTTCAAAGTCATTAAGCTCTAAAATACCTGGAAGAATAAAATTGAATTGTTGCAACATAAACAATTTCTTTTTACCTTTTCTCAGCAGATCTGCAACAGTGTAGAATCACACATTTTTATATCAACTTTATCTTATCATTCTCACAGTAAGATCTCTGTTTTGTAGTTTTCATGCTGGTTCATGGGGCTCTGATGGTGATAAGTGGCTCCCTGGTCTTTTAATGGAAGAGGGAATCAAGTTACTGAAGGAATCCGCAAAACGTTCTGAGTGCATTGTGAACATTAGAGGGTTTGTAATTTACATCTTCACATATCTGTTTACTTGTAGTCATATGTTATGTTAATCTACTAGTGTTATAGACAGCTATAGATAAATATTTGATAAAGGTGAGATATTGAAATATGTTTTTTTTAATTGTGTATGAAAATATGAATGTTCTCTGATTTACACTTCTGTGCTGTGATCTCACACGTTTATGCACCTCACATGGCAGCAGATATGACATTTCCTAGTAATATTTTAATGAAATCCATGTCTTTTAAAATGAAGTGTCTTACGCTGCTGTTCTACGTATCTGAAGGTTCAGATGCAGTAAATCCTCTGACCGCTGCACTCGTCACACCGAGCAGATCGAGGAGCTCAGCTGCAACCAGAGATTGACCATTGAGTTCTGTGGAGAGAAATGTACAGAAGACATAAAGTGAGTTTTGATTAGTTAAGAACAACTGAGGGGCTTATACAGTGGATTAAAAAAAAAAACAAGAACTCCAAAGTGCAGCACTGTAATTTTCACTCATCTTTCCCTGTTACTCCCCAGGTCCAAACTTGTACTGCCTGATGTAAACTGAAGCTGTCTTTTTGATGAATAAATTACTCTAAGTGTGTCTTCAGAGTGGCATCCTTGTATAAAAAGGTCTTAATAACTTTGATATATCTAATTGAGTCTGAAGTTACAGAGACACCGTATAATAAATCACTGGAGGAAGTATTGATTGGAGTAGAATGAACTTTAAGTGTTTAACTTTAACTGTTTGTTACTTGTCTGTAGATATTATTGATTTTTTTTTTTTTTTTATGGTTTTATTTCAAATGTCTCATTACAATTTGAATATATTTTTATGTTAGACTTAGGCAAAGACATAGGCCTGTTCGATCAAAGATCCTTTTAAGAAAAAAGGTGAAGCTAGCTTTAATAGTATAAAAGAAATTGTTGGTTTGAAATGAATAAACTTTGTCTTGACTTTGTCTCGATAATCACATTCACTGCCTTTAATGATGCTCCTGTGTTTTGGTTCTAAACAACTGTATTATACAACTATATTAACATCTGTAGGCCTATTATAAGGACTCATAATACTCAAAAAGCACGAACGAGTCATTTTGTGAACAGAATAAAACGATTCGAGTCACTGGGATGAATCGAAATCAATTTGACTTTGCTTCTACGTGGCAAAACAAAGTATTAAAAGAAAAAGTGTATTGTCCATGTCTTTAACCTATTGTTTTGATTCAGTAGTATAGACTGCCATCGTCTGTCCTCTTACGAAAACACATCAAATCAACAGTTCGAACTGTTTTTCAAGTATGATTTTGCATTGCCGCATTTCATGTTGGTTAAGAGATGTGACTAGAAGATGTTACACAGTTATCTTTCTGACATCCGTTCAAAATGCCGGAAGCGACTGATCACGGAAACGCAGTCTGGCTTTCTACCCCTTGAAAAAATGGTAACGTCGCAAAACTTTTGCTAACTAAAACTTGTTTTGTTGGTAAGACTCGTAACGCAAGCTTTATCACTATGCTTTTTTTTTCATTTAAGTGTAATGTATCCTTAAAGTTCTGAAAATTCGCATTTACTTTTATATTATTGATTGTGTGTGTTTCTATTGCAGAGGATGCACGGAAATGGACACTTTTGACAGTATGGGAATTTTATAATTATTTTTGTCTCATGATTTTGGGTGTAACACGATTTCATTAGTCAAGACCAAAGAACTTAAGTTAATCTTTCAAGTTTTATTTTTTGTCTGTGAAGTAAAAGTAGTGCTTTTAAAACAAAAAGTTATGTCAAATCTTTCTCTGCTTTTCAGCTGTACACAAAGCTTGTATTATTGTACCGAATACGTGCTCATTTCATTCATGATATTTAATGCTAAAAATAACAACATTAATACAGAGTTTTTGGGTGTCTAAAATTTTTCCCTTGTCATCTAGAGTTTTGCAGTAATGAAGACATTGTCAGATCTCATGCTGGGCCAAATGTGAGCGCTGCAGCTCAGAGTGGAAGCCATATTACAGCACCTGCACTCACTAACAATACAATAACAGGCAATGTCCAGATCATACATAATGCACCTGGTAAGAAAAATGTGTTGTACATTCATAGATTCTGATAATATTGACTATGATCATTTTTATTGTATTGAGTATTTTCATGTGTGTAATCACAGGTCATATGCTAAAATGTATTCATTGTTCTATTAGAAAAAGGATCTACCAGATACTTGCTAATAAAATTAGATTAATTCTGCATATATTTTAGATTTAGCTGTTGACAATTTATAATTTATCGACATTTAAAGAAAGTTTGTCCAAATTTCTGCAGGTTTTACTCGGAATCACCCACCCTCTGAAAAAACACAAACCTCGGGTAATAGATAAATCTGATACTGTATGTCTTGAATGCTGTACCTTCCACCTTTTAATTTAGCAGCTACTATACAGTCTGCTCTGAAATGTCTTACTCTATTAGAATCAGAATTTGTTCTGAAAGTCACTAACCCTGTTTTACATTGCTTATTTTATGTGCAGCATCAAGGTCAGTGATTTTAAAATATAAGACACGGATCTGCAGCGAGTATCAGTATGTGACCGAGTATAACTCACTGCCTGGTGAACATGTGCTGCTGTCTGAGCGCTACACACAACCTCTGATCCTTCAGAGACATAGAGGTCAAAAAGAGAGAGAAGAAGAGATCTGCTCCAGTGGAGAGCGCTTCCAGCAGGTCCTCAGCTCCAGGAGCAGTGATGACTCAGTCCATCTGAACTCTCTGTTCGACCCAGATAGTCATGGGATCAGTCCTAGTGCTGTTATACTGCAGGGGAATTCTGGGAATGGGAAATCCTTCACTGTGCAGAAGATCATAATGGACTGGGCATCTGGTGTCCTCTACAAAGAGCGGTTTGATATTGTGTTCCACTTAAAGTGTAAAGAAATAAATCGCATTACTGGCAAAAACAGTTTGGCGGAGATCTTGAGTTACAGCTGCAGTTTATCATCAGATCAGATCTCACAGGTACTACAGCATTCACCAGAGAAGGTGCTTTTCATTATCGATGGATTTGTTGAGCTGAGACTCACCCAGGACGTTTATGACATGTCACCAAACACTGATCCGCTTCAGAAAGTCCCAGCTGAGGTCATTCTTTGTGACCTGCTGAGGGGTCGAATCCTGCCAGAGTCCTTCCTGTTGGTCACCTCCAGATCTACAGCTACAGACACCCTGAGTAAACTGCTCAAAGGACCTCAGCGTTTCTCTGAGATTATGGGCTTCTCTGAGGAGGGGGTGGAGGAGTACTTCCAGATGTTTTTTCAAAATGAGGAGCTTTTCAGGAAGGCTTACACATTTGTGAAGACAAATGAAACTCTCATCAGCGCCTGTTCCATCCCTGTCATCTGCTGGATCATCTGCACAACTATCCAGGAACGATTCAAAATTGGTGCAGATGTAACAAGCGGACTGGAAACCACCACCTGCATTTATGTTGACTTTGTGTTCACTCTACTGAAGCATCACTGCCAGGGTTTGAGTCAGTCTGTTCCGACCCTGCTGAGGAGTCTGGGTCAGCTGGCAGAGAGAGGGATGCTGGAACAGCAAGTCCTATTGGATGAGAAAACTGTTTATGAAACTATTGCAGACCCTGTTGGCAGTCCATTCCTGTGCAAGTTCCTGTTTAAGAGAAGAATCCACCAGGAGACGATGTTCAGTTTCATGCATCTCAGCTTTCAGGAGTTCTTCACTGCTCTGTACTATGTCCTTCTGGATGAAGAAGAGTCCCAGAAGAATCTTACACAGCTATTGTCCACTGATGAAAATTCAAGAAATTATGATATTTGTCCTCCACGTTTTGCAGCTGTGGTGCAATTTGCATTTGGTCTGCTGAATAAGGATGTGAGATGCACACTTGAGAAAAATGGTCTGGTTGTTCATCCAAAAACACAGGCTCATCTGAAAGAATGGATTTTGGAAGAGCTTCAAAATATTAAAATGTATTCGAATAAAGCACTTTTTTTCCTTCACTGTCTCTATGAACTTCATGAAGAGGACTTTGTGAAAGAAGCTATGGAAGCCTGGAATAGAATTAATGCATATGGTGCATTCCTAAGAAGAACAGACTGCTGGGCCCTGCTGTACTGCTCGCAGTGCTGTCAGTGCATTGAAGAACTGTTTCTTATTGAGTGCAGATTATCATCTGAAAAGTTGTTTATGATTCTGCCTGTTTTCCACAAATTTAGGAAAGTAAGGTAAGTGCTTTGTTCCAAAGCAAATACTTGGTGGATCTAATTAATATCTTATTCAGTAGATTTCTTTATATTCATACCATCACTGGTTTATTTCTTGCTTGTGGATTTATTATGTTATTTAAATGCATCTGTATACAGATACATATTTTACAATTTATAAATGTATAATTACATTTTTATGTTCGTTATCACAAGTTAACTTGATTATTTAATCTGTACATTCATCTTCTGGATTTGATTTTGAAGCGTGTTTGTTAAAGTTTCATCAGACTCTGAACTTGTTGAAGTGATGTGTGCTCTCACAAGAGGACCGACCCTGAGCTCACACTGGTAATGTCTCAAAATACATTTGATACTTTTAATGTATTTTATGTACACACATGCTATCATCCTTCAGTGTGCTTTTGTTTTATGTTTAGTTCATAAATATTTTTTTCTGCCCTTTGATTTGCAGCATTGGTGTCTGCATATTTACAAAAATTTCACAACTTAATCTGTCAATCAGTGAAGAGCTATTCAGGTGAAGAAGTGAACTCTTTATTTTGTTTTTTTTGTTTTTTTTTTGTTAATCAAATATCTGTTTCAGAAATATCAGAAAAAGTAATGTAATGATTATATTTTGGATAACTAGTTATATCATCACCTTGTTCAATAACCATAATAGCTTAATAGATCTACCAGTACACGTGTACTTCGTCACCTTTATTTATACAACGCTTTATACAATACAGATTGTTTCAAAGCAGCTTTATAGTGATAACAGGTACATCGCATACATTTTAAATGTGTATAAGCCTTTTCCTGGCAAACATCTGGCCTGTTTGTTCTGCACAATCTAATACCTTCAGAATTATTAGTAATAATGCAGGTAAATTGGTGACCCAAAACAGATCAAACAATAAAGTATCACACTTTTAGCTGCTTTGATTACTGCCGATGCAAATAATGGCTGGTGCACAACAGACTATCAAATAATAATAATAAAAAGAAAAATCACAACAGATTCTTCTAAGAATGGACTTGTTGGTTTACAGACTCAATAACAACATTGAGATACCCTTTTTTTTTTGTTTTTGTTTTTTGCATAGTATCAACAGGCCAACTCAATGGTGGGAGATACAAGCAGGAGCTTTGCGATCATTCAGTCTCACCTTTCCACGCGCAGGTCTAATCGACATCGACTGGGCCAGACTTTCTCAGACAATTCACCAAAGAGATTCAGATGCATTAATGTCTGTTCTCAATTCTCTCTCTAAACTGAAAAAGATGGAAATGGAAGTCGACTGTCTAAGTAAGAGTGTGTCTGTTTGGTCCCTCCAAATCATCCAGAACTGCCCCAGTCTAACAGAACTCAAGTAAGAAAAAGATGAAATCACCATCTGTCATGTTCCTATATGAATTAATTTCTGTTGTTAGGAACTGTGTATCCCATATTTAAAGGGATAGTCCATCCAAAAATGAAAAAATCTGTCATTTATTTTACTTACCCTCATGTTGTGCCAACCCTGTATGAGGAACACAAAAGACGTTATTTTAAAGAATGGTGGTATCCCAAAAAGTTTCTGATCCCACTGACTTCCAATCGTTGGAAAAGGAATTCAATGGGAATGGAACTGTTTTCTTACTAACCTTTGTTCAAATTATCTTTGTGTTCTGCAGAAGAAAGTCAGTCATACAGGTTTGGAATGACATGGCCCTCATCCATTTAAATCATTATGGAAATGTTCAAATGAATGTGTGAAAAACAAAGTATAAAGTATGGCATTATCAGTTCATCAAATCTAAATCATTTTATCTGTATAATGTGTACCACATCTAGGGTAAATGCTGACTTTTTACTGGAGGAAGGAATCAAGATCTTGCAGAGGTCACGCACAAGACCAGCCTGTATTACGACATTTCAGGGGTTTGTATTGGTTTATCATCATACATTTTGTAATGTCTTTTCCATGCAATTTCATGGAGACTAGAACTTTTCAGGGACACAAAAACACCATAAAAGTATGACTTATGCAGCATATTCCATGTCTTCTGAAGTCACATAATACCTTTTTGTGAGGAACAAACCAAAAGTTTGAGATTTGTTATTCATAAATGTATTTTTCTTTACATCCTTCCTAGATCTCCTAGTTCATTAGCAGTCAATAACCACTTAAGTTTTGGTCTGTTTCTCACACAAATCATTGTTATAACAGTAATTATACTTTATTAAAAGCAAATGTCAGGTTTGTTAAAGACTCTGTAGTGATGCTGTACTTTGTGCTTTCTGTTGAAGGTTCATATGCAATAAACAGTCTCAAAAATGCTCAGGTTATTATGACTGTGGACGTAGCTGCAACCAGGAGGTGAAGATTCATCTGAATTCCCAGGGCTTTTCTATGGAGACTTTGCGAAAGTAAGTTAAGACTAAGATTAACCCTTTCATGCATGAATTATGATAACCTAAGTCAGGATTTTTTTCCTATGTGTTTTTATTGCTCTTAGGGCTTGAAAAACAAGATTTGAAAAGTATTTTTTTTTACACATATTTTTCAAAGAGATTTTCAGATGTCCACTAGAGTGCACAGCATGCGTTTATGGTTTAAACCGAAGATATATTAAACATTATACAGTAATAACACGGCAATATTGTGTGTATTTAACAAACCAATCAATAAAATTGTATAAAATCATGTGAAAACTATAAAATATATACAGAAAATATAGATGTGAAATATTGCAAATGCAATTGAACTTCATACAAGTTGAACTTCGCGTATCTTTGATATCAGAACATGAGGATGTGATTCCATCAGAGATCTCTACAACCTGTCAACTGTGGAAACCCAACTCAGATGCTCCCTCCAGTGTACCAGAGTATGTCGATTTACCCTTATTAGCTGATAATTCTGATTATGTTCAAGATGGACACATTTCCACCATAGCTCTCCTCTGAGAAAACCTAGCGATCAGGTGTTTTCAATCTCATTTAATATGAGCAGTGTTGGGTGTAATGCATTACAAGTAACATGCATTATGTAATCACATTACTTTTTTGATGTTAATGCAAATTGCATTTCTAATTACATTCTAATAACACAAATACATTTATTTACAGCCAAAAGCCAAAAGTTACTGCAAATTAAGTATTTTCAAAAACAACAGTCACAGTAATAATATGAACTGTAGCTGAAATATAGCTATTGATGCATGATGTCTACTGTAGTGGACAGATGATTAATCAGAATTTTCTCACAATCTAAAATCAATACTTGGAAAATTTAACTGTGATATGACTCATTAGATATTGCTTGATGCTACAACATTTTTTTTTACCTGCAAGAGTCTCCTAGGATAGAAGGAATGGATGGATATTCCGGAGCAACTTGGCATTTCTGACTGGCCATTGGCCATCTTGGTTTGGAGGGGGGAAAAATGGATATACAACAGCTTGCCACTTGGTGGCAATGTATAGGATGATGCACAGGGGCCCACTGTAGAGGTTGATGTGCAACTTTACCATCAAAACCCATGCATATGCGAGAAAATGCTTTGAAAGGGTTAACACTAAGAATGCACCAGTAACAATGAGAACTGTAATATGACACCAGCCAGTGACAGATTTTGTTTAATGATTTATACAATTCCATTTGAATATTGTATATTAAATGTACAAGCTTTCAGTGCAATAGCATATGATCATAGTGTGCAGTGTGGATCATAATCTACTCAGCTTTGTACATAGTCATTTTTCTACATGTTTTATTGTTTTATCTCTTGTCTCTCTCCATTTCTAAGGCCCTTGTTTTGGAACTAATGGTAGAGCTTGACAACTACAGCTTTACCTAGAGCTGTGGATGGGAATAAAGACATCAACCAAATACAGTGGGGAGAACAAGTATTTGATACACTGCCGATTTTGCAGGTTTGCCCACTTACAAAGCATGTAGAAGTCTGTAATTTTTATCATAGGTACTCTTCAACTGTGAGTGACGGAATCTAAAACAAAAATCCAGAAAATCACATTGTATGATTTTTAAGTAATTAATTTGCATTTTATTGCATGACATAAGTATTTGATACATCAGAAAAGGAGAACTTAATATTTGGTACAGAAACCTTTGTTTGCAATTACAGAGATCATACGTTTCCTGTAGTTCTTGACCAGGTTTGCACACACTGCAGCAGGGATTTTGGCCCACTCCTCCATACACACCTTCTCCAGATCCTTCAGGTTTCGGGGCTGTCGCTGGGCAATACGGACTTTCAGCTCCCTCCAAAGATTTTCTATTGGGTTCAGGTCTGGAGACTGGCTAGGCCACTCCAGGACCTTGAGATGCTTCTTACGGAGCCACTCCTTAGTTGCCCTGGCTGTGTGTTTCGGCTTGTTGTCATGCTGGAAGACCCAGCCACGACCCGTCTTCAGTGCTCTTACTGAGGGAAGATCTCGCGATACATGGCCCCATCCATCCTCCCCTCAATACGGTGCAGTCGTCCTGTCCCCTTTGCAGAAAAGCATCCCCAAAGAATGATGTTTCCACCTCCATGCTTCACGGTTGGGATGGTGTTCTTGGGGTTGTACTCATCCTTCTTCTTCCTCCAAACACGGCAAGTGGAGTTTAGACCAAAAAGCTCTATTTTTGTCTCATCAGACCACATGACCTTCTCCCATTCCTCCTCTGGATAATCCAGATGGTCATTGGCAAACTTCAGACGGGCCTGGACATGCGCTGTCTTGAGCAGGGGGACCTTGCATGCACTGCAGGATTTTAATCCATGATGGCATAGTGTGTTACTAATGGTTTTCTTTGAGACTGTGGTCCCAGCTCTCTTCAGGTCATTGACCAGGTCCTGCCGTGTAGTTCTGGGCTGATCCCTCACCTTCCTCATGATCATTGATGCCCCACGAGGTGAGATCTTGCATGGTGCCCCAGACCGAGGGAGATTGACCGTCATCTTGAACTTCTTCCATTTTCTAATAATTGCGCCAACAGTTGTTGCCTTCTCACCAAGCTGCTTGCCTATTGTCCTGTAGCCCATCCCAGCCTTGTGCAGGTCTACAATTTTATTCCTGATGTCCTTACACAGCTCTCTGGTCTTGGCCATTGTGGAGAGGTTGGAGTCTGTTTGATTGAGTGTGTGGACAGGTGTCTTTTATACAGGTAACGAGTTCAAACAGGTGCAGTTAATACAGGTAATGAGTGGAGAACAGGAGGGCTTCTTAAAGAAAAACTAACAGGTCTGTGAGAGCCGGAATTCTTACTGGTTGGTAGGTGATCAAATTTATTTTATTGCATGTCATGCAATAAAATGCTAATTAATTATTTAAAAATCATACAATGTGATTTTCTGGATTTTTGTTTTAGATTCCGTCTCTCACAGTTGAGGTGTACCTATGATAAAAATTACAGACCTCTACATGCTTTGTAAGTAGGAAAACCTGCAAAATCGGCAGTGTATCAAATACTTGTTCTCCCCACTGTATATCTACAATGCATTTAGGTGTAGTATCGTAGTTTTATGATGTTGTAGCGTCTGGACTGGCTCACGATGATCGGCTCTGTTAAACCTCAGAGATGCTTTTAGCCTTTTTTTGACCTTTGCATATAAACTATGGACCAGGCTCCGGCCGGTCTGGTGTTTATGAGCCCTGTTGTCACCTTTGAGGCCTTGGCCGATGCTGAGCAGAAACACCTCCAAGATCCCTGGTGACTTCAAAGAGATCGTAATCAACCCATGTCCCCGTCCCCACGGAGGGCCTGGACATTGAGGACTCATCTAAATACACATAGACACAGACATTCCTCATTTACCTCATAATTAAACTATTCCAGAATGTATATGATATATTCCTGTATGTATGCATGTCCCCTATGTTATACTAGCCTAGTTATGATGTGTGAGTAATGTTAAGGTCATTTTAAAGGCTTGTTTTCATGTGTAAGAATATATTTATGCTTTAATATCTTCCAGCCATATACTTCCTGGTATCTAAAGAAAGCTCCCTGTGAGCCGGAACTAAATAAATATATTGTTGCTATAAAATGTATTATACTATTTGTACTATCATTTGGATTAAAATTTACCTATTCTGACACCATCACCATTCAGGTCGTAAACAGAGACAAAGGAAGCAGTGGTGTAGTCTACGTGATACGCAGGTATACGCCGTATACCCACTAGGAAAGGTCAAGGATTTCCGTATACCCACTTAAAAAAGCGCAAGGATACGTAACAACATCGTTTTGTGACAGAACTTTCACACTTTAATTCATAAATTCACCCCGTCTGTGTTGCGAAGCGACAGGGATCGAATCACGGAATCATTGACAAATGGAACTTATTTTATAAAGCAGAACGTCATGGAAGTTGGCCATTTTTTAATAAATAAATCAAAAGTAGGGCTGTACAATTAATCAAATCTGTGAATATTAAAGCTCAAAAAGACTGCTATTTAAGTCTGCGTGTTCTGCGCGTCTCTGTGAATGAGCGCCGCAGTTTCGTCTACACACACTGAAGCACGCGTGACACATTACGCGAGAGTGCATTAAAAAATTGCCATCTGATAAAACTTGTAGAGCCCTGCATTTCAGCCAGAGCCCGACGGGCCCCGACTTATTTACGCCCCTAGGGCCGGGCTTCGGGCCTGTTTTAGGCTTCTCCTTATTTTTATATTTTAGACATTCATTAATTAAAAGAAACTACGAGATGTGCTGCGCTGGTGGAAACAACATGAGACCATGCTACCGCGACTGTCAAGACTGGCTCGCACGGTGTTCAGAGTCCCCGCCAGCAGCGGTAGCAGCGAGCGTTCCTTCTGCGCAGCTGCAAGAGTTATGGCCTTTTTACACCTGGTCACTTCATTCGTTATAAGTCCCAGATGCTTAAAAACACAATCATCTTCATTAAAACTAATGAGACTAAATTATCTTAACAGTGCTTAGGTCGCTCTTTTTCCTATTGCGGTCTTTGATCTTGAAATTAGCTGATGATAAATAAAATGCAGCTCATATTGGTTGCTATTGTTGAGGTGAACTCCGTTAAATGTGCATATAGTGCGGGAATTGAAAATCGGATTTATATTCATTTTGCGGAGAGGTGTAAGGTAAGACAAACTGCATGTTTTTTTTTTATTTTTATTTTGTTTATTAGTAGATTGTATAGCCTGCCTCAATTTGTCAAAAATGCCTTTTTACTGTGGTGGTGATAGTAAACGTTTAAACTAACATTGTGATATGCTATAAGTGTTTTATATCTATGGATTTTATAGGCAAGACAAGTCAACTGTTGATTTTAAAGGCTAAATTGACCAAACGTGGTTAACTCACTGTCGGCTGCTGGCCGCTTGGTCGTCACTTTAAAGTTTGTTAACTTTAATTTAACAAACAAAAAATGCTCCAAACATTTTTCTAAATTAACTTAATAAAGAAACGAAACGAAATATAACTACTTTGACATCAAAAACAAAACTGAATTAAAGCTGCGAGCAGCGATGACGGGCCCAATCCGGTGGCAACGCCACCCCGGTGGCTTCAGGGCAACTGTGCACGACAGGCGATATGCATTTAAACACAGGAGAATATTTTAAAATTCCTCGAATATGCCACATTTACCTCAGCAGCTGGTGCCACTGTCACCACAAGCCACACCCATGATGTCATTTAAATATAGATTATTTTTTTTAGTGTCATAGGATATAATAGGTCACTTTTTTTAAACTTATTTTTCACACTAAAGTGATAGTTATTTGTGATAGCCTATGATATGAAAGGGTTAAATTATCATCATTGAGAGAGAAAATGACAAACACACACAGAGAGAGAGACATTCAAACCAAAATGTCTGACTTCCTGTTGGTCGGAGCTAATGACTGTAAATTAGAAAGTTGTCCGGCTCGATGAGAACAATATATGTACCGAGTTTGGTGACTGTAGGTAAAATTGACCAAGAGTTTTATCTTTAAAACTTTGTTCTCAAAGACTTAGCCAACCTGGTTCATAAATAAGGCTATACTCCCACCTTCTGGTTATTCTATATATCACATTGGCTCTCATTTTTTTTATTCTCAAACAAAAGGCATTAATCTGCTTATTTTTAAATTACACACACTTCATTGTTTGAAAAAGAAACTCAAATGTGTTTTTTTCTGTTTTTAGTAATATTTTTTTATAGAAATAAATTATGTATAATTCAGAGAATATTTTTTTGTTAAGAATTAATCTCCAAATACAAAATGTTGAAGAAAACCAATATATTAAAATATAGTACATTCATTTTAAAATTAATTCAGGGTCAATAACCAAACATACAATCATAATTAAATTTAAATCTAACAATGATTTTAGACTAAATGAGACTCTTCCTGTTTCCCTTTTTGTCATTACTTTAATCGCTCGCCATGGCAAAAAAAATCTGACAGAAAGTTGTTTTTGATCATCTAAATTTATATCCAAATAAGTATTTAATTTTAAAGAACTTAGAAGAGTTGCAACAGTTTACACTTCAAAGCACATTTCTCAAGGATTTATCCAACCTTGTTTAAAAATAGAACAATACTGCCCCCTTTTGGGTATTGAAGGGGAGGGCAGACAGAAAGAGAGATAGATTCAGATTAAATATATTAAATAAAATAAATATATTGATCTGAAAAATAGTACATTAATTTTAAACTCATCCAGGTTCAATTAACGAACATACAATGTTAATTTAATTTAAATCAGACAATGATTTTACAAGATATGAGACAATTTCTGTTTCCCTTTTTTGTCCTTCATTTAATCCCTCGCCATGGCAACACCGTTTGAGATATCCAATATCCGTTCGCATTTTAGCATCTTCTGTATCTTTGTTTCATGTTGACCGAGTTTGGTGGAGATTAAATGAATCGCCTATGAGGAGAATGTAAAAACTCAGAGCCTGATTTATCAAAAAATCCACATTCAAACCAAAATATCTTACTTTCTGTTGGTTGGAGCTAATGACTGTAAATTAGAAAGTTATCCGGCTCGATGAGAACAATATACATACTGAGTTTGGTGACTGTAGGTAAAACTAACCCAACAACTTTTATGGCAACAGTATTTAACATATCAGGAATCCATTCATATATCTATATCTGCCATGTTTTGACATTATACTGATGAAGTCTGAAGTAAATCGGGTGAAAATAAGACGGTGATTCAAAGCATTTTTGAAAGTGACACACTACCTGCTGCCAGTTGGTGGCGCTATAACTTTGACTGAATATTGGCATGTAGATGTCTTCAGGCCAGGACTCATCAAACATGTGAAGTTTGGGGCAGATCAGACATTGTATGCTCGAGTTACAACAACTTCCTGTTTCATAGTGAAACATCAAAATTTGTGAGGCCGCCACGGACATGCCCTCCAGGGAAAACTCAAGATCTTCACAATTTAACATCGCAAAGGCCTTTAGATTAGACTGTGCAAATATGATGTTAATAAATGTTAAACCTCTAGGAGGAGTTTGTTAAAGTACAATGTCTGGCAATGGCAAAAACTGCAACAATTTAGCAAAGAAAATCCAAAATAATCCTGAAATCCTGTTGGTTTTTCAGATTTGGCGCCCAGGGACTTTTTTGTAGGTATTGGGCTGTTGAATGCGTCTACCGAATTTTCATACTCATACATGAAACGTAGCGCGAATGGCGCTTAATTGAAATTTTGTAGGTGGCGCTATTGAACCATTTTGCCACGCCTAATTCTGAAATCCATGTCAGACGTAAATTTTCACCACTTCTGATGCGTGTGCAAAGTCTCATGAGTTTTCGAGCATGTTTAGGCCCTCAAAAATGCGATTCATTTGGGAGAAGAACGATAGGCTGAGCAATTACAATAGGGTCCTCACACCTCAGGCCCTAAATATCTGACTTCCTGTTGGTCGGAGCTAATGACTGTAAATTAGAAAGTTGTCAAGCTCAAAGAGAACAATATATATACCGAGTTTGGTGACTGTAGATAAAACTAACCCCCCCACTTTTGTCAAAAGATGGTGCTACTGAGCCCCTCCACCACGCCCGTTTTTAAGTCTTTTCCATATCTACTGGACAGCATGTCTGACGTGTGTGTGGCGTTTCATGTAATTTGAAGCATTGTAAGAGTCTCAAAAGCATCGAAAAAGAATATTATAGTTTGATATGTTGCCATGGCAACATTATTTACAATATCAAGAAGTGCTTACCAGGTTTACATCTGCTATATTTTGACATCATACTGATGAAGTTTGAAGTAAATCGGGTAAAAATAAGATTTCAAAGCATTTTGAAAATGACACACTTCCTGCTGCCAGTTGGTGGGGCTATAACTTTGACTCACAATAGTCACATCCATGTGATCGGCCTCTTACAATGAACACACAGCTGAAGTTTCATCAAAATCAGTCAATGTATGCAGAATTTATAACACTTCCTGTTTCCCTTTTCTCGCCATAAATTCATCTCCTCGCCACGGCCAAACCGTTCGAGATATCAAAAATCCGCTCGCAATTTAGCATCCCCAATGCCTTGACCTCATGCTGACCGAGTTTGTCACTGATCGGGTGAATCGCCTAGGAGGAGTATATCAAATTCCAGAGCATGCGTTTTCAGAACAACCCATAATAGCTGACTTCCTGTTGGGCTAACGTATAACTTAGAGCATGAAAGTTGTTCGGCCCGATGAGATCTATATGTGTACCGAGTTTCATACATGTACGTGCAAGAGTGTTTGATATATGGACCAAGTTTTCAGACCCCACTTAAGGGGGCGCTGTCGAGCCCCCCTGCCACGCCGGCTACCAGCTTTGGTCCGGCCCTGATGGCCGCAGATTTCGATGTGTGTGCAAAGTTTCAAGAGTTTTCGAGCACGTTAAGGGCCCCAAAAGTGCCCGAGAAGTCGAAAAAAAAAAAAAATCCTTAGAAGAACAATAGGGCCTTTGCCCTTTTAGGGCTTGGGCCCAAATTAGTTTAATGGCTGCAACAGTGTGTAATAGGGAATAGGGAGGGGGGGGAAAAAAAACACGGGCTCCAGTCGGACTCGGGCCGAGAATTTTGCTAAGCTGTTGGACACGGGCCGGGCTAGGGCCTGAGCGTCTCGGGCCTAGATTTGAGGCCCGTGCAGGACTCTAGCCACAGTTAAATGACACGTATAAACAACAGGGTTTAAGATTTGGTCATATCGCTCACCCCATTTAACAAAATGCATTAGGCTATAATAAATATCTTTAGTCGCCTATAGTGTGTAAACCAAAGGCGACTGTGGGAAGGAATAAAAAAACTCCTTTTGAAGTTGGATAATGAAGAAGAAACTTGGGAGAAACCAGGCTACACCAGAGAGCCAGTTCTCCTCTGGCTGTACATTCAAAATATAGTGTCAGTAATTAAGTATCTAACTACACAGATTCAACTGTTAATATGTTCTCATCATTGTACAAAAAATTGTCGCAATTGGACACATAAACATTAATTTACACTGTTGGGTGTCTTTTGCATCAGTCATGAATTAGAGAAGGATGGGGTACCACTTCCAGGAACAGTTCACCCAAAAATGAAAAATGTCATTTACACACCCTTGTTTCAAACCTGTGCCTATGGCTTTCTTCTGAGGTTCATTTTTGTGGTTCAATTTCTTTTTTTCCTCAAGAATATCCCGCCAACTCTTTTGCATATGAATGGAATGAGGGCTTGGGCTGTCAACCTCCACAATGACAAAAGTATAAAAGTGTTCATATGATTAGCATTATTTAAGTCTTCTGAAGTCATATGATAGCATAGTTCAAGGAACAAACTGAAATTTAAGTTAAAATCATAAACATTAGAGGATAGGGCACATGTCAGTAGAGTAATGTTTGATTCATGAACGATCAATTTCAATGAAGACAATCCACTTTACCTAGAACTGGATAACGGAATTCACCATCATGCATTTTAATATCTGGATGTTTACTTTGTCTCTCTACTACATTACCAGTAAAATTTTGTCAAGTGTTTTTAATGGGTTGGATGTGTGGTCAGTGGGTTTTATTTCTAAGGAGGAACCTTTTAAAAAAAAATATTCATCAGAACTTGACAATTGGCCACGTTCACACAGCAGCAGAATAAGGTTGTCAGCCCTGTATTTGAGTCCTTAACACGGTTACGTTCACACACACAGTACGGTTATTTACGGTAGTGACAACCGCATTCTATAACCGAACTCACACCCGTACATTTTCAGGACTCACAACCGCATTCTCGGAAAGCCCGCGCTCCGGAAGCGCTTTGGACAACTAACGTTAGTTGTCTGTCACGTCATACAGTGCGAGAGATCCGCTCTGCTGAGGAGTTTCGCTTTCGGTAACTTACGAGCTGTGTGTCATCTGAAGGTTTTAGATCCAGTCACTGTTCGCCACTGGAGCGTCTCCCGTCAGTTTTGTGTTCTATGCACGACTCAGAAATGCGTGTCATGCGCGAGAGGCTGCAAAGAACGCGAGACGCGAGTGCAACGGTTAAAGGGTCAGGCTAGCGTGTTTACATTTAAGTTTCTATCGGTTAATGAAGACTTGACGGATAAACTCGCGGCTCAATTGGACTCTTGTCGTGTCAAAAGTGATGACTTTCCAGTTTTATGGACATCGCCATCTTTGATATTACTTTGGTCAGTCACTATGGTTACTGGTAAGAGAATACAGGCTTGACTCTGCACGTTTATACAGACAGTATTCCAGACGCTACTGTAAATTGCTGTGTGAACGAGACATTTCGAGACTCACACCTGTAACTAAATGCGGTTGTCAATCCCCAAAAGTGACAGTGTGAACATAGCAATGATAGTTTGGAAGAAACGCTGTATAACTGCATGGATGATGAAGAGAAAGAGTTGTAATTGTTCACAGAAAAAACAAAAAAAAAAACAAACACATAGTGAGTTATGCTGGTCAAACACTTAATGCCCTGGGTTTATTAAACATTTGTCATATAAGTTTTTTTTTTTTTAATTCATTCTTCCAGGTGGGACTAAAAAACACCTCAAAGATAGATGATGCCATTGGAACGGGCATTCAGATTGTGGTACATACAAACAACAACTACGAGTAGCCTTGTGAGGTACCGTCCTCTTCACAGAAGAGAGCTCATGCTGGCCCCACAGGAAGGGTGCCACCATGAAGTCTTACAGGAAACAAAACGTCCCTTTTTGTTCATTTTCCTTATTTTCATATAAAGTGGAATGATGATGATAAAGAAACATACTGAGATGTCACTGTAGTCCTCTCCCTTATGAACTACTGTTACACACAAATAACAGACTGGGGACATACAATCAGTCTTCAAAAACAGAGGTAATAAAAATAAACCCATTTTTTAAGTTTCACAAACCCCAAATGAAAAAGGGTCTCAGATTCCAGAAAAAAAGACTCAGAAATCATACAAAAGCAGCATTGATTTAAAAAAAAAAAAATAAAATAAAATAAAAAAAAAAAATAGTGCTTGAGTGGAGTAGGAGCAGCCACATGAGAGAGAAAGAGAAGAGAAGAGAGAGAGACAGACAGACAGAGACAGACAGATGAACCCCTGCTGCTTTTCCAACAAGAGATGTTCACATACAACTGCTTTAGCTACACACACACACACACACACACACACACACACACACACACACACACACACACACACACACACACAGAAACCCAGGAGGTTACAGTGTATTAAAAAAAAATTAAGAATTTAAAGGGGGAAAAACGAAAAAAAAAAACAAAACTGTAAACACCTCACAATAAATAGATAAAACAGCAGGTTTTGCACCATGCATGTGACATACATTCAGATACAGTCTCACAAACACTTGAACATTCACAATCTCAGACACACACGCACAAACTGCACACCCACTACGAAAATCGCAGTTTTTTTCTGATTTTTTTTCCCAAGTGCAAAACATCACAAATGAACAATTTCTGTATTCAAGTAATGTTATATACAAGGGGGAGTATTACAAATATGTATGTACATAGAATATTTTCCATATTTCATAATTTACAGATGTTGATATTTTAACAGTAACAAAATTTTTGAAAAAAAAAGAATGAGCATTGCAATTAAGTCCCAACGGCTGCCACGGAAACAGCGTCGCTACGATGCATAGCACCTAAAGGAGACGCCTCGATTATGAGGTGGTGTGTGAGCGGCTGAGGGGGCGGGGCTACGTGACCTCCATGGCGACTGTGTTGTCTGTTAGACTGTTTAACGGCGGTTTTTCTTGATCATGATTTTCCCTGCAAGACAAAATTCAATTAAATCAACCGATTATGTGACTTCAAATTAAACCTATTACTTAAATTAAACCTATTAGACTGGTAAATCACACTACAACAGTTTAAAAAAAAAAAAAAGTCAACATGAAATGGCATTTGAAATGATGCAAGGTGGAATTTGATTGTAACCGACCATGTTATCTATAGCTGATAGCAAATAAACAACCATTAAAACTCTATACTGTTTTTAAAAAAAATAAATGCATCACAGCATTATAAATGTACAGTATGAAAAATGGATATTTTGATGAGCTAAAGATTACATTTAACAGTAGAGACAGCACATATATTTCTACAATTAAATCACACCCTTTCCAATTTGATAATTGCATAAAGCCATATCACAATTTGAGTTTTAATTTAAAAGAATTGTGCTGCCCTACTTTTAATTTCCATTTAATCAGGAACATTCCCTCGACACCACAGATTCTCACCTGGGCCCCATGTCGAGGGTAGTTGACCCTGTGGTGACCTTTGGGATGGGCCTGTTGGCATTGGCAGCGAGTTTTAGGGCAGAGGCGGGAACGGTGAGCTGACGCTGCAGCTGCCGCACGCTCAAGGTGCCTGCTGGTGAGGGCACGCTCACTCTCACGGCCCCGCCCACCAGCGCTTGGCCAGGGGCGGGGCCAGCTGTGCTGACGTGATGATTGGCCGAGGAGGTTCCGTTGTTAGTGGTGGTGGTGGCAGCAGCGGGAGACGGGGATGAGGTGAAGGTAGGGCTGGCAGATGGAAGGATGGACGACACTGCAGAGCCTGTGTGATGCAAGCTCTTATAGACTCCTGCGAAGTCAAAATTAAAGTTCATTAGTCAAAAATAAACCATTATATGCATTATATTATATCAGGGTTCCTACACATTTTCCATTTCAAAACTCCATACTTTTCCAGACTCAAATTTTCAAACCTCTCTGTAGATTTTCAGACCATATTTAACATAAATAGTTCATATAGCATTATTTTCAGCTTTTTATTTTTTTCATTGAATTTCTTAGTGACAACACACTTTTGCACGCACACAAAACCTTTTCGTGCCCTCGAGAAACAATTCACATGCGCACTGGAATTTGTCCACTTACGCATTACAATTTCTAGTTTTATATATACAGCCCCATTTCCACCGAAATAAAATGTTGCGTTAACTCAACCAATCAGCATGTTCAGCACCCAAGTCCCACCCCAGTACTACTTCGCAAGCAGGGATGTTTTGAAGGGGAAATTTTTACCCCGAACTTCAGTTAGACCCCGGTTCCTGCGGTCAAAGCACACAGAGTACCACCCCAAAGTCCCTAGTTCCTGGGGAAAGTTCCTGCGGTGGAAACGCGGCTTACTATAACCTATTTCCTTGGTGCATCACTGCCATCTTACTATGAAGAAAAATGAGAGCAAGGATGCACAGGAATTAACAGATCTATTTGCTCAAAATTTGGCTTTCCTTAGGGTAGTATCTCTAATATAAAGGCCTAATGTCCAATTTAACGCATCCTCTGTAGCGGCAGAGAAACCATGACACGAACGACATGCATTGTCCTATTTGCCAAGTTCAAGGGTCTCTTGGCTTTCGTTTGGGCAGTACGTCATATTTCAAGGCCTTAGGTCAGCTTTAACGCATACCGCGAAATGGGCTGATGGCGCAATAGGTGTCTTGGTGTGCACTGTCCTATATGCCAAGTTTAATGGTTTCTTGTGTGCACATGAAAGTTTGCATTTTTTTTATTTTTGCAAAGGTCCTTTTAGAGGCTCTGTAATACGGTGCTAAGAATATCGTGAGAAGAAACCCAAAACGCTTATAACCTGCATTTTAGCATAATGAAAAAGTGCACCTCGAATTCATTCAGTCGTGTTTGATCACTAAAGAATCACTGAACACCTGCCATGAAAACACACTTGTATGCAGTGTATTTGCAGGTTTCACCAAGTCAAATTTAAGACTTTTTAAGACCATTATGAATTAAATTTAAGACCTATATCACGCAAAAAAAAAAAAAAAAAAAAAATACAAAAGGAAATGCAGAATCACAAAATTACTTGGCAAAGCAAATTAATTTATTCAAATTGAACAAAGTATTTAATTTCACAATCTGCTCAGTTACTGGGATTTTCACGCACAACCATTTCTAGAGTTTACAAAGAATGGTGTGAAAAGGGAAAAACATCCAGTATGCGGCAGTCCTGTGGGCGAAAATGCCTTGTTGATGCTAGAGGTCAGAGGAGAATGGGCCGACTGATTCAAGCTGATAGAAGAGCAACTTTGACTGAAATAACCACTCGTTACAACCGAGGTACGCAGCAAAGCATTTGTGAAGCCACAACACGCACAACCTTGAGGCGGATGGGCTACAACAGCAGAAGACCCCACCGGGTACCACTCATCTCCACTACAAATAGGAAAAAGAGGCTACAATTTGCACGAGCTCACCAAAATTGGACAGTTGAAGACTGGAAAAATGTTGCCTGGTCTGATGAGTCTCGATTTCTGTTGAGACATTCAGATGGTAGAGTCAGAATTTGGCGTAAACAGAATGAGAACATGGATCCATCATGCCTTGTTACCACTGTGCAGGCTGGTGGTGGTGGTGTAATGGTGTGGGGGATGTTTTCTTGGCACACTTTAGGCCCCTTAGTGCCAATTGGGCATCGTTTAAATGCCACGGCCTACCTGAGCATTGTTTCTGACCATGTCCATCCCTTTATGACCACCATGTACCCATCCTCTGATGGCTACTTCCAGCAGGATAATGCACCATGTCACAAAGCTCGAATCATTTCAAATTGGTTTCTTGAATATGACAATGAGTTCACTGTACTAAAATGGCCCCCACAGTCACCAGATCTCAACCCAATAGAGCATCTTTGGGATGTGGTGGAACGGGAGCTTCGTGCCCTGGATGTGCATCCCACAAATCTCCATCAACTGCAAGATGCTATCCTATCAATATGGGCCAACATTTCTAAAGAATGCTTTCAGCACCTTGTTGAATCAATGCCACGTAGAATTAAGGCAGTTCTGAAGGCGAAAGGGGGTCAAACACAGTATTAGTATGGTGTTCCTAATAATCCTTTAGGTGAGTGTATATGGGCTGCAGCTATCGATTATTTTAGTAATCGAGTATTCTACCAATTATTCCATCGATTAATCGGATAAGTACTTTTTCTTTATTAAAGAGCAATACTATATATACACACACGAGAAAATAAGAGAGGTATTAAAATGAACAACTAATTTGTTTAGTTTTATTGCATACATTAATATCTGTGAAAACTAAACCAATTTAGTGCAATCAATTGCCACATTATATCCAAAATGCAAATACAAATATAAATTTAAAAAAATACAAAAAAAAAATACAAAAATCAATTTCAAATTACTTTAAAAGGGTAAACATAGTACAACCTAAAACTAAACCTGCAACCTATAAATCAAAATAATAGTAATATAAATAATAATAATAATAATAATGCCTAAACATTGCATTTATGTTGTGCAACTTAACTTTCAAGTTTCAACTTCAGCTCAGGCATGACATAAGCGTTTACTGTCTTCTTGGAAGGCTTTGTGGCTTTTGTAAGAAGCAAAAAATATTGGACAGGAAGGTAACTTGGAATAAGAATAAGAGTAGAGATGGGCATACTAGAGATGCGCGGATCAACTCTAACGTCACTGAATCCGCTGTCAAAAACAAACCATTGTCATTTTCTCTGATTTAGATATCCGCACCCGATCATCACATTACAATTATTCAAATTCTCAGTGTTAAGTGCGATGCTATCGTAACATATTAGCTACACTGAAGTAGGTTGCTTTAAAAAAAAAAAATCTTCTTTGGCGAAATTACATTTCTTAAATAACCTAAACCAGGGTCGACAACCTATACAGCACACGGAGGAGTAATTGCTGGAACGTGAGCAAAAGCGAGAGATGTGTTTGTATTTAATTCAGATGAAGTACATCGCACATACAGATCTACATTTTGAGCTAATCATTCATCATAGTAACACAGCTTGTTTTATTAAGTTAGGAGCTATAAATATGATTAAAGTGAGAGATTTAAATTACGCAAATCAATGGAAGCACGCAGCTCTGAAAGCAGGAGCGCTGCACATCACGCGCACACAACAGTTACAGCTTGTTCCGCTATTTGTTGCGCTTAGCTTTGAGAACATTTTAATGGTGTATTTCGGTGATATCAAGTATATAAAGTCCCATTAAACATTTCACATACACATCAATATGACGGTGATGCATGTGCAAACTCCATTCATGCTGTTCATGTGTTTCGAGTTGCTCGTATCTCTATAGCTGACGCGCAAACTGCCGCAAAAGAAACTTAAATGCTCAGCGTCGCATCCTGAAGCTCAACACACAGTTGTCTTCATTTAAAAATAGCGAGACTAAATTATGAAAACGAAAGTTAAAGAATGACACACATTCATTGCGTTTTACCGTGAAATGAGAGTTCGGCGTCTTTATTAAAATCAACACATTAATGATTTACAGTGGGGAGAACAAGTATTTGATACACTGCCGATTTTGCAGGTTTGCCCACTTACAAAGCATGTAGAAGTCTGTAATTTTTATCGCAGGTACTCTTCAACTGTGAGTGACGGAATCTAAAACAAAAATCCAGAAAATCACATTGTATGATTTTTAAGTAATTAATTTGCATTTTAATGCATGACATAAGTATTTGATACATCAGAAAAGCAGAACTCAATATTTGGTACAGAAACCTTTGTTTGCAATTACAGAGATCATACGTTTCCTGTAGTTCTTGACCAGGTTTGCACACACTGCAGCAGGGATTTTGGCCCACTCCTCCATACAGACCTTCTCCAGATCCTTCAGGTTTCGGGGCTGTCGCTGGGCAATACGGACTTTCAGCTCCCTCCAAAGAGTTTCTATTGGGTTCAGGTCTGGAGACTGGCTAGGCCACACCAGGACCTTGAGATGCTTCTTACGGAGCCACTCCTTAGTTGCCCTGGCTGTGTATTTCAGGTCGTTGTCATGCTGGAAGACCCAGAGTGGAGTTTAGACCAAAAAGCTCTATTTTTGTCTCATTAGACCACATGACCTTCTCCCATTCCTCCTCTGGATCATCCAGATGGTCATTGGCAAACTTCAGATGGGCCTGGACATGCGCTGGCTTGAACAGGGGGACCTTGCGTGCGCTGCAGGATTTTAATCCATGATGGCGTAGTGTGTTACTAATGGTTTTCTTTGAGACTGTGGTCCCAGCTCTCTTCAGGTCATTGACCAGGTCCTGCCGTGTAGTTCTGGGCTGATCCCTCACCTTCCTCATGATCATTGATGCCCCACGAGGTGAGATCTTGCATGGTGCCCCAGACCGAGGGAGATTGACCGTCATCTTGAACTTCTTCCATTTTCTAATAATTGCGCCAACAGTTGTTGCCTTCTCACCAAGCTGCTTGCCTATTGTCCTGTAGCCCAACCCAGCCTTGTGCAGGTCTACAATTTTATCCCTGATGTCCTTACACAGCTCTCTGGTCTTGGCCATTGTGGAGAGGTTGGAGTCTGTTTGATTGAGTGTGTGGACAGGTGTCTTTTATACAGGTAACGAGTTCAAACAGGTGCAGTTAATACAGGTAATGAGTGGAGAACAGGAGGGCTTCTTTAAGAAAACTAACAGGTCTGTGAGAGCCGGAATTCTTACTGGTTGGTAGGTGATCAAATACTTATGTCATGCAATAAAATGCAAATTAATTATTTAAAAATCATACAATGTGATTTTCTGGATTTTTGTTTTAGATTCCGTCTCTCACAGTTGAAGTGTACCTATGATAAAAATTACAGACCTCTACATGCTTTGTAAGTGGGCAAACCTGCAAAATCGGCAGTGTATCAAATACTTGTTCTCCCCACTGTATCTCTCATCCACCCGCAATTTTTGGAATGTTACTTTTTATTACTTTACCCACCTGACCCGCGGATATAACCTCAAACCGCGCATACTCCGAGTCCTTACACAAAAAATGTCTTTCTGCAACATGACCTTGTGTAGTTCAATGGACTAAACGAAGCTTCGAGGCAAATGATTTTGCTTCAATGATTTTTTGAATTCGAGTAACTCGAGGAATTGTTTTTAGCCCTAATATATATACACTCACCTAAAGGACTATTAGGAACACCATACTAATACTGTGTTTGACCCCCTTTCGCCTTCAGAACTGCCTTAATTCTACGTGGCATTGATTCAACAAGGTGCTGAAAGCATTCTTTAGAAATGTTGGCCCATATTGATAGGATAGCATCTTGCAGTTGATGGAGATTTGTGGGATGCACATCCAGGGCACGAAGCTCCCGTTCCACCACATCCCAAAGATGCTCTATTGGGTTGAGATCTGGTGACTGTGGGGGCCATTTTAGTACAGTGAACTCATTGTCATCTTCAAGAAACCAATTTGAAATGATTCGAGCTTTGTGACATGGTGCATTATCCTGCTGGAAGTAGCCATCAGAGGATGAGTACATGGTGGTCATAAAGGGATGGACATGGTCAGAAACAATGCTCAGGTAGGCCGTGGCATTTAAACGATGCCCAATTGGCACTAAGGGGCCTAAAGTGTGCCAAGAAAACATCCCCCACACCATTACACCACCACCACCAGCCTGCACAGTGGTAACAAGGCATGATGGATCCATGTTCTCATTCTGTTTACGCCAAATTCTGACTCTACCATCTGAATGTCTCAACAGAAATCGAGACTCATCAGACCAGGCAACATTTTTCCAGTCTTCAACTGTCCAATTTTGGTGAGCTCGTGCAAATTGTAGCCTCTTTTTCCTATTTGTAGTGGAGATGAGTGGTACCCGGTGGGGTCTTCTGCTGTTGTAGCCCATCCGCCTCAAGGTTGTGCGTGTTGTGGCTTCACAAATGCTTTGCTGCATACCTCGGTTGTAACGAGTGGTTATTTCAGTCAAAGTTGCTCTTCTATCAGCTTGAATCAGTCGGCCCATGCTCCTCTGACCTCTAGCATCAACAAGGCATTTTCCCCACAGGACTGCCGCATACAGGATGTTTTTCCCTTTTCACACTATTCTTTGTAAACTCTAGAAATGGTTGTGCGTGAAAATCCCAGTAACTGAGCAGATTGTGAAATACTCAGACCGGCCCGTCTGGCACCAACAACCATGCCACGCTCAAAATTGCTTAAGTCACCTTTCTTTCCCATTCTGACATTCAGTTTGGAGTTCAGGAGATTGTCTTGACCAGGACCACACCCCTAAATGCATTAAAGCAACTGCCATGTGATTGGTTGATTAGATAATTGCATTAATGAGAAATTGAACAGGTGTTCCTAATAATCCTTTAGGTGAGTGTGTATATATATATATATATATATATATATATATATATATATATATAAAAACTTTTTTTTTTTTTTTTCAAAATGACTGATTTTGTGGTGGTCATTTCCAGAATTTTTTTTTCCATAATTAGGATGCCACATTTACCATATTATTATGTTAGATGCACAATAGTCACATATGGCAATAAAATCAAAATGCAAGAATCTTGTTTGGTATTACAAAAAAGGCTGGTCCAGTGGTGTGCTATCTAGCTTTAATAACATGATCGCTTAGGGTGGGAAATATGACCGAACTCTTACAAGTAAACCACAACAATAAGCAATTGCTTAATATAAGTAAAAAGTTCTCAAGTAATTAAGTAATCAGTAAATGGTCAGTAATAAAATAAAAACGTAAAAAAAAAAGACAATAGGACAAATAAATACAACAAAAATACAGATACAAACAGTGCTTTAAGTTTAAGTAGGCTACTTTTTGTTTTTTCCCGTTGTTTTTTGTTTAACATTAACGACACAGACAGGAGGGGGTATAGGCTATATTAGGTTGCTTTCACTTTAAGAACTACAGTAATGCACAGATCCAACACTGACACACGTCCCAAACTTTTTTACACACGACATAACCGCCAATATGGACAAAGGCATCATAATGTGTGTATTTGATCGTTCAAGGGCAATAAGCCTAGAAACATTCGGTACACTCGCGCAAGCGCTGACAGGCAGCAAACACGTGCACAGAATCCGCAGCCAGTCTGACATCGGTCCGTGTGTCAGTACTGAATTGAGTTCGTGGTTTACATCGTTTTTATTAACTCTTTTTCAGTGCTATCATACTTTTATTTGGTCATTATGCAAGATGGCAGGTGATAAAGAGTCGCCTTCGCTTTCATGATCGCGGAACTGGAGAACTGTTAGCTGAAGAATAAAATCCATTTTATGCGTCTGTGGTACAATCCGAAAGAGACTCGCGCCAATAACACAAAAGCTGATTGGCTGCAATATAAGATGCATGTTGGTCTCATTTGTAGTTGTAATACAGCGAACTATAGTTGGACTAGCGAAAGAAAGAACTACAACACCCCGGAATAAACACACACACACTGAAGCGTTGCGGGAGCATTTCAATGAACAATAGAGGTAGCGTTACATGGACGTAGGAAAATTAAGACCGGTTTAAAATTATTTAAAACCTAGAACTCAATACTCAATAGAAAGTGAAATAGGGGCAATAGTCTAGAAATGCATAGGAATCCAAGGTGAAAGTGTACAGTTTAAAAGACCAACCTGAGGCTGAGACGACTCCATTGACACCAACTCCCTCCTCTTTACTCTTCAGCGCCATCAGCTGGTCAGGAGTCACCAGGGCAGAGGCAGCAAACTGAGCACTGGCAGCGTCTATCGTCTTTGACACCAAACTCTGAGATAGAAAAAAAAAAAAAAAAAAAAAAAATACATTTGAGTAAATACATTTGAAAACAGCAGCTCTGTAAAGGTTGAAAACGGTTTACGCATTAAAAGACATTTTCCATGATGTTATGTGATCAACAACAGTGATAGTTTAATTACAAGAAATGGCAGCGTTAACTAGTGTAGTGTTATAAACCTTTTTTTTTTTAAATGAAAAAAAAAAAAAAAATCCTTATGATTTATAACTAGATTTACAATGTTAACAGCAGAAACGTCCATTTTGGGAAAAGAACTAAACTGTCTTCACAGAGCATTTCATTTGTGGTGCAAACTAATATATCCTCAGACAACGGAAGAATGTCTTAAAACATTCAATCGAAATCAGAAAGCCCATCAACATAAATTCTTGCTCATATCAACATGCAGTGACATGATGTGAGGCACTAGAAAAGATTTAATGGACACTAGACATCTATTGTCACAGAAGGCTGACCTGGGGGTTGTTGGTGACGGCTGTGCTGCCGGCCCGCTGCTGTAGTTGAACCTGTTCAAGCTGCTGTTTCTGCATCAGTGCGAGCTGCTCCTGGTGCTGCTGGTACTGCTCAGCGGTGAAAGCTGCAGGAGCACATAGAAAAAAAGATCAGTGATGTCACATCCAGGACATGATAAGAATGCAAAAATAGTTAACGGAGAATATTGACGTGGGCAATTAACATGATCAAACATTAAATTATGCTAATGAAAGTTATTCTAACATTTCATAGGTGAACTCTGATAAAGCAAAAAGGTTTCTGGGTCAGAAGTGGTTTACAACCCACATTTTAAAAGCAACTTTATAACTTCTTACAAAACTAGAGTAAATAAAAGGTTCTGCCTTGATAAAACAAATCTGAGATAAGCAGCTATACTAAGGGTGGTCTGATTCACCTTTTTCGCATCCAATACCTGGGATTCAGTATTGGCTGATACAGAGTACCGATCCGATACTAAAATAATAAAATAAAAAAAAACAGTGCTGAATTACCTAATAAACAGTATGCCTCATTGTGTGGAAGAGACTGGGATCATTCTTTTGTGAAAGGCATCAGGCTTGACTTAAACATTATCTTCCTAACTTTGTAAAACAAAATTCATTACATGTTTGTCTGTATTATTTAATAAATAATTGTGCACCAGTAGCTTGGTAGAAAAATTAACAGGAGTCACGCTGACTCATACATTCATGAAAAACAAGTAAATATATATAAATATGTACTATAAAAGACATTTATTTTAAATGTATAGCGCAGCTTTTTAATGAAGCAGCAACATATGATAGATAGGACAGAACAAAAAAAGGCTATTAATGATCTTTCATTGCGCAAAAGTATTGTAATATGAAAGGCTCCAATACAGAGTGGCACAAAGCGCTTATGCGCATCCCGTATGCAGGATGATACTCTTATAGAAACATGGAGTCAGCGCGCAGCGGCAGCTTCACATTGAAAAGTTCAACGCACAAAAGGAAGAGATATTTATGCAACAGTTTGCCTTTTCTTTTAACAGTTTTAAATTTCAGTTACTGTGTGCGTCAAGGACAAATTATAGTGCTCTCTACTCCAGTATTGTGATCTAACACACACCCGGGAAAAAGTAACATGTGAAACAGCAACAGTCTTTTTATGCAAAACCATAGACCTTTATCTACAGATTAAGTATAATAACAGGAACACTGAATCATCTCGTAGAGAGTTACATAGTGTTGACTTGTCGTAACCGAATGTGACACACAGTTTGAAAGCTGAATGGAGAACGACTGACAGCCGCAGCGGGAGTTTACGTGAACTTGAATTTAACAACTTAAATATTCATCTGTACCTCACATTAATCTATGGATTGGCTTCAGAAAACTTGGAATATAGTGCACAAAAACTTTATGGTAGGGATGCACCGAAATTTCGGCCTTTTCGGTTTTTGGCCGAAAGAGAAAAAAGGCTGAAAATATGAGCCGAAAATATGCCGCCCCGCCCATCCGTGTTCGGCGATCAGGTTCCACTCTCTCGCAGCATGTTTTCTAACTTTGCGAGCGGCTCCGCTTCCGACGATGCACAGCTTCGAAACGACTGCTCCGTGTTCCGCTCCGTGTGTGCGCCGCGTGCAGACATGACATTTCTCTAGACTTGTTTCTGTTTGCACTAGCCCTACTGTGTTGTAATATGGTATGGTATAGCCGTGCTGGGGTAAAATGACGCTACCCTCTCATTCACTGACCCGCTCCTCGCTCTCTGCTCACATGCTCTGATAATAATAGTTTTCTAGGACTATGATAATTTTGATAATTGGTCAAAAAATAAATCTGTTAAATCTGATTTGAACTGAACTGAATGAAGAATAATATATTGATATTAATATTTTGATATTAATTAGTGCTGGGGAAAAATTAATCGCATCCAAAAAAAAGTTTGTGTTTACATAATATATGTGTGTGTACTGTGTATAATTATTATGTATATATAAATACACATACATGCATGTATATATTTAAGAAATATTTGCATGTATATACTGTATATCTAATTTATCTTAT